>CM038727.1:20609400-21161900 GCA_021613375.1 Megaleporinus macrocephalus | reverse complement strand
GATCAATTAGTTGTGCATGTTTTTAATTATTTATTGCAGTGGTTGAGATGTAAACAATGTTATTCAAAGTGCTGTGAAATGCTTTGTTGTAGAGATTAAAAATTTCTCTACATATTTATAAAATTTTTTAAGAAATTTTCTCAAACACTCAGTAAATACGCTGGAGTTGAATATTAAGCAGAGTATGCTGCTTGTGTCTGTTGTCACGTAACTATAAATGTATGTGTAGATGTGTTATTTGTCCTGTGAATGTTTTCATTGTAGGTTTCTGCACCATTTCAGTTTTCAAGAAGCTGTTGGCGATGATTTGGATGGTTTTAGTTGAAAATGAAAGGGTTAAACTGTTTAACCCAGATTCAATCTGGATCATTTTCTTCATGGTATCTGGGAAGATACAGCCGAGAGAGCTTCTCAGTTGACTAGGATTTCAGGAGTAGGACTGAAAGCCTTACACATTGATTGATGATTATGTTGGGAGTGAACCCAGTCACACTCTGATTTACACTGGGACCAAAAGTCTAAAAAGTCTAGAGTGACGTCAATAACTGAATATAAGCTGTAGCCTAAGCAGGTCAGTTAGTGTTAGCTCTAACAAATTAAAAATTCTATTGGGGTGCTAGCAGTAATTAGCATCTCGTTTCAACCAGTATGAACGAAGGTCTGGTTCTAATATTCACAGTTCTCCTCTAATGGTCAATGATGTATTGGTCGTGTGTGTGTGTGTGTGTGTGTGTGTGTGTGTGTGTGTGTGTGTGTGTGTGTGTGTGTGTGTGTGTGTGTGTGTGTGTGTGTGTGTGTGTGTGTGTGTGTGTGTGTGTGTGTGTGTGTTAAAGCATGTTTGAAACAGAGTGTGTGGCTCATTCTCCCTCTGTAGAGGAAGTTATGTAAGTGTCCTGTGGTGGGCAGTAAGAATAAAGTGGGTCAGAGCTGGCCACACAGCGGCCATCAGCACTTTTCTCACCGAGTTGTGCAAGTTTGGCTAATAAAGGTGGATCTGGCGTTCCTGAGTGTTTGCTGTCTGATGTTTGCTTAATATGTTCACCAGATGACCGCGCAACTGCAGCTGTACTGTTGGGCACTCCACAGATATATACATGTGCACTAGCACAGTGCATCTTAGCGTGTTGGAAAAACATCATATAACATTAGATCCGGTCCTGGTCAAATACCATGTTTTCTAAATGGAAAAAAGTTAATGCAGCTTCTCTGGATAGCACACCTCTACACAGTTTAATGCACAATTACTGTTTATTTGCTGAATTTAGTATATCCCCCAATATCAGTAGTTCAGTAGTAAATCTACAGCATCCTTGTACATCCCCCAGAATAGTTATTTTTGTGAAAGTGATAGGTGTTAACAAAGTCAATCATAGAGGTTTGATTTGAAATAGATTCATTGTAGAGGCTCTAATTTCTTTACAGTAGTGGTGATGGGAACTAGGGGTTTTGATGTTTTATGTACTATGCACAACTACCAGTGAACTTCTTATATAACTATTTAACTAAAACTTATTTGCTTCACTATGATCTACATATCTCTCTTTTTAAAAAGGCAAAAAAATCCTCTTGCAAAGCAGCGTCTCAGAAAGGAGGCAGCATATTCATAAACATGTGTATTAGTTTTATGTAAGGGAGTTAAAACAGTGCATAGAAAACACTGCATTTCACAGTAAATCACTGTGAAAGACTTGGATTACATCATAACCACATGCCGCTGTGGCAGAAATTAAAGAAATAGCCTTTATTGTTGCAGTTGGTAAATTCAGACAGAGTCTGTTTTGTAGCAATTCTGTATACAATCAGAGAGGCTCTGGATCTCAAGCTGGAGAGTGAAAAGTTGCTCATTATTAATACTGACCCTTTGTAAATGTGTTAGCTGGCCTATTGGTTTGGTAAAGGATAAAATACAAGAAAAACCTCCAAGGCCACTCAGGCCAGCCACACAGGCCACCAGCTCTGCATTTTAAGTGGCCAAAATGTGGGGAATGTTGTGGTCAGGGGCACTGGGCAGTAGGCAAGGCCCATTATTCAGTAACCACATTTACTACAGTGCAAACTGGCCGAGCTATTATTAGGTAATAGGAGTCGATCATAAAAATTTAAGGGGTGTTAAGGGGTTGTTAAAGCAATAGATGTATGATTGTTTGCTTCTTTATTTTAGCACTGGAGCTACAAAAGCTATGTAGCTGTTATAAAATCCACTGGACTGCACCAGCAGACACCAGAGCTTCAGGCACAGCTCAGAGCAGCTTATACATTCTCGATACACTTACCCATATGAGTGAACCCCACCACTTCTGTGACTACAACCATAAAAAAGATCAAATGTATTCAAATATATTAAATGATCATTGAATACATATTAATGAAACTGTGCATACTTTAGTACAGGTTTATAAATAGCAGTAGTATGTCATATAATGATGGCTGTGCAATGTTTGAGGCATGCTAAATAGTTAACACCATGCTCAATAGCATGCTTAAGCTACAGTTACTTGGCTACATTAGTCTTGTAGCTCCAGTGCTAAAACTAAAAAAGAAAATTGTACACACAAAACAATAAAAAGGAAACTGGGTAAATAATTTTATTCTCTAATAGAATCCAGCAGAGAGGATTTTTTTCTCAAACACACTTTATAGGACTTTATGGTGATTGCAGAAGGTTCTCAAGATGGTGAGAAGTATTCAGTGGTCTAATTGACACAGGGATGTTAGTTAAAGCTGCGTTCCTTCAGTTAACAGTCATGGGTGATGCCTTTAGTATATAGCATCAGGAAGTGTAGAGCACTTAACCGCATGTATTTAGTTACAAAAAAGGATGTGACAGGATGTGAAATGCATACAGAAAGCTGTGATTAGTAAATTTAATTTAACCTGGATTAAACAGAATTTTTATTATTTATGTTTTTATTCCTGCAGCATGTTCTGAAGAAGGGAGCGTTTGGAACGGCGTGTTACACCACCTTTCCTTTTAACGACACTAGTTGATCCAGTTTTTAAAAAGTTCCTCAGAGGTGTAACCGTATGGAGCCTTAGTTTTCATATTTTGTACTTTACATCATGAGACTTCTGACAGGCCAGCTAGCACCTATACTCTCTGATTAAACTGCCATGCTGATGTAACACGCACAGAATGTGGCTTGATGTCATGTTAAAATAAACCTCGATGAAAAAGATGGCATCTGAAAGGCAAAAAAAAAAAATGCTGAATAATCTTTTAGCATTAGTCGCAATTTATTTTATTTACAGATGTAGAAAGTCCCCCACTCCCCTCAATACCATGACAGACACTATCTTTTGAACTTAATGCTGGTAACAATCTGGATGCTCTGTTTCTGCTTTGGCCCAATTAACACAATGTCCATTATTTCCATTCATTTTGAGAGTTATTTGTAAGACCAAAGCTTTCTGCTATAAATCACTCGATTTTATATAAACCTGAGCCCAGAGAACTCTGGATTACTGACATTTGACTGACTTCTGCTTTTCTTGTTTAATGCAGGTATCAGTTTCGAATGGAACATATATTTTGCAAAAACAATAAAGTTGATGAGAGAAAAAGGTTAAATGCCTAATTATTTATATATATATATATATATATATATATATATATATATATATATATATATATATATATATATATATATATATACGCTATGTACACTTGCACAAATGTTTTGAATAGACTCCTCACTGAAGGAACTCCTCCACAGATTAAGTTATTGATCAAATGTACTATCAGATCGTCTTATTCGGTTCAGTAATAATCTGCTTGGTTACACTTGTTATTACTTGGGTTCATCCCCTTCACTCTACTATATCCAATATATTTTAAAATAAAGTCAGTGTTTTGTTTACTAATGTTATGTTTACAGTCAGGTGAGTGGTCATTTTGCTTGTACACATTCCACTGATGTTTTTTCTCATACAATACCTCTCTCTCTCTCTCTCTCTCTCTCTCTCTCTCTCTCTCTCTCTCTCTCTCTCTCTCTCTCTCTCTCTCTCTCTCTCTCTCTCCTCTATGCAGGCCTTGGACGGCTTCTTCTTTGTGGTGAATATGGAGGGTAATATTGTGTTTGTGTCGGAGAACGTGTCTCAGTATCTGCGCTATAATCAGGAGGAGCTGATGAACACAAGTGTTTACAGCATCCTGCACGTAGGAGACCATGCTGAGTTCATCAAAAACCTGCTCCCCAAATCACTGGGTGAGGATCAAAGCTGGATGTCTTCAGTATATATCCAATAACGTGAAAGTAATTTTAAGCACAAAATGTGGCATATGCTGATCTGAAGGAGGAGATACACCTGCAGACTAGAACCACGTTCTGAATGAGTCCAGTCCAGTTTACTATGTATAATATGCATCTACATGTACACTGAAAGTAAATATGCATCTACATGTACACTGAAAGTAAATAAGTCATCTGTTGGTTTCTGGGCCACTTTAGTAAACTCCCCTCTCTGTAAGTTTTGGAGGCAGCTGGATGCTCTTAACCCGCAGTGGTGTCCAGCACAGCGTCCTACATTCAGAGGATTATCAACAGGAGCGAGACAGATCCTTTAAAAGATCTCTGCAGTATTCAAGAGTGTTCTGGACCATGGAAAGTCTAGTTATGAAGAATCTGCTTCTCCTGTTGTTCCCTCTTCTGCTTTCTTATTTTCTGTTTCTAATCTTTACTCCTATAATATTTTATCTGCTTTCTTTTCCTCTCTTCTCTTTTCTCTTCCTCTTTCTGCTTATCTTTTTCTCCTAAAATGATCGCTTTATAGTGTCTTGATCTCCCGTTTTCATGGTCTAACTTGTGTAAATGCTCCTTTCTCTTTCTTTTGGCCGTTACTGTTTCAGGGGTATATAACAGACTCATATACAGACCTTTCACCCACTAGTTTTAACAAATCAGCCATTTAAAAATACAAAAGCACTAGATCAGATTTAATACAGCTGACAGTGATTGATTGTGATCAGATCAGATTGTGACCCCACAAAATGAACATGTTTCCATTTTTCTGGCAGTAAACGGCGTGCCGTGGTCCAGCGAGAACCCGCGGAGGAACAGCCACACCTTCAACTGCCGCATGCTGGTGAACCCCCACAGCGAGTCGGAGGAGGAGACGCAGGCGCAGGAGGTGCAGCAGAAATATGAAACCATGCAGTGTTTCGCTGTTTCTGAGCCAAAGTCCATCAGAGAGGAAGGAGAGGGTGAGAGAAACACAGAATCTGTCCACATACAGAACAGATCCTTCCATATGTAGCGTAGATTTCACATACATCAAATACTAAACACCTGTACTGAGAGTATACTGATGCGTATTCTAATTTGCCTTGCAGTTTACGAAAACACTATGCAGAATTGGTAATGTGACGAGGTTAAAGTTAGCTTGCATTAATTTGGATCAAGATGTACCAGTATCAATACCAGTGTTGATAGATAACTACTTAAAAAAATAAAATAGCTGATATTTAGATTTGGTCAGAATTTCATATTGATATTTGATGTATGTTTGCTTTTATGATGTAATTCTTGAAGAATAGAATGTTTATATGGCTGCACTAAAATACTTATTGTTCATTTTGCTGCAATTGTAAAATCTCCTTAGTGGATATAAACTCACATGTCTCTGCATATACTGTCTTCACTGTTCGGTATTTTTACAACATTTTGAACACATTTGGATGAAGAAAAATGAATTGTAATCCTGTTGCCAGGCCTGAATAATCAAGTTATAGACCCCTGTGCACAAATTATCGGCACCAACATGGCTGTCATCAGCACTACAATATTCTGTATCCACAGCTCTCTAATAAATCTGCTGTATTGAACCAGTTTGCCGATGAGCATGTACGGCGAAATCTGTAAAAGCTAGAATGTTTTGTTTATGTAAACAAAACTACAGATTTCTAAACCACTGCCACATTTTCACTGCTAGTTGTCACGGGTTACTGTTTACTGGGCGGCACAATGTATTGCTTCGTTGTTATTTCGATATTGGCCTGTGCAATACTGAGGTCACTTTGTGCCTCGTAAGGTCACTGAATATTTATTTTACTGTTTATTGTTTCCTGTCTTTTTCTGTAGACCTGCAGTCCTGTCTGATCTGCGTAGCACGGAGAGTTCCGATGAAAGAGCGGCCGATGCTCCCCACACATGAGAGCTTCACCACACGGCAGGATCTCCAAGGTAACCATGACAACTCACTGTACACACCATGAGTCATTTCAGTCACATGCATTACAGCACCATTAAAAATAAGAGTTGTGTTTTTTTTTTTATCAAACAGGTTCGGCACTCTGGGTTGATCTGAGCCTCAGACCTATACATGCAAAATAGTCTTTGCTGTAATGTTTAAAATAATATAGTGTAATAACATAATTATGTGGTCCGTTACATAATATTACATTTACATCTAATTTACGTTCTGTACGGTTCCTATTGGTACCGCTGGCCTTTTGCAAAATGGTTAAAGTATAAGATGCAGAGCAATAATGATTATGCAGACAATACAAAACACAGCAATAACTTAATAACTTATTTTATAAATTAAAATATCTAGATATTATATCTATTATATCTATATTATAATAATAGATATAATATAACAATCACTAAACTGATATGGATCGAAACTTTATAATGTGCACTCTCGACATAATTACTTCTGATTCAAAGTACATTGAAATAAGTGGAGAAACTAATATTGAAATACAGAACTGTTCAGTACTTTTAAGTAAGCATGTTTGTAAATAAGTATCAGAAATCGTAAATATAATATGTATATGATATGTTGTATATATTGTGTGTATATATATATATATTGCATATATACAATATGCAATGTGTATTTTGTTGAGCACAGAGCTTTTAGTCTTTCTGAGTGCTTTCTGTCTGTGTGCATATAGGGAAAATCACCTCTCTGGACACTAGTCAGCTGCGAGCATCGATGAAGCCAGGCTGGGAGGATTTGGTGAGGAGGTGTATTCAGCGCTTTCACCTGCAGAACGATGGAGATATGAGCTACGCCAAACGCCATCAGCAGGAAGGTCAGGCAGCATAAAATCAGTGTTTGTCAGACAAACACTGCAATGCACTGAGAAGAGTAATATCTGAAACTATGTTTGTATATACACTGCGTCTTGTAAAAGATCTGGGCCAGTATCGCTCGTTTTCCTTTCAATAAAAAAAAGATGCAAAGATAAGTTCACACTAAATTTAAAGCTGTTCAAATGCGGCCATGTTTCTGTGTAAAACCTTGCAGTTGTGTTTCTATACTCTTTGTCCATTTGTATGTATGTACACACATGTGTTTTGGTGTCAGACATTGTACTTTTACAATGTTATGATAAATAATCTGATAAACGGAGAGCGGTCACATTAAGAACAGTTTCAGCCACTTCTTATTTTTGCTGTGCTGATGATGTATGGAAACGAGGTACAGTGTGTCATATTGAATCTATTGTTGCACCGACTCTTGATGCACCCTTACAACAGAGGGTAGAGTGTAATATTTCCCACCAGTGCTTATATCAATCATTGTTTAGGTAATCTTTGTTTGGACAAAACATGCTGTTTAATCCGGGAAAGATTCTTTGAAAGTAAGGCCGGGGGTTAAAGATATGTATACACAACGCGTCAGCATAGAGCTGCTTAATGGTAACTAAACCCACACAGGGAGTTTTTGTTACTTCATGTAAAAATCAAACATTGTTTTGAAAAAACTCAAACACTGTGTCCCCAGAATGCTGAGCCGTGTGTGCACATTGAATTGAACGTGAATTGTTTGTATTGATTGTGTTAAATGCTGTTTTGTGTTCTGTGTAGTTCTGAGAAACGGTGAGGCCTACAGTCCAATTTATCGGTTCTCCCTTTCCGACGGAACTATCGTCTCCGCTCACACGCGCAGCAAACTGGTCCGATCTCAGGCCACCAACGAGCCCCAGCTTTACATGTCCCTGCACATCCTCCAGAGGTACGTCACTCTCTCTGCATAGCCTTTAGCATATCCAGTGTATTCTACTGTCCGAACTGAACAAGTAGCAAATAATGTCAGCCAAGACATGTTTGATTTTTTTTCTCTTTTTTCTTTTTTTTGCTTATAAGGTAAATGTAGCTAACAAATAATGTAAGCTTATTACCCCAATAGCCACATTAGCATGTCTGAAACTAAAACTTTCTTTGTCTCACTTGTACTATAGTTTTAAGGTTCTTAAAACTATAGTACACAGAACAGTTCTGACTCGAAGAGATTCTGCTATGGAGCATTTCACATCAAACTGTTTAATTCTGCCGAGATTTTTTTTGAAAAAAATATTCCTCTTTAAAGCGTGAGCATTAGCATTAAGGTAAAGGATAAGAGGATACTTTTAGTATGTGAGTAAGAGAGTGTAATGATTATTCTATTAAAAGCTTATTAACTCAATAGAATGCCCCATGCTTTATGTAAGTACAGGTTGAGGCGATGATGGGTCGGCACCTGGGCTAAAAGAATAATGCTTTTATGCCGGACACAAAAGGAAAAAAAATTAAGAAGTGCTTTTTATTAGCCAGCGTAGCAATGGGTTAAATAAAAATGAAAGAAGTGAATAAGTGCAGCTGACTCAGATTATCCATGTCATAAAACTGCTGCACATATCAGCTCAAGAAAGTGAAATAAGTTGATTCGCAGTAGTGTGCTAAGAAAAATCCTGTGAAGAGCTGTTTTAACGCGTTCTTCACAAGCGAGTAACTATTCCACACTTCTATCATCAATTGATCAACTCCTGAGTTTTGAAATTCACAGCAGTTAAACTACATGTTTTAACAAGAAAGCCACAAAGATAGCTACTCAGAAATCCAAGATGTTTAAAGTGACCAGCTAGTCTTGGTAGCCCTAAAATAAAATAGCGTGTCAGAAAAGGAACTCATCGCTGATATGGATGCAGGATTCCAGTGAAGGTGGTCTCCTGATGTGAGGAAATAGGCCGGAGCGTGTGGAACAATAGCTGCAGTGTCTACAGTACAGATCTGCATTAAAGTGTTTCTCAGGAGGCGTTCAGGGTCTAAAACAGATTTTCCAACAGTGTAACTTTTCCGTTCATTTCTCCCCTACACTGTCTCAACAAAGACTTCTCTGTGTATTCATCTGCGCTCCCGTCTCTGTCAGCAGGCTCTGACTGTGCACCTGTAAGTGTTAAATCCTGTATTCCAGATGAGTCGCTTTCTTTATCCTCCCTCAACCATATCTGTGTGTGTATATATATATATATATATATATATATATATATATATATATATATATATATATATATATATATATATATTAATCATAGTATACACTGCCAGCCAAACGTCTCAGATTACTACCAGTCAAACGTTTTAAAACATTTCTAAAACCTTTGACCGATACTGTATATATTACTCATAGTGTCAAAATTGTTGGCAAAGTATCAAGTTATTGATTAATTAGTTTAATGACTGTTTTATGTTTACGTCACATCATTTGAAGAGAGAAATGTGGACTAGCAGACACTGCAGTGCAACGTCGTGAACAACACAAAGACTGACAACATTGCATTACAATATTTAAAGCCGAGCTCAAGCGGGCAGCACGATCCTGACGCGCGAGTATGTGAGAAAATATCCACACTGTGGATTCTTGTGCATTGTGGGACTGGTGAGGTCATGCAGTCAGCCAGAACTTCTTAAAGACATTTAGCCTAAAATTAAACCACCACTTAGCAAACTAGCATCGCTATACCAGCTTCGCCAAAACAGTGTCTGTTGTTTGTACATATATTTAAAAACTAGATCACATAAAATATTTCCTGCATCCACAGCAGAATCTCAATACATTCAGATACTGGTATCTTATTAAAACCATAGACAACAGTTAAAAAGGTGCATTCCCATCTGCGTTCCAGCTGAGACATTACATTCCTGGTTATAGCCTTTTTCCATGCAGTGAACGGATTTAGTTTTCTGTGTCCGGCACGGCTGTTGATTGGACTGTTGTGTGATCTTAGATGTCATTTCATTGCATGGACCACAAAGAAGCGTTTTAATTTAGATTTGCTTAAAAACTAGAGGACTATTTACAGAATATACAGAAAAAGATACAGAGACAAACAGATGAGATCAAACCTGGATTTGTCATGTTTATGTTCTTTCTGTTGTTTTCAGGATGGATGCAGAAAAAAACTGTTGCTATGCCTTCATTAGAGATCTTTTTAGAGCCAAACTAGATGATGGACCAACTAATCAGTTTTAAAAATAGTCTTAAGTAAGCAAACACTGTTTAATAATCCTGATAAGATAAAATAATATATAGCATGTTATAATAACAAATAATAATTCTCATACATTACATAATGTAATAAACATTAGTTATTACAGTGAAATACATCACGTGCCATTATAATCTGAGTGATTTTTGTTCACTTTTTAAGTTGAAAGATATTAAATTATCTGAATAAAGTAATTGTAATGTAAACATTGATGGTTGAATAAAACATGAACATGTACATTTTATGCATGTCCTTAACTGATAATGCAAAATAAATAGGTAACAGATGTTATATTTAGCTTTCAGAACTTTTTTATTGCAATAGTTTGTAAATGGACTAATTATCTGTTCTATAAAATGTACATAACATTTGCACTTTAGTAAAATCTAAATGATGAGCTTTTGCTGCCGTTTTCTTGACCTCCTGTAAGTCACAGCATTAAAAGTCTCCTGTATTCTGTTTTTGTGATGATATGCTTGTGTTTTGCAATACTTGGAGTAGCAGTACTGGTTAAATAACAAAAATCACAGTAATTTTTTCATAATATCACCCTTCATACTTTTATAAGTAAGTGGTTTCAGGAGGGGGGAAAGGTGGTGGTTCGGCTATATTGATTTTAGAATGCTGTAATCAGTTATAATAGATAATATTTATGACACACTCATTTCTCATATTAATCGAAACCTAAGTACACATCACTTTCTGCACACTCCTCAGACCCCACCAATCCATCATAACCTCTGCTGCACTGTACCTGTGCTGTCTGTTTACTTGCACTCTGGCTGTAACGAAGAATTACTTTACCATAAACGAATGGATCTTGATTTTGGTCAGACAGCTGAGGGGGGAAAAGGGAAAAAGCCTTTGTCGAGTTGTGGTGAAATTTGAGATGCACTGAATTGTTTCCTAAACAATCTCTCATGTTGAATCTGTTTATTTTTCCCCCCAGGGAGCAGACTGTATGTGGCATGACCCCTGAGCTTGGCACCGCCCAGACTATGGGCAAACCTATGAACCCGCTGACCTCTATGACCTCTCCTAACCCCGCTGGTTCTTCACAAGGTCAGGACAACACCATCAGCAGCAACTCCTCCACCTTCCCCTCTCCTGGAGCTCCTAAAGATCCTGCGACCATGGGCGCTATGCAGGGTTACCGCTTCGGCTGCCCTGGCTCCATGGGCCACCCTGCACCCATGCAGGGTTCCACGCCTCAGGGGAGCGGGTACCCTCTGAAAATGAACAGTCCATCTCAGGGTAGTCCTGGCATGCTTTCTCCAAGGCACCGTGCAAGTCCAGGCATAGCAGGATCTCCTCGATTGCCTCCTCCTCAGTTTTCGCCCGCTCACGCCCTCCATTCCCCTGTGCCTATGTGCACTAGCAGCAGCAGTGGCAATATGGGTGGCACCCATGGGTACACTAGCAACTCACTCAATGCCCTCCAAGCACTCAGCGAATGCCACAGCATCAGCCTGGGCCAGGCTCTAGGCTCACCAGACAGGAAGTTGGCATCACCAGCTAACCCAGGAGGGGTCAATCCTCACCTTCTGCACAAGCTTGGCAGCTCTGAGTCGTTTGGTGACCAGTCCCAAGCAGAGCATGGAGGAAACGTCCAGGGAGACAGCGGTGAAGAGCAAAGAGACGACAAAAGCAACCCTGATTCTGGAGATTCACAGAACAGGGCACACGACAACAAAGGCCACACTAAGCTCCTCCAGCTCCTGACCACTAAAACAGAGCCCATTGATTCTGCCTCACCACCTCCAATCAGTGGAGGTGACTCCGGGTGCAAGGAACCACCTGGAGGTCCAGGAGCACAGTCTGGAGCCGCAGGCACCCACGCCACCTCCCTGAAGGAGAAGCACAAGATCCTTCACCGGCTCCTCCAGAACAGCACCTCTCCAGTGGATCTGGCCAAACTCACAGCTGAAGCTACGGGGAAGGAGCTATGCCAGGATGCCTCAGGAGGTGGTGCCAATGTGGCGGATATTGTTACCAAACAGGAGCCGGTCAGTCCCAAGAAGAAAGACAACGCCCTGCTGCGCTACCTGCTGGACAAAGACGATAATGCGCTGAAGGATAAAACTGTGAAGATGGAGCCTGGCGAGATCAAGACGGAGGGGGCCAAAATGGTGAAGGTGGAGAAACCAGATGGAGGATATGAGCAGGTGAGTGGAGATGGGCTTGTTGGGGAAATGGGTTTTTAAAGCGGAACTTTCAGGCTGTTCGTTTTTGTTTTGCATCCTGTTTAGGAAGTGATGTGCTCCAGTGCTGTGACTTGTGACTGTATTGAATTAACGTGGTCGTGAGGCGGTGCTGATGCAGTTAAGACTGTGTTTGATGGAGTATTTTATGAAGTCTGGTATATCAGAGAAACTAAAGAGTTTCATAATGTTTGAGGAATTTGTGGTTTAGAGATGTCAGTCTGTTAGTTAGTCAAAGAAATGTCACTTATTATGTAAATCTTGTGTAAACATATTAATGCAACACAGTAGTAACCATTTTAATAATAGCTAAAATATCGATAATAAACTAACAATTTGCTAATTTCATATTATTAATAAAAATGCAGTAATATCATTATGAACAATATCAACAACCTTAAAACCAAAAATAATTCTTCAGAATTCTTCAATAACCAAAATAATTCTTCATTTATAATGATTGATAATGTTGTTATTATTATTTTTATTATTATTATTAATATACTATGTGAATATAATTATACAAATGTATTTCTATTATAATTAATTAGGAATTCATATTTAATATTCCTGTATTATTTAATTTTATGTTTTTATTTTTAAAGTCTGTTTTGGTAGCTGCTCCACTGTTGTCGCATTTGGTTGTTAGTGTGTTTGATACTGTCTCTGTCTGTCAGTCTCGTTTCCTGTGTAGCTGCTGTGAGTGTGTTAGCGACGTGGCTTTGTTGCTCTGCAGTTCCCAGGAAAATCCCTGCGAGTTCCTGTGAAAGGGCCTCCTGAACCACAGGACCCTCTCCAGGGAGAGAAAGATTAGGGCGGGGGTGAAGAGCAGAGTGTGGAGGGAGACTGAATATTTTGCCACCTATTTTGCACTAGTGATATTCTAGTTTCTGTCTTCGTTAGGTAAAGTATTTTTGAGGCCTTTTTTTATTTAAACTATTTATTTAGTGTTAATATTTCCCATATAATCCATGATTGAGATGCAGTCACAGAAGCTGGCATGTCATTGTGCAATGACACAGCATCACCAGCGACTGTTTATAAAACATGAAGTACTGATTAAGTGCTGAAAGTCTGAGTGACTCATGATTCCCTCTTTTACTCCTCCGTGCAGATGAGGATGCTTGAATGATCCTTATCATTGGAGATCTGCAGAAATGACATGTGGATAGTTACTGTGTAGTGCTGACTGAGACACTGGCTCATGCCGTTATGTACACGTTGCATACAGCACTTATGAACTTATGGATTACTGAGTTCTCAGCAAACATGTTGCGCCGTGTTGAGGCAAATCAGTCATCGCCTTTCTTTAGAAATTGCAGTTCACGATAGGGGTCTGTATTCCCACCATATATTGCGCCACAGGACAAGTGTTTCAGTGTCATGTGTAGGTGTGGTCGGTTAACCAATCACAGTGTGTGCTGGAGCTGGACAACATGTACATGTAAACAAGTGCCTCGAAATAATAAATGGTCTATATAAAATGATAGAAGTCACACAATAATTAGGATACATCGTCTGCATAAAGGGAAGCTAAATAATCGAGAAGAAAGTAGTAAACTGAATTTAAGTTACATAGTGACCAATCATGCGAACAACACATGAATTGCATGATTTTGCTACAGAAATAGCGGAGCGCTTCTGACATGTGGCAGGAACGAACAGGAGAAAATAAATACAAGTGATAAGTGAGCTTTGCGTGGCCATGTTGTGGTGAGTGTCGAGGTCAGTAGTGATGCTGTAGATGAGTAGAAGCAGAGATGTGTGTGAAAGGTCAAACTCACTGTGTTTCCACTTAAGGTTCTGCTTTTGATTCCATCAGAGTCAAATTCCTGACCGTCATTAGAGTCAGGACGCTTTCTTTGCTCAGTGTGGCAGAAAACCGCTTACTGTAACAGGAAGGGACTTCTTGACTGATAAGCAAAACAACTAATATGCAGAGCATGTACAGTAGGAGAACATGATCATCAGTGGTGCTACAGTTCTGTGATAAACATGCAGTCGATATCACTTACCAACTACTAATTGCTTTAGACTGAACTGTAGAACCTTTACATCCAGGAAGCTGTGTTTCTCGAGATAATATATAGCTTCAAAAACAGATGGTTAGGCAGCATTTGGCTTCAACCAATAATCAACTAGCGTTTAACCTAAAACTTTGAGAAACATTTAGTTTCATAAACAAATGTTTAGCTAGAATTTACGTTCATAAACAGCTTTAGCATTGTAGCAAAAGGTTTGGCTTGCATGTTTGATAAACAAATATTGATAAAGCTTAAACAAATCTCTCTCATGCTCTTTCTCATTCTTGCATACTCTCACATGATCTCGCATGTTCTCACGCGCTCCCTCTGTCTCTGTCTCTGACTCTCGCTCTGGTCCTGAATTATTGATGGTGGAGAAATCAGAGCAGGGTTTGAGTGCTGGTAATATGGATCAGTGGAACCTCTAAAACAGATTATTTAGGGTTTTTTTATTATTCATAGACAAAAAGCAGTTAATTAGAGATGATCGGTGGATTATTTAATGAAGTCCTTTGTTATTCATTCTAATTTGTCAGCATATCAGAGCTGGATTAGCAGGTTGCTCTGTATTGTGTTAGTGGCTGTCACAGAGTCCTGTTCTAATCAGAGAGCAGCTTTTCTCTACAGTGACCTTCCTCCCCCCTTCCAAATGTAGTCAATCAGCGAAGACATGTTTGGTGTCTGAACTTGCTTTCTCTTTAGTTTTAGCACTAAGACTATGTGACAATGTAGCTAACAAGTAATGTAAGCATATACCTCCTCTGTTAGGATGGTGCTAACATCATAGCTAAGTCACAAGAGAGGGGTCATTGAGGAGGGCCTGGGGGCTGGGTAGGTAAGAGGGAACACAGAAAGAGATATAGGGGAGTAGAAATAAAGAGAGAAATAATTATAGAGAGGAAGAATAGACAGAGAGGGAGAGATGGACAGAGAGAGAAAGAGAGTGAGAGTCCTATAGTGAGATGGTAATCAGCAGGTTTCTCTAGGAGAGACAGATTGTACCAGAGTGTTTGTGACCTCATTAAGCATTTCTACACACACACACACACACACACACACACACACACACACATACACACACACATAGAGCTCTTTTTCTACTGAATACCTGGGGCGTTATCAGGACTCTTTTCTACTGGTAATGTGGTATACTGGTAAAAAGGGTGTAACCATTTCAGCACATATTAAAGACACACTATAAAAGTTACACTCAGTGATGTGATAAACTACTGCAAGCCTGCTACATACTGCTTAACATGCCACCGCACTGTAGTGTGGTACATGGCTTTTATTGTATACTGGAAACTGTGGAGTTTACTACATTGTGTATCCATGGCTTACCACAGCTGCGCACAGCTTATTCCACTGCAGCCAGCACTATATTACTACAGATACGTGTGCCAAGTGTGCCACAAGTATAGAACTGGCCTCTGCTGTTTAATTCATTTCTATTCAAAGCTGCTCATCCCTCTGGGTCGCAGGTGCTTGCTGTAGCCTGTCCCCCCTCTTTCGTTGGGCAGAAGACAGGAAACACACAGGACAGGTCTCCAGTCCATCGCAGGACAGACGCACATACATACATGCAATTCAATTTCCCTGACTGCATGTCCTTGGACTCCAGAGGAAACCAGACAGACACCGGGAGAACATTTAAAAACTCCACAGAGAATCTAACACAGGACAGCACAGAATATTTAATATGAATATTAATTATGTGTTCCTTTAACCTCTGAATCTTTTGTGGTAAACATCTTCCTTCCTTACCCCTGCCTAAAGCGCTAGACTGGGTAATTTGGTTTAGGCATTTTTTTTCATTGGCTGACCTAATTTCTAAAAAGTGTCGAGCAACAGATCTTGTAACAACTTCTGTTTTCATTTCAGAAATCTGGTCACCATAAATCACACCAGTTTCGCACGTGCCTTGCAAGCTGTCTACTGTGGCTTTAGACATTTCTTTCTTTGCTTAGAGAACTTAATTAATGTTAGAAATAATTTTAAGCCTTATATTTGAGTCGAAATCAGAGAATTGTACTCTTACACCCTAAATATTTTATTAACCTTTTAAAACTATAGCTTTATTGTGATAATGAGCTTGAAAACATTTAATTAAGATAATTATCCAGAATATCTTCCTGTTTAGATTATAGATCACTGTGTGCTGTAATAGAGATGTCATGAGTGCTGCCCCCTAGTGGCAAATCCTGGATATTTTCATTTTAGGTCTTCTGCTTACTGTAGATGCTGCTGTTTATTTGTTTAAATGCAAGGCTTCAGTTTAAAAGGATTACTCTGAGTAGTGATGTGTCCAGCAGGTTGATTGGTCTGGGGAGGGCCTGGGACAGCTCAGTGTGAGATTTCCCTATAATTTGCATCTTAATTAGCGTATATTTAAGCTGAAAGCTGTAAACCAAAGTAATTTGCTGTGGGTTGATGTAGAAATGCTCCCTGTTAGAATTGTTTACAGTGGCAGTGATGGGAACCAGACATCTAACTCCAAAAGCTCCGTCACCAGGGCTGTCACAATCCTGACATTTTAGCAGACAGCAGACCGTCAAGTAAATAATCATTATTAACAGTCTCATTGTTTTGTTTTTTATTTGTCGTAGTTTACAGTTATTAAAATACAAGCATGAGGTGACTAATTCTTGCATCAATACTGTGCGCACACTGACAAGCTTTTTCTAGGACCAAGTTAGAATTAAGTGCTATTTTGTTCTATTTTTATAGCATAACATTGTTATTACATGAACAGGTTCATGGATATGCTGACAGTTTTAAGATTTTTCTTTTTTTGTTTATTGAAAATATATATTTTTATTCGTTCTTGATGGAAATGTATATGTAAGGGTTTTTTGAGATAAACTAGTTGTTGTTTGTTTTGTTTTTTTGCTTAGTTGTGATATGGAAGTGTCTCTGATATGACACTTCCAAAATCACTGTAAAAGAAAAAAATCCAGTATGGTCCATTAGCCTGGATTGGTCTGTAAAACTTTAGCAAAACATTTGCATTAAGTTGCTCTTTAAATTAGATTTTTTTAGTGGTAAAGTTCTGAATGAACCTGGTTCCCTTTCCTGTGCCTGCATGTCATAGACACTATAGATTGCACTACTCATTTAGTTTTTTGGGGGGATTTTTAAATTTTTTTAATTTTAGCAGTAAATGGCCCGAAAGCCAAACGCTACAGCAAATGCTACAGCCTCTAAGTAGTAGACAGATGCACAGCATTTTAATAATGGTGAATCAACTTTGGCCTGCAAAAAAAGAAATACCAAAACATTGTGGTGATGACTAATCAGGAATCACATGACCTTGTGCTGTTATCGTTGAAGCCCTAGGTATCGGTATCAGCAGGTACTCAGTGTTGCTGTATCAGTATCTGTATCAGACATGAAAAAGTGGTATTGAGCCACCTGCAGTTTTATAAGCTAGATTACAGCTATAATTGCTAACTGTTTCACATGAAACACTCTGAATTGTTTAGCCGGCCGTAACCCCAAGGCTGACTCTCTCGTTCTAAAACTGTGTGGCTTGTTGATTTAAGTGCTCCCTGGTGGACTTGGAAGACATAACATTTGATTTGTAAACCTGGTGTCAACCCCAGTTTTGTATATTTTCCCTTTTTATCTGTCTAAAAGCAAAAGTAAGGTCAGATTTGAAAATTTAAAATATTTGACAAACATGAGAAAATTAGTTTTGATATCTGATTGCATTTGATATATAATGCCATCTGACAGCTGTATTGGGCACATGTGGATACTTTGGAGGAATTACAAAAAATACATGCTGCGTATGTGAAGGCAAGCTGTGCTCCGGCCTCTGTGTGTGTCTGTCTGTGTGTGTGTGTGTTTTAAATATTTTAACTTCAAAGTGAAATAAGTAATGTAGAGTGTAAGGCTTTAGAATGGTAACTGTTCCAGACTAAATGGAATGATATTCAGCCTCCTTTAACTCAGCGTGAAGAGTGGCCTACATTCAGGAGAGAGGGAGACAGATTTCAGCGGCCGAGCCTTAGCTGTATCCTCTCCTGCCTGCATGGTGTAATATGAATCTGAGCTTTTCGGACCCCTGCACTGTAGATTCCACAGAAAGGAAAACATTCTGTCAGTGTGATCTACATTAGTGCATTCTGAGCACGCAGACAAGTCTGTTAAAGCAAAGGTCTAACAAAAAGTGGTGACTCATTCTATGAGGGTGCGTATGTTGGTGCCCCTGGCATGGGGGAGCTTGTGTTTTGTAGATTGTAGATTGTAGATTGTTTATGGAAATAAAATAATAAATATTGTGTTCTCTGGGCTAAAGAAGAAAAGGACCATCCAGACTGTTACCAGCGTAAAGTTCCTGTCATGATATGGGTATTAGTCGGTAACTTAAGTATTTACAGATGTGGCAACTAACACACACGGAAAGATACACGTACATATCAGTGTGTCATATGCTTCTTTTTATACACCATTGTTTTCACATCCATGAATCCAGTTCCTGAAATCCTAACCAATGGGAGAGCTCATGTGGCTTCATGTACAAAGATACCACAAAGACAACAGTCCCTGTTTGGGAAATAGTTTGGGTTTTTTTTGGGCGTTTACAAAATTTGAACCTATTTTTCCCAAAAACGAAACTTAACAATGACACTGTAATGAAAGAGTGCACTTGCAGTTTAAATGCAAGTGCCGCGGGTGTCCAGCTGTTATTGTCCATAAAAATGGACACAAGTGCATCAAATGGCTGAAAGCAGCCTTTTTGAAGCTGGACTTTAATCCATATTTGCAGAATATTTCTGTCATACAGCATCACCAACTATATAATCAAGTCTGTCGATGATTACAGAACAAACGCACAGGATTTTAGGCATGAAACTGGCTTTCTGTTTGCCTTTTGTTTGATTTTTTCTATTTCACATTTCACAGTTGCATTGTTGCGCCTCAAGCCCCAAAATGTAACTGCTATACACTTTGAGGCGGAACAGAAAATGTCAATAACGAGCTGCCAGATAAGCAGTGTATTTCCCTGACACATTTAAACCAGTGTGTTATAGATTGGTGTACATAATAATCGACAGTAGCCTCATATCTCCAGGGCTAAAACTAAAGAAGCATATTTCAGACACTGAACATGCTTTGGATTATAGACAGTGTTTGAAAGAGGGCTTTTTGGTGCCTCTTTAAACTGCTTTCCACTAGACTAAATTCAGGACTGTTGCTGTAGCCGTTTAGTGGGTCGTTTGATTGGTAAACATGCCTGTTTTTCAGAAGCACTGAAATGTTCTCTCTCTGTGTGTGTGTGTGTGTGTGTGTGTGTGTGTGTGTGTGTGTGTGTAGACGAGTGAGCTGGATGATATTCTGGATGACCTGCAGAATGCTCAGCCTGGCCTGTTCTCCGAGAGCAGGCCCGTCTCTCTGCCCGCTGCAGTGGACAAACAGTCCATCATCAACGACATCCTGCAAATCACTGGGGAAGGTGGAGCCCAGCAGCAGCAGAGAGCCATGCAGACCATCGGACAGCAAAGTGAGTCTCACACACGGCCTCCAGCAACAGTGAGAATTCGTGATGCATAGTAGCCACGTTCTGATCTAATCGCAGCGTCCCAGAATGTAAAATATTTGAATTGAATGTTAAATGTCCAACAAAGTTGAAAGAAAAATAGAATTAAAGTGATAGAATTAACACAGCTTAACACGACTGTTTGACCTTTCTGAGAGCTGTCTAGGTGTGGCCTAATATTCGAATCAACATGTGATTGAGCGCCCTCATTTCAGCAGCTGAGTTTTAAGTGAAGTGGTGAGGGGTGGGGTATGTTTGCTGTAGGAAAACCTTTGAACAATAAACTATTCAATATACTGTTCAGAATAAATAATTGTTTTTTATATAATATATTCTTCTGCTTTTGCTAAATGGAAAGTAGTTTCTGAAATACACAGTTGCACTACTCACAATTTTCTAGCTGATTAGCTCTTTTCACCAGTTGTCTAAGACTGCTAACAGGTGCCCTCTAGATTTTTGTTGTTTTTGATATAACAGGAGGAGCAGGAAGTGGCCGCTGGCTGTTGTATCAGTGTTAGAGCCGATACAGTTATCAGACAGTAAAGTAGGATGAGCCCCCTCTATAGGTGCTGCACATTACAGAATGCAACGTGTCACCCCCATATTTAGTTTTATGTGTCACCAAAACGTCACCACCACCCATCCCGCAAAGAGATGCCGGCAATGGGTTTGTGCTTCATGATCTCTGGAATCTTGTAAACTGCAACCTAGTACTTGGTGTGTTCAGTAAAGAATCAATAATACAGCACAGCAGTCACATTGTAGCATTAACCCTTTTCCGATCCGAATTATGTTTCAGGGCACGTTGTCAGTCTTGCTCTAGGCTTATACTAATGGAACTATTAATGATGATAATAAGTGTTGAATGCTAAAAATGTTTAGATTTAGTGTTTACTAGTTTTTCTGATGCCCAGTGCAATGGTTCTGAGGAGAAGCTTAAGAAAACCTGTTTACATATGCTGTTGCAAATCCAGTTACAGAGCCGGTGCTACATGTACTCACATGTTTACTGTGTACACCTTAATCTATTTTTTTACGCTATGATATACATTCTAAATAAAAATATAGCTGACTATTAATCTGAAAAGTTAGCTCTAAACTTGATTCTATACAAAAATCTTAATTAAGGCTACTTTACTCCACTGGGCTCTGTTTACACCTGGGCTTGTACAGGAGACGCAAACTGACATTAAACTGTATGTGTTTAGATTTCAGTGGTCCAAGACATCCTGGCAGGACCCCTCCTGTGCGGAGTGTTTCTCTGGAAATGAACATGTCCGCTAAAGGGTCTCCAGGTCAGTACCCCATGATGAGGAACACCAGTCCGTATTCAATGTTGCCACAGCAGCAGCAGAGCATGCTGGGAAACCAAGGGGTCATGCCAAATCAGGCCAACATGGCAGGTGAGAGAATTTTAACGCTTGGTGCCCATACAATGAAAAATCTAATTTCCTTACCAAACACGTTTCTGTCGGTCTACCCCTTCATCCTACAGCAGTTTAGCCACACCCCTTCATCCTACAGCAGTTTAGCCACACCCCTTCATCCTATAGCAGTTCAGCCACACCCATTCAGCCCACAGCAGTTTAGCTACCTACAGCAGTTTAGCTACACCCCTTCATCTTACAGCAGTTTAGCCCCACCTAGTTATACTGACCTTATTAAGGGGCTTAGCCTGCCTTTTTAATAAAGCTCAATATAGAACAGCCTGTCAGAGCAGAGAAACAGCACCGTTACAATAACAGCCTCGTTAGTTATATGGGATAAAGAGAAAATATTAATTATAGGATCGTTATAATTAAAAAGCTTTTATTTACGTATATTGCTAAGATAAACAATCAACTTAAGTATTTTGCACAGCAGTATACATTATTGAAAACAGTTTTTCTTTTTTTTGTTTTCTGCTATTTCTGTTCTTTTGTTCCTCTCATTTTCTCTTATTTCCTCTTTCCCTTTCTTGTCATTTTCTCTCACTCTTTCTTTTTTTCCTATTCTCACTCTTCCTTATCTCCCTACACTCTCTCATCTGCCTCAGTGATGGCCAGTGCTGGTGGTCGAGCAAATCTTCAGCAAGATGTTTGGGTGTCTCAGGGGTCTGGACCGGTCAGCAGTTCAGCATCCCCCGCTGTTCCCTCTACTCAGCCGCTTCAGCAGGGGCCGCTGCAGGCCCGCATGGGCCAAAACACCAGCACTAGCATGGGCATGAGGGGTGGTGGGCAGCCGGGACCCAGAGCCATGCTGCAGGGTCAGATGATGCCCAACGGTAGGCAGAGACACACACAAGTCCAGTCATAGTCATAACCATATCTGTACATTGTATATAATGATGGAAAACTTTGGATGCTCTAGTTACATAAACTTTCTTTTTTTGTGAAGGTCTGGATAAACAAACTGAAATAGGCAAATGGTGAAAACATTTTAATGCCTAATTACTAGTTTACTCAGCTATTATAAAATAAAACCATACACATTAAATACACACACACACACACACTCAGCACTTTATTAGAAGTGCTTGTACACCTACTCATTTATGCAATTATCTAATCAGCCACAGGCCAGCAGGTTCAGGTAATGTTCACGTCAACCATCAGAATGGGGAATAGTGTGATCTCAGTAATTTTGTGGTATGATTGATTGTGCCAGACTAGCTGGTTTGAGTATTTTTATAACTGCTGATCTCGTGGGATTTTCACGCAAAACAGTCTCTACGTTTCACTCGGAATGGTGCAATAAAAAACATCCAGTGAGCAACAGTTCTAAGGATGGAAATGACTTGCTGATGAGAGAAAGAATCATGATATGAGTCTTGAAACTTGAGGTGAGCAGAAAGACAACTGAGAATGCACAACACACCAGTCCTTGAGGTGGATGGGCTACAACAGCAGAAGACCACATTCTGTTTTACAGTTTTCATTGAACATGCTAAGGCAGACATATGGTAGGGTCAGAATCTCTAGGCCTAGAACAGGAGATTCACAGCACCTGAACTGCAGCAGGAATTGCCAGATGCAGTCATGTCATCGTGGACTAGAATCTTAATTTGATTCCAACATCTTGTGCATTTGAGAGTTTTGGGAGCCAAATGAGACTCTACTCAGTACTAATATAAACCATGCTGGTTCTTCATCTGACACTGAAATGTGAGCAGTTAAACAGCTACAGGATTTTGTTAAAGCACCAGTTTGACAACCCATGCTATGTGCTGTATTATTTTACTTTCCCTGCTACTTTATTTCATTACTTAAACCCCAACATCCCATTCAGTCTTCTAAATATACTGCCTATGTGCCAGCATTCGGTTTACTTTATGTATTTTAGTATTATGCTGTTCTGCATTTACACCTGTTTGTAAAAAACAAAGAAGTGATTGTTAAAAATATAGACAAATTTGAATTCTGAAGTTTGCTTCTTTAGCTGTAGCAGTGGAACTACATGGCTAATGTAGATAAAAGTAATAGAAGCTTATCAGTGTGGTGCTACCTGCAAGCCTAAATCATCACCCACTCCAAAGTGAAGTTCAGTAATCTCTGATAGACTTAATATATAAGGTTTCTGACACTGTATCACATACTGTTGTCTGTAAACATGTATTAAAGTCTAAACAAAGATCTATATTGAGTTATATGTTCCGTATCTGGTCTGCAGACTATAAAAGTCAACATTCCTCAACATGTTTTCTTGGGAAAAAAAAGGGTGGAAACTGTTTTTGAGTTTTAACAAGTTTTAATGTTTCAGTCTGTATACAAGTTGATTTGATACCTCAGCAGTCTCAGACCCCTGCAAACCCATGTGGTGTGTTTGGTATTATGTCCTTATATCTTACATATATGTGTCTTCATGTGTCTGTTTGTTTATCCTGTTTCTCCTGCAGCCCAGTCAAACATGGACATGGACATGGGCATGGCAGGCCCCCCGTTTCCCCAGCAACAGCAGCAAGCTCCGCCCAATCAGACGGCTCCATGGCCGGACAGCATGATGCCCATAGAGCCGCTGCCCTTTGGGAACCAGAGCAGGTAAACAGCTACATTACTGTCACCACTACAGCTGCCCTGCTGTACATAGATTTATCCAGCTTTTACACGTACAGTGCACACTGCAGTGTTATACACAAAGCTCACAGTGTCTCGCTGTACGTGTGTGTAGTATTAATACCTCAGTGGGCTTGTGTACTATCACCCAATCATGCCCTCTAGCCATTAGGAGTAAGTATTGTGGTGACAGACAAGCAAGAGTCACTTAGAAAATGTATAGAAAATAAAAGTACGCTGAATCTTGAAATGTACACTGATACAAGTATCTAAAGCAAGATAATACAACACACAATCATTTTCACTTACACCAATGTTGCTAGCCTGGCTGCATTGAGTTGGACCTCATACCTTTTAGCTGAAAAATGGCGAGTTTGTGAAACTTCATCTGATAACAAACCTGATAAATTTACTCAGTGGTGCTGAAATGCACATTAAATCTAGAGCTGCACACATCTGGTCAAAAGCAGAATGTATTTAATTTGTTTTTGCCTTATCTTTAAATAGAAAAACTGTATGCTGTGTCCTTAGTAAAAGGTGTTTTTTCATAAAGAAAAAACAATGTATGTATTTTTTTATTTGTTAAATGGGACTTCATCGGCAGTCTAGTATCTAATAGGAGTTATATTAAACCAACAAACCCATTATAAAAGCAGTCGTTTTGTTGAAGACCTTATTAAATCTACATGAGTAGAGGGTTTGTTCATAGATGTATATGTCATAGCTGAACTCTGGACTGTCCATCCAGTGTAAGTGTACATTAATATTTGGACAGCTGAAGCAGTCCACGTTTTCTTCTTTGAACTAAACGGATAAGGCCAGACAAGGTGTCAGTACCACATTATTATAAAGCCGAGATTACAAAACACACATGCCTTCCTTTTGTGCGTCTTTGTGTGTCTTTTCTGGCGTTTACATGAGCCATTGTGAAGACTGTAGTTGAACACTGGGGAATGAATCCAAATGTTCTTAAAGAAAGGGTCTTGTGATGCACAAAGTCACCAAAAAGGAAATACGCTTGTTTGAGTCATCATTTGCCGTATCTGAAATCCAAAGCTCCTTGCAGTTCCTACTTAATATAACTACCTAAATTTATAATCACATATTAAATATCATTACCTTTTTTACTGCAGCCATATGTGCTTTTATGAGCTTCTTTTATTTCGGTGCGAAAATAATTGATGTTGTGACAGTGCCAGCGCTTCATTCTTAAAAAATGAACGAATAACCCTGCAGTAATTACAATTTTTGGTTATGTGTCTTTGCAGGAATTAGATTCTAGCTCACAATAAAAGCTGTCCATGTGTGATCGTCTGTTCTTATGGGTTTTAGATTTGAAATGCATGTTTAGTCTCTTATCTCCTAATGCCTCCCTATGTTTGTGTTAGGCCTGTGTACAATACGCCTCAGGAGGAAGTTCTGTGTCCAACTGAAGGCCCAGCTGATGAAGGCACACTGCTTAACCAGCTCTACACAGCGCTGAAAGACTTTGATGGTCTTGAGGAGATTGACCGAGCTCTGGGCATTCCTGCGTTAGTGGGCCAGGTACAGTTTCCTTCAGCTCAACGTATTCATCTGGGGTACGGTGGGATCTTGGGATGCTGTTTCAGAATCAGCAGACCATCAGTTTTCATGTAGTTCCTGTTTAACAGTAGCGAGTGTTAACCTTCTCACATACTAAGTACATCTCATTCTATAAAAGGCCAACATCCCATAACCTAATTATACCTGTTTACTTAGTCTGTTTACTTATTTGCATTTTGTAACTGTGTATATTTGTCTTTCTGTCTGTCTAGCTGTCTGTCTGTCTTTGTTCCTGTCTGTCTACCTGCTTGCCTGTTTAACTTTTCAGCTGTCTGTTAGACTGCCTCTTGCCTCTTTGGATAACTGTCTCACCAGTTTGTCTGTCTGCCCATCCAACTATCTAGCTAGCTATCGATCAAGCTGTATAGCTGTCTGTCTAACTGCCTGTCTATTTATCGCTCTATCGGTCTGCCTATCTGTCTATTTTTAGCTATGCTAACTATCCATCTCTGTGCGGGTGTGTAGCTGTTTATGGGGAGGTATATGGCAGAACTGCACCATCTACTGTTTGATTTTAACATTTTCAGTCTCCTTGGATTTTGTCGCTTTAAAATCACTAAGCTGTAATTTAGATGACTGTCATTTTTTGGCTGTACACAACAACTGAAACTCTCACATAATCATTTAGCAATATACCGTATTGTCAGATCTAACTGAATATGGGGCAGAGACAGCAAGTTACCTGACCAGTTGCAAACGTGCAACTATTAGGCAACCGTGATGTAAAAAAAATGTAAAAAAAAGCTGTAAATATATAAATAAATAAAAGTTTTAAATTCCACTAATTAATCTGAATCACTTGTTTAGGCTCCTGTAGAACCTGATCAGTTCCCTGGTCAGGATCCAAGCCTGCTGATGGATCAGAAGCCCCCTATGTTTGCCCAACAGCAGTACGGCCCCCCGCAGCCCCACATGGCTCAGGGTGGTTATCCCCCTTTGCAGGACCCTGCCGGATTCCACAGCATGACTGGCCCCATAGGGCAGCGGCCTGGATTCCCCATGATCCGTGTACAACCCCGACCGGGCCTAAGGCCCACCGGTGTCATCCCAAACCAACCAAATGCACTCAGGCTGCAGCTACAGCACCGGCTACAGGCACAGCAGGTACATGCACAGACTGCAACAGCACAGTGTTTTTTTTCCATCCAAAAAGAGTCGAATAGAGCAATAGAGAGAGAAATTTTAGTTTGAGTTGTTTTTCTGCACCATGTAAGGTGGAACAGACAATTTGAACAAGTATCCAGTTTCAGATTCATGTTTCTTAGCAGATAAAGGCTGGATGTTCTGAGAAGTTGAGCTGCTACTATTATAATCTATTTCAAGCTGTTTTTCTGAAAAGGTACTTATGATTTCATGCAATTTATTATTTCACCACAATGTCAACATTTTAAGTGGTCTTCAAAAACCGTTGGCCTTCCTTGTGTGTCCCCTACTGGATGTTTATGGAAATGCTGCTTGACCTTATTTTGAGTTTTATTGTTCCCAGCTCTGATTTTATGATTCAGATGTTAACCACACTTCTTGTTTCATTGTAAGTGGATAAGACATGCTTTTTGATCAAAGTAATATAGCACTGAGTTCAGATCATTTCAGTTTAGACCAAAGCCCTGTTTCCAGCAGAACAACGTGAAATCATTCCAAATTTGTGGAGCGCAAGAAGCTCTCCCGCTGCGTTCTGTGATGAAACACACATTTGCTTAAAAAAACGAAAGGAAAATTCCAACAATTTTTCAGAATTTGAGGTGTCACCCACAGCATTTTTAATTAAATGTCAAATAAGTTATTTTAGAGACCCAGATGTCTTTATGGTGGTGATGATCACAACCAGGGCTGATATCAAAACTGTTGTAAAACCAAGTCTCAAACTTCAGGCAGTGTACTCATAACCATTTCATGTAATAACTTTCTGCGATCAAGCTTTTAGAAGTGGACATCTGTTTCTTATCATACTCTGCAAGTTTCTCTAGAACTGAGCGTTTTACACCAAACCACTGTGAATTACCTGCTTTTTTTTTGTTAGTTTTTTTGTTTTTTTACATCTTCAACTATAATCTGTGTATTAAAATAAGCTAAAAGAGAGAGTTTTGATCAAAACACAGCTAAACAATATGTTTTAAATATGATTTAAATGTTTTTAATGATTTGATTAACCGCTTTCTCTCTCACTCTCTGCTTTTCAGAATCGTCAGCCGATGATGAATCAGATGAGTGGAGTGGCGAACATGAACCTACCTCTAAGACCTAATGTTCCGAATCAGGTGCGTACTTAGGTGGAACAGTAAGGAGACAGATGAGGAGCTCTGGATAATACTTCAGCTCTGCTGTGTTTTTACCCTGAATAAATCCAGATCTAGAACTTGGTCCAAGCAAACCGCCTGTTTATCATAGGTTGTTTTTTGTGTTTTTATATATTGGCATATATCATTTCTAGCACCCTGATCCAGATAATCAACGTGGCAAGGCCCACGTCCTGAAAAACCAATTTTTTCTTCCTTTTTTCCCTATGTAACACATGTATCTCTTTTAATGTTATTTAATGTCTCTCTCTCTTTCTCTCTCTCTCTGTCAGGGGACCATAAATGCTCAGATGTTGGCTCAGCGGCAGCGCGAGTTGCTCAGCAATCACCTGCGGCAGCGGCAGCTCGACCAACAGCGTCTGCAGCACCATCAACAGCAGCATCCGCAGCAGCAGCATCCGCAGCAGCAGCGAAGCATGGGAATGCGGACCCCTGGCCTCAGTATGCCTCCCAACCTGCCGGCCGGCGCAGGGGGTCTGTCCGGGCCGCTAAGTAACCCCCGGATTCCGCAGTCCAGTGGCCAACAGTTCCCCTACACGCCCAGCTACGGTACCGGCCTGGCCTCTCCTCCGCCCTCCACCAGTCCCTTCTCCCCCGCGTCCCCCAACCTGCCCACCCCCCAGCTCCTGCCCCACGCCCCCCTGCATGGCTCCCAGATGACTCTCGCTAACCAGGGGATTCTGGGCAGCGTGGGTGGACAGTTTGGGCCTGTTATGAGCCCCCAAATGCAGCACAGTGCCTTTCAGTTTCCCAGCCCAGGTATTCACTGCCTGACCTCTCTCTGTCTGTGTGTTCGTGCTGATCCACACGCACAACCATAGGCTTATGATTTACTTCATTTTAAACACAGCGTACGTGTGCTACGTTTGGCTCTCTGGAGGATTTCAAATTTGCATCACTTATCTTTTTTACCGTCTGTTCTGAAGGTCAGCAGTTTGTAATTTCTCATTTATAGGCTTCTGAAAGCAGGTAGCTACTACTGAAGATGGGCAGTAAGGCGTTATTTATTCTTTACCACAACAAATAGGATTATCGTGTAGTAGTTCTTTAACTCAGTGCTATGAGTGATGCGGTAAATTAACTTGCAAATGGCTTGTTCACTTCCTGAACACACATTACCGGTATCATGAATTTAGCGATTGGTGAGGTGTACTATTATTAAATCGAATTGCGTGAAAGATCAGTAAACAGGTTGAACTCGTTTAGCTTAACAGGATGTGGTTGAGGTGCGTCGAAGTATCACCGGATCATCACAGAGTGAAAATGCTTAACCTGCTACACAATACAGTTCAGCTAGCACTGCAAACTGACATTCCATTAGATGAAATTACGTATACTATTAAATTATATACCGAAACCAGCTACTCTAACAGCAGCCAAAGACTCCCTCTAAGCTACCACACTAGACAATATATGTCTTACAAGTGAGCAGTGGTCATATTTTGACATATTTAATGGGATCTGAGGACAAAAACGTGCTTATAACAAAGCGTATCCATTTTAGAGCGTTTGTGTTTGGCATGAAACAACCAGAACAGAGAGAACAACCAACTTGGACCTGGAGTTTCAAATATTAGCACAAAAGCGACTACAGAATGACAACACAGCTTCAGAAGCCGCAGAATTGAATTCCAGTTGTGTATTTATATGAATGACAGGGCAAACTAGCTTCACGTTTAAGGCCTTTTTAAAGCCTGTTTTATATCCGATTAGAAACATGTCTGCTGGGTCTATTTTTCCAGTTTGCAGATTTCAGTTTTAAACCAGATTGATGTTGCTCTGTGTTCTAGACTGTATGGGTCTAGACTGTATGGGTCTGAATGCAGTCAGAGTGGATAAACAGTTATTTTTAACAGGAAGTCAAATGTTAAAGATCGTTTTATCCAAAAATTTACTTTGTATTCAAGGCACTGCTTGATTTCTACTCTGCACAGTTCTGCCACAGTCAGGGCAAACCAGGTTTTTATTGTTCTCAGTTTTAATGTTCTCAGTTAACAGCTGATTAATAGCTATGCTCAAAGACTTGTAGCTTGTATTCCAGAAAAACAACAGAATACAAACAGAAACCTCTTACCTAGTGTGTCATGTCTGTTGTGTCGCAGAGTGGTTACAGCGTGCAACAAACACTTCTGGTATAATATAGACTCAAATCTTTGATTTATACAATTAAGCAGCTGTAAGTGACTTAAACAAGCCTAAATTCACTCATTAGATGTGCTCTCTGGATACTGTTGGACAGAGAGTGGCTTGAAGGCAAAATGAGGTATGCATGTTCAGTGTTAGTACCTTGTGGCTGAACATAAGCGTGCACAGTCATGAAAGACATTTTTCAGTGCTGAAAAATTAATATTTTACTTGCCCCAGGCAGTCATTAATGTTAAACCCTGGAGGTCTCCATGACAACCAGCCCAGGCTTCAAGTCAACTTCCTGGGTTGCACGCACTGGTTTATTCTAGTGTTGCTCCAAAGCAGCAATGTAACAAATCCTAATAGTTCTTATATGAGAAGCATTGGTTCCATCTGTGCGTTATTGGTCCAGTGCATCGTATTTTAGGGGTTGTTCTTTTCAAATGTTCCACAACCGGTCATATACACTGATAGACCACTTCATAAGAGAGCCTTGTACCTACACTCATTGTCCTGTTATCAACTCCTTTTACCATGTAGGTGCACTTTGTAGTTCTACAATTACAGAAAGTAGTCTGTCTGTTTTCCATGGTTATAGCCTGCTCTTCAATGGTCAGGACCACCACAGAGCAGGTATTACTTGTGTGGTGTATCTTTCTCACCACTGCAGTGACACTGACTTGGTGGTGGTGTGTTGTTGTGGTGAGTGGACACAGCAGTGCTGCTGAGGTTTTTACACATTGTGTCCAAATACTATCCACTCTATTAGACACTCTTATTTTGAAGATAAATACAGCCAGCCTCTACAGGGTAGCCAACTTAAGCACACGTACGCAACATTTAAAATAAAGTAAAAATGTCTCTTTACACTCACACTAACATTCACCTGTCTGCAGCATTACAGACTCATCAGATTGATCAGACTCGCTCTTGAATAGTCAGTTATCTGGTAGTTAACTGGGTGTTTTCAGTAATAGGAGAGAATTAAAGATGCACTCATTTCAACTGCCATTTATTAAAAATAATTCAGCTTTTGATTGGATGTGTAGTCAATAATTAATCAAATCAATATCAGAATCAGTCAGCTTTCCAGTTTCCTAATGGGTAATTTCAGATATGATCCTTTAAAATCGTATATTTAAATTTAACCCTTTGGACCCTGGCCCTTATAATGTCTTAATAAGAAGACTTTGATTAAAACATAATAAATGATTAAGTGACTATGATTAAACATAATGACCACTGAACAAAATAGGTGTAATTAAGACAAACACTGTTTTTAAAGTATTCTTTAGTAACTGCTAAGAAACAGGCAGATTATATAGTCATTATAATAGGAAACTAATGAGCAGATAAAGTAAGCAGTTAATCAGTTAAAAGTCCCTGTGTAATTCTTCCTCAAGACTTGGTACAGCAGTTTTCCCCACTAGAGGGCAGCAGTGTCATAAAACCGGAACCAATAGTATGTATGTTTATGTTTTAGTTTGGGAAACAGGAGTCAAGTGATACAGGTTTACTTTTAGTCTGGTAATAATAATAATAATAATAATAATAATAATAATAATAAATGTAGAGAGAGAATATTTTAATTAATGTTCAAAAAGTACTTTACATTGATATTAAAGCAATAGAGTAAATTTACCTGACGTTAAATGAGAAATAAAAAAAAACAAAAACTTTCATTCATTGCCCTATCTGTTCCTGTGATTTTCTGCTAGAAAACATTTAAATGTACTGGTTGGGTAACGCTAGATTTAGTTGTAAATAGCCTCAGAGGAAATCAAAAGGTCAGATAAGTATAAAAGGTACAGTTTACAACAAAGTTAGTAAAAATAAAAGCTTAACCTAAAGATTTGTGTGCTCAGCTGGTGTTCATGTTCACTCGGTGTTGCTGTGTCAGTGTTTGTGAGCTGCTGATTGGCTGTTGGTGTTAGAGTAAAGTCTGAACCAATCATACAAAGCCCACCCCCTGCTGCCCCGCCCCCTGATCACCCCTGCCAGAGCCAGTAACCTAACACTGCTGCTAACCTGCAAGCTAACCTCTGTCCTGTATGCTCTCTTCCTCCTTAATCCTTCTTTATTCTTTCAATAACACCGCATAACTCCTGTGCTTCAGCTGTGATGGTGCTCCATGACATGGGACGTGGAATCTTTCTAAATCATCATTTCCTAATATATAATTAGTCTGATTATACTTGAGTAATCTATACATAGCCGTTTGTTTAATTGTGCAGTAATATGAATATGTGTGATTGTATGTGTTACTGTAGTGAATTAGATGTGTTTGGTGTGGTTGTCCTGTCAGCAATTCTCCACTGATCGCTGTAAAATCACTCATATGGCCATACTATAAATGTTACTAGTCAGAACAGTATAATAATAATCATAATAATAATCATAATAATAATAATAACAATAAACAAACACATTGACAGCAGCAGTGCTCAGTATTTGATTAGTTTTTCATTTTTAATTTGCCCATGTCTTGTAAAAATAATAATAACTACAGTAAAACAGTTTTTTAAACATAATTAAAGCTGCAGTATGTTTTAGTACAGAATGAACGTTTTGTAACATGAGTTGGACTTTAAAGAAAAACAATCTTACATGTGCAGCTTTAATTGGTTAAGGTGTCATTCCGAGAGGTTTGGCGTGAAATGCTCTGTTGTAGAAAAACTAACTGTCAGAACTGTTCACATGTATGAATCAGACATGCTAATTTACCATCATTCATATAAAAGCTCTTTAAATGGATTTGTTTACATCTCAGTAACTGAATATTGATTGTCCCCTGTAAGCTGTGGTATGGGAAGGACAGTGCAGTGAGGAGCAGCTATAATGTTTTCCATATTTCACTTTGTGTTTTGTGTGCCAGGAATGAGTCAACAGCCTGATGGAGGTTTTGGAGGTGCTGCGACCCCCCAGAGCCCCCTCATGTCCCCCAGAATGGGCCACGCCCAAAGTCCCATGCTGCAGCAGGCTCCAGGGAATGCCACCTTTCAGTCGTCTCCAGATATGAATGGCTGGACGCAGAGCAACATGAACGCAAACAGGTACCAATACACACCCATGAACCACCAATGCTTTTAGCTTCTGTCTGTTTTCTAGGAGTTGGGGGCCGTTCCTGACAACCGTTCCTTAAAGCACTTTTAATACAACCATGCAGTTCTGATCAAAATTGTTTATTAGTCACCTAGCTAGTGACTAGCCTGTGACTAGGCAGTCTGCATGCTGTAAAATGCTCCTTGAATTGGAACTTGATTGTTTTAACACAGAAGTAGAGCCTTTTGTTAGAGCCATAGTTGGATGTTTTTTGTTTAGAAGGTCTGTATTAGTGCTGGTCCTATCCAGAGTATCGGATTGTTGCACTAATAAACAGCAGATCATTAAAAAAGTCTTAAAATAGATATTAAAATGAAATTAAAAGTCTGTAGTGTTTAACTATTTGAAAGAGAAAGCTTTAGATCTACTCAGTACCTGCTGCTCCAGTATTTCCACTGTGTTTAAAGTAGCTGCCTCTTATCTAAACATGGCCGAGATAAATGAACACATGACAGGAGACTGTTTTTACCATGTGCTCTGAGTTACAGGACGTAATACACTGCCATAGAGTTGCTACTGGTTGTAAACCAAACTGTGGTATAAGCGTTGTGCTTTACAGGCCTCTGGTTTAAAATAAAGAGGGAAGTCTAGAACTAAAGTTATTGGATCAGAGTGTACAATGTGCACTTATCAATTATTAAGTGATTTCAGCCATGTGGTCTAAACTGACCACTCAGCACTAGAGGACAGCAGAGCTGGTAACAAAGGCAGCCCTACTGAAAAGAGTGGATAATGATCCAGTTTTAAAGTATAGGATTGACTGACATTAATGTATGCCATGTTTGAGTTTCACATATTAATGTGAGGTGGAAATTATATTATTTTTCTTTGTCTTAAAAATGTATTCAAAATGATTTAGCTTGATTTTTTTTGTGGAGTTGTCTTGCTAGGAGAGCCAGCAAGCTATTTGGAGCTGTACAGGACAAAAATAATAATGCATTAAATTTGGCATGTGCTTTAGTAGAAAGTGCTGTTTCAGCAGCTGGAAAAAAGCGCTCACTCAGCTGCGCACTAACAAGAGACTTTTTTAAGCAACTGCTTAAATCGACCTGAAATGGAGCTTGTTTGTTGTTCTATTATGCCCCGAATCACATTAAAGTATATCCAGTTGGTCATATTATTGAAAATACTAAATTCACTTTTGAGCATGGTGTAGTGATTTTTGCCTCTCTGACATTTGGTTATACCATCGTGAGCCACCAGCAGGGAGAAGTTCTAGACTGCTGAAGTTGTTGTGTGATAATCATCCATTTGGCTGCGTGTGCTGCATTCGTTCTCGTGCTGCTAGGCTCAGAATGGCGTTGTCCACCACCAACATCTGAATGCAGCACAAAAGTACACAGAAACATTGAGTACTGCTGTGTACTGTCAGAGCACCTTCAGAGCTGTCATGTGTCTGTGTTTATTTATAACTATACTTATATTTTTTATTTTTTGGGAAAATGATCAATGCATATGATTCGTATAGATATTTGGACATATCGGAAATTTTCTTAGTGCTAAAATGTATTGCTGTTTAAAAAAAAGACTCTTTTCTTTGTATGTGCTCAAAAGAGCACTATTTTCTTTTTCTTTTCTTTTGTTTGCCCTGTGTTTTCTCTGCGTTCACCCTCTCTCATGGAAGACCATCTAGAGCCAACAGTCTAAAAGTTCACAAGACCTCGGGAGGGCCACTTTAATGAGCTGATGTTTTCTATCAGGTGTGTTTGTGAGGTGGAGAAACGCCACAATATTGTTTTTATAAAATGCTAGTTAGTGTTTTCTCTGATCTCCTACTCTCCTCAGCATGTTCCCGCAGCAATCTCCGCCACAGTTCGCTCAGCAGTCTAACGGCGGTGTCTACAATGGCAGCGGGATGAACATGAACGTCTCCATGGCTCCCAACTCCGGCAGCATGAACAACATGGCCCCCAACTCCAACAGCATGAGCAGTATGGGTCAGATGGGCGGCCAGATGAGCTCAGGGCCTGCGGGAAATATGGCCAACATGGGGCCAGAACAGGTCAGCATCACTTTTACGCCCAGATCTCACAGCCGGTATGAAACTGACCGTCTAGTTCACATGGAAGAGACATTTAGGACTTAAGCAGTTCCTTTTAAACCAGAAGGTCGCTGTTGGAGTTTGGGAGAATACAGGAATACCCTCCCTGAATCGAATATAATTCTAATATATGGTCACTATTTCACATGCAGGTTTCAGCGTGCATTGTGCCAACTGTTCTGTCTGATTTTGGCAGTGGGTCTTTTATCCTTTAGAGAGTCCTTAGTCTTTGTTTTTTTTTTTTTTTTTTTTTTAGCTCAACTAACATCATTTGTGTGCTTATGTGTACTCCATTAATTTTTTCATGACCATTTTCCCACCTCTCTTTGTTCTTTACGATTACACAGACTATTTTGTTCTATTCTGATTGGCTGTCCTGTAGCACACAGCTGAAACACAAGGCTAATGTTGTTAACAATTAATAGAATATTGTACCACATCATTTAACATGGTGCTAAATGCATGGCTAAATTTTCTGGTCCATCTTAAATAGTGTAACAGTTTCATTCGGGTGCTAGAGATTTAAGGTGGACCAGCAAGTCATAAGAAGCTGCAGAATCAGAAGCCACCCAGTGACCATCTGTTATCCAGTAGTGGGCCATGACAACAGCAGCTTCTGTTTGGGTGATAAATGTCAACACTTTCCGAAAAAGAAATGCTCCACTGCTGTGCTAATGCTAAATCATGTGAGATGTTAGTAGTGTGTTGGCACCAAGCTAATGCTGAGTATGTTGAAGATTATAAAAAACTCATTTAATCAGGTGCATCCAATCTTCTGACTTGTGTTTTATGTTTTGACCAAGTGTGGATGCTCTGAAGTAGAAGCAGAAATGTTGCCTTCTGCACCTAATGGGCATATTTAAGTGATGCAAAGGTCAAAGGTTAAACAGGATCAGAGTGCTAAAAACTCCAGAGTGAAAGTCATAGACATGACCTCACGCTGTGATACCTCATCACTAGTAAAGCACTCTGAAACTCTCTACTCCTCAGATTTATTGAGTGTCTTCCTTTAGTAAGTGTCTGGGTACTTGATTGGTCAGTTTTCTATAAAACCAGCTCATTAATAATTCACTGTAATTAGTATATGTGCAGACAGAGTGATGGAGCTGAAAAGAGCCTTTGTTTAGAGTCTGAAGTCTGGTGTATGCTGGACACAACATGAAAACATCAAATATTGACAGTTCTTCTGCACCCAAACACGCAAAATGAACCATGTTGTGCAGAAAAAAACAACAAAACAAAAAATGTCTTTAAGATATGCCCAAAACAAATGCAAGTGATGACACGGGACACCCTACTTTACATTTTGTGAAAGTGAAAGCAGAGCAGAGAGTTTCTCAGCTTTATTCTAGAGCACAACCCTAGAGCACTTATACGTGTGATTCACATCTTCGTACTGCAGTCTGAGCTGCTTTTGAAGAGCACTGTCCTTGACATTGAACAGAGGGAAACGTTAGATTTTGCCATCCAAATAATCTCTCTCACTTTGCAAGATATCAGTTTAACACGTGTTCATATTAATTTAGTGCCGCCTGAATGAAATGCACACCAAAACACACGCTTGGTGTTAAGGCTTTTATTTTGGACCAAAAGAGAAAAAGTTAATTTCAAAGCAGACTAAGACTGACCTCCTGACCTTGGGGCAATCGTGGCCTGAAGGTTAGGGGTCCGGTTGGTGACAGGAAGGTTGCCAGTTCGATCCACGGGACCAGCAGGACACGACTGAGGTGCCCTTGAGCAAGGTACCTAACCCCCAACTGCTCACAGGGCGCCTTGGATAGGGTTGCCCACCGCTCCGGGCACGTGTGCTCACTGTCCCCTAGTGTGTATGTTCACTAGTGTGTGTATATGTGGGTGTTTCACTGCATGTATGGCTTAAATGCGGACATCAAATTTCACTGTGTGCTAACACAAGTGACGGGATAATTCTACTTAAACTTAAACTCCTCAGGGGTAAACTCCTGAATGGGTAGTTGTTGGAAGTTTTGAAAATAAGTGTTTCAAACTATGTAACATATGCTTTAAAGATACACGCTCGCAATGGTCTGGAAGTCTGGAGACGCAGAGAAATAAGATTAAGCATCTTTAAACTTAAAGTAATACAGAAATACAACACATGATTTTAGTAAACCAGAGAGATGGACCCCAATATCACCAGGCTCCTCACGTGTTGTCTTCTCGGAGATGCCCATGTTGTTAGTCATTGTCAATGACTAGTCCACATTAACTAGTCTGCAACCACTACTGCAGACTTCAATTATATTCTATTTTAAATTACTCTGTTTTTAAAACAAAAAAGCTTGCCTTTCCTGTAGTAACAGAATGTTCAATAGAAAATAGTGGCATAGTGGTAGTACTTGGTTAAATTGGTGCAATAATAATAATACAGTTTGTATAATGTTACAGTTAATACTGTTGTGTTAATATTGTTTTCAAACTGTTGGTGAAAGGCACCTGTCTCGTCTCTTTTTAGGATTTAAAGTTTGATCTGATAAATTGTATCTGATAAATGCAGCATCAGAACACAGTTTAATCTGATAAAGTTCATTACATATAGTATTATTCAGTGCTGCATTCTGCTTCTTCTAACAGTAAAATTTGAAATGTTTGCTTTGTTGCTTTACAGGAGCTTTTAAGCCTCGTTAAACAGTATGAATATTTAACAGAGCTGCTGGCTGGCTTGTGTGCGTTTGTTGTTTAGAAGTCTGCACAATCACTCTGCTCTGATTTATTCCCTCTTAGAGTTTATATTAACTCCAGCAGCTCTTAATAATTCAGCATCTTGCCATTAGTGTAGTTTTAAGGAATTATTACCGCTGCAATTGATTATCTTCTGGTGGCTGCAGTTCAGCATTACACCACTTAATTAACTGTGGGTGAGTTTACTTTGAACTGAAAGTGCTTTTAAAGTCATTCTCTACCTCTGATTACGTATTTCTAGCGTTTATAAACTCTTTATTGGCCTTAATGGTTCTGTGAGTCAGAGCTGAATAATGAGCAGTTAATCTTCTCATCGGGCTCAGTTTATAAATAGGCCATTATTAATCAAATAAATACAGATATTGTTGATTTTTTTTTATTAGTATTACACAGTCAGATAACCCTTCTTGTAGGTTGTAGCTCACCTGATCCAGCAGGTAAAGATGAGTTAAGTAAATAATAATAATCAACTGCAATGTATTTATTTATTTATTGAGTATTAGTATAATGGTGTTGTGAAATACATATTCAGCCAATAACTAGCTTCTCATTGCTACTGTTTTAAACCGCAACAGACAAGACTTGAGCATTGTGTCTGTAATATGCTTGTTTTTAATCCTAATCAGTAATCCTACCCTAAATAAAGGCACACTGATCCTCTGTTGTACTTTCTACTATATGCCATTTATTTGATCATGAACTGTGTGTATTGTTCAACAGCTAGCCTGTTAGTCTGGGTCTCATAGGATTGCCTTAGTAAAACGCTTGCTGCATGTCTTACACCAATAATTAGTGATGTAGATTGCAAGACGGCATGCTAACTTTACCCTGGTTACTACTTAAAGGGTCCTTATCATGTCAGGAAATATGAAGGTGGAGTGTAAACATTGTTAAACCCTTTAAACTCCAGGCTTAATACATAGTAAGGATTATAATTAAATAATACAGTCCTTACTAAATATACTAAATATACTAAATATATGTGTAGAAGTGTATAGAACCAAATTGCTTGTTTTGCTTGTAAAATCACCAAAACCAGCACATTTTCATATACAGGTATTTAACCTAGCTCCACCCACTCAGCATACTGCAGTCTAGCTCCACCCACTTAGCCTACTGCAGTCTAGCTCCACCCATTCCCTCTCATTTATGCCAAAGTTATACCTTGGTCCAAAAGTACACACCTGAATGCTAGGTCTTCCACTGCTTATATGTAAACATAAACGTAATTCCTTCTGCCAAGACCTAAAGACTCATCTCTTCATTTAATATCTTATCACACTCATTACCACTTTACTGATGAAACTTTGTCATATCTCTTAAATGATGCAGCATAAGAGTGTCTGCTAAATGACCAAGTGTAGAGCCATAAGGACTGTTTTTTAAATTAGAATAGAGCTCATTTTCCTCTGTCAATCATATATAGGTGACAATGACCCACTGTTTAATTCAAGTGCAACCGTGGAAACGTTGATACTAATTACAAGCAAAACAACAGCAAACATATAAAATGAATAGCATATGTTCAGTTAGAGGGAGTCAGTAATTGGAAGAAGAGGAAAACTTGGCTTGAACAACAGAGTTACGAACACAGCACATAAAGACTAGAGTGTTGGGCGACTGCCTTCTAAAGAAGAGGGCCGCGCTAAATTTAAAACATCCACCCAAACCTCTGTATGTCTGCTCTCACCATTCTGTGGAGGTGAACCAGCACCAGAGCATCCTTATCCAGAGAAATGTCTCGCTTATGAAGCTCAGAGGAAGCAGACGTGTCAGGTCCTTGTGAGGCTAAGTAACTGTTAAGTAACTGTTTAATGATCAGTGTCCACCGCGCTAGGCTATCTGGGCTGTAGCTAACACCCATGCAAAGTGGCTCGGGCAGCTGGCTTGACTTGGGTTTAACCGGCTTTCAGAAATATAAACTCACCGTCTTTGTGTAGCAGTACATGGCTGACCTTCCCACTATGCAGGTACTGATACAAACTGTCTACACCTTCCGAGAGTACAGAGTAATTAAACATGTCGCCATAAGTATCGTCAGGCCACCTTTTCATATCCTCCACCCACTGTGTTATTAACCTCGGATGACACATTGTTGTCCCATTCGGACTTCTTTATTGTCTCCCTGGTCTCCTCCCATGTAATGGTATTCATTTTGGTTAGCTGAGCGGAAGTTCTAACACAGGCAGAACAAACACACGCTCGAAAGTGTGTGTGGTGAAATACGGGGAATAGGTTTTATAATGTGGGCTTAAAATAAAGAGTTAATGAAACTAACCTAGCCTCTCTGTGTGTCTCTGCAGAAGTATTGTTGACCCACGAGTGGACGATGTCTTGGCCTACATCTGAGCATTTTCCAGCGGCGGTCTGACCCCAGCCTCCCAGGGGCCCAAAGCTACCCGGCCCTCTCAGGCGCTCCAGACACCCCCTCCTGGAGAACACAGGACACACAGGAACAGTAGGGGGTGGGCGCTTTAGCTCTAAGAGGGGCTTTATACACATACACTGAACTGATCTTTAGGACCTTGAGCGCCCCAAACTGTGCCCCCCCCCCCCCACCTGACGCCACGGACCCCTGATTTTTCTCACAGATTTGTGCTGAACCAACAACCACCCCCCACCCCCCACCCCACCCCCCCGCCCCCATCGATCTGTATCGCATTCACCGTAGTGTGACTTAGGTCTCCCCCCAAACACAAAACTGAAACGGTGGAATCGGGATCCGATCCCATGAATGTATTCCCATTTCTCCCTCTCTCTGTCTCTCTTCCTCTACCTGTTTCTCTTTCTCTGGACCTAAAGCCACACAGACTCACGGACTCTCCTCTCTTCTCTATCCAACTTTCTGACGTTCCAAAACAGGCGAAGGAAGACGGCGTACGACGTTTAGCCATTTTGCCTTTTTAAAATCTTTTTTGTTTTATTTGTGGGGTGAGAATAAATATAAAGAATAAACAAACAAAAAAATGAAATGGCTTCTGAGGACAGATAAACGGTTTGTAAAATTTAGACTTAATTTAGATAAGAGGTTTATTGTGTGCTATATAAAATTTTATTCTTATGTATAGTTTATTTTTTGTCTCTAATGAGCTAGCGATGAGATAAAGTAATCACTCTGAGGTGATGTGAGTGCGGAGTGACTGCGTTTGACTGTATCACTCTCTGATTTGGGTTTTCTTTTCTTTTCTTTTTTTTTCTTTTTTTTCCTTTTCTTTTTGGTCCTGTAGTTTCAGATTTAAAGGTGATTTTAGACTTCTTTTCTTGTGCTTAGCAGGTAGATTGTAAATACCAATAACAAAAAAACAATGTTTCGTACAATATTTATTTTTGATTTTCCCTTCCAGCTTCTTGAGCGAGAGTGGTGTGCATTCTGTTGAAAAATTTGAGTGTTTTTGTTTTTTTTCGGTACTAAAGCGTGTAAATGTTCAGCTAAACGCTTCTCAGCCTTGAAAACTCAAACCCGACAGCCATAAATCCGAGTGTTTTGATGTCGGCTGCTTCGGTGACATCCAGAACCCGATGCGGTGTTTAGAAAATACAAGCAATAACTATTAATAACTATTAATAACTTGATAAAAGTTTAGCTTTTTGTTTGTTTTGTAAGTTTTGTACAGAGTTTGCTTTCTCCGGATGCATATTTTTTCCCTCCAGATTTCAAACCCAGTATTAAACAGAGTTTTTTAATTGTGGTTTATATTTTTTGGGGAAAAAAAACAAAGATGTCCAAATCAATATGTTTCTCAGCGAAGGGTGGAATTTGGAGGTTTGGACGGCTGTTTTCTGATATTATTTATCTCCATCACTACAGATTTTTTCTCAGACTGTATTTTTCACCCAGATCATTGACTATGTATAGATGATTCCCTTGCTTGGGCCAGGCTGAAAATAAAAACTCTTGCTGATAGGGGGCAGCATTGAGCTTCTGGAGAGTTTTCTCTAAGAATCTGACTTTAGTGACTGTAGTAACACTTCATTTGCTGTGTATCTACGTAGGAACTTTTAAAACACACGCATAAGCATTTAATAACATTCAACTAGTAAGTGTTTATGAACAACATTTGCAAGATGAGGTCAGGTATGAATATAAAGACTCTTTTTGCTCCATTTATAGCACTGTTATCGTATTGCATTAGTAAGTAATGCTGTTTTAAGAGCAGAGCTTGAATTAACAGCAGTGTTATAAATGGAATAGAAATCTATCCCTTTAGTCCACAGAAGTCCACAAAACAGCTTAAGTCATCTTGTGCTGTTCATAAAAGCTGTTGCTTGTGATATGTTAATGCATATGCGTGTGTTTTAAACTCCTTACGTAAGTAGCTTCGTAAATGAAGTGTTATGTACCAGCTGTGATGTAAACTCAAGGTGAACTCGACATCTCCAGCCTTTCCTGCTAAACTGTATAATTTATTTTAATCCATCCTTCTTGCTGGTTTGGGTTGAATTTTTGGCTCCGCCCCTCATTTATCACCACTTACTAATTTAACACTCTCTGTTTGGGTTAAACTGATTAGAAACTCTGATTATTTGCTGTCTGTGGAGCTGCAGTGACACCTCCTGTTTACACAGTCAGGTTATTCATTTAATGATTATTTATTTATTTTCAAATGTCACTTCTTTGAACCTCCTGCAGCAGCGTCCAGTCCGATTGCCGGTCAGGAGACATGCGTGTGAGTGTGCAACACACGACCCTTGGCAAAAACCCAAAGATTGTCACAGTTTTTAAATAAATAAGCCATGAAGTGAAGGTGTGTGGGTTTTTTTCTTTTGTTTTCTTTTTTTAAAGAGTTTTTATCAGGAATAGTGAGATTTAATTATTACAGTGGTTCTGAATCAATTTACACACAGAATGGGTTTACCTAAATTTAGATTTTTGTTTTGTTTTTTTCTGAGGATTGATAATGTCTTTGTCTTTTTGTAGTCTGCCGATTTCGTAGAGCTAATAATGCAAGAACCTGAAATGCTGAAATTTAGCAAACTGCCTTAGATCTGTTCTAATGTTCTAATGTTCCTGTATATGAGCTACAAAATGTGTCTGTATTATATTTGTAAAGTAAATCACAAAAATGAACGAGTTTCATCACCATGCCTCTCTTACTTTTCTTCTCTTTTTCCCTTTATTCTCTCTCTCTCTCTCTCTCTCTCTCTCTCTGCTTCTCTATATCTTTTTACTCTATCTATGTCTCTCCTTTTTCTCTATCACTTTCATTCTCTATCTCTGCTTCTCTTGGTATTGCTTTCATTTACCTCTCACTTTTTGCATCTCTCTGTATCTCTTATTTCTCTTGGTCTTTCAGAATTTTTCTTCTTTACTTCTCTTTTTATCTCTCTGTCTCACACTGTATCTCTTTCACTCTATCCCTGCATCTCTCTTGTTTTGTGCATCCCACTTTGTACCTCCCTTTTCTGTCTCTCTCTGTCTGTCTGTCTCTGTCTGTCTCTCTTGCGCGCTCTCTCTTTCTCTCTCTCGCTCTCTCGCTCTCTGGTCTGTACAGGTGTTTATTGTATTAAGTGATGAAACTGAAGCAATATTGTAATTTATATGAATTTTCTGGAGGAAGCTTACAGTGTTGCGCTCTGAGATGTATTATTATCATTATTATTACTATTATTATTAATATTAATATTATTTTTCCAGTTGTGTTGTTCACATTAAATATCATCTGTTCACCTGCATCTATGTGTGTGTTTGTGTGTGTGTGTGTGTGTGTGTGTGTGTGTGTGTGTGTGTGTGTGTGTGTGTGTGTGTGTGTGTGTGTGTCGCGAAGCAAAGCAAAGCGCTGTATTAATGATTGATATGTAATTACTGCATCTCGTTTACAGCACGTGCACTCAGACTAATATTACTATAATAGTAATATAAAACTAAGGAATAACAATATAATTTTAATAACAATAAATCATAGAATTGATGTTTATAATAATGCAATAATGAACTATAATAATAATGCGCTGCTGATGGTAATAAATAATCGCAGTAATAGAGTAAGAGTGATAGTTGGGTGTGGTGGATGATTCAGATGGTTCGTATGCCTGAACTTTCAGCTTTATTGTTATATTGTCTGTGCTTTTATTAAAGAGCTAATATTGTGCTACTGTTATATATTATAAATTAATAATTTGATTATGATATAGAAATATTTAAAAAGTCGGATTGTTATTATGTATTGTTCAAATGTCTTGATTTGTATATTATTTATTTTAGAACTTTAAAAAGGTCACTATCTTGTTTAGAAGCGACTTAATGTTATGTTACTTTTTTAAAATAAATGTTTCATAATATTTATAAAATTGGGTTTAAATATTGTGTGCAATCAATGTTTTTATGGTAGTCATATAAAATATATCATTTAATAATTTTTCCTGTCTTAACTGCGTTCAAGTCAGTTTAGATAATAAGTAACCTGAGAGAGTGATCTCTTTATTATTATCGTGATTATTAGTAAGAGTAATAATGGTGGTAGTACTACTAAACGAAAACGAGTGACTTTTTGTTTTATGTTATTACTGGTTTATTATTTGTGGAAAAGATGAAACTGAGGCGAATAAACAGCAGCTTCGTTTTATATAAATGAGCACTGTATAGATTAAACCTCATGTACAAATAATTTAACATGGCAAATACCAGCAAAGTAATAACTGAATACCAATACATAAACGAAATATTTATCATTAGAGTTTGTTTTTAACTGTGGCCTTTAAAAATCTCAACGAAATGTAATGAAACATTTACGAATTAAACAAAAAAATAATGAACGGAACATAGCAGCAACAACAACAACAACAACAATAATAATAATAATAATAATAATAATAATAATAATAATATGCGTTTACTTGCTGTGTTTATTACACGCAATGTTATAATCGCAGCACTTCATTTAATTTAATCGTTCATAAAAATCTTGATTTTATTAGTTAAATGTTTACTTTTTCGAATTATAAACGGCGGTGTTTATGTTTGTAGGCTTACATCCAATTTAGTTCAATTTAGAGGAGGAGAATGTGCTACTTGTGTTGATGGTGGAGCACGTGCTGATGAGCCAATAGAAGGCCAGTCAGGGTCAGTCCGGCCCCCTTACAGTCCAGCACACACTGTCTCCCACACTCTCGGGCTGCAGTAGATCGGTGTGAGTGTGTGAGTGTGTAAGGAGCTGCTGATTCCCCTCCGGTGAGTTTAAAGACTCGTTTAAATCGCTTTAATCCTGTGTTTAATATCTACATCATCTAATCTTGTGTTTAAGATGTTTGTGTTTTACTGTTGATGGTCAGTCATTTCAGAACTGGTGTTTATCTTCAGTCGTTTAAACCTGCGATTTAAATAAATATCTAGTGTATATTTATAGATAGAGATGCAATTACAGTCTCTTTTATTTAGCCAAACATATATTAATCTCATAGAACTACATTTATCTTCATTTATGTGTTTATTTAGTTAGTTAGTTAGTTGTAATGTACACTATCTCTATATATCCGCAGTAACTGCTGTATTAAAGGTAATCATGTGTATCATTTCTACATCAGCAGTAATGAAAAGTCAGAGTGGTTGTTTGTAAACGGGCTGCTAGTTTGGGCTCTACTGAACTTACTGACTGTGATATGCGTCTAAACTGGTTCTTCAGTGGTTCTGAAGGCGGATGGTTGTATGTATTTATTCTGTAGAGCCGCGAACACGTTTACATGTGTACATGGTTCTGTCTTTCTCTAGTGGTTCTGTTCTCTACGAGGTTTTTTAAAGAACCTTGTCTGGGGTGGTTCTGTGGAGCACCGCGCTAGCGTTGAAGTTGAAGAACCTAGAACCCTTTTAGCTGAGAGTGTGTGTGGAACATGGTTCTCTGAGTTTAAATCGATGTAAAATGTTTATTTTGGTTTTTGTGTTTTTTATTTAGCTAGTTAAGTTAAATCCAGCCTGTTGACGCAAATCCATTTTTAGGCTGCATTATTATTTAAATATAGACTTTTCTCTGTTCGTTTACACTCAATACAGTTACTCATTTCCTCTCTATTGTTTTTAAATGTTATAATTTCAATGACTTGGTTTAAACACGTGCTTCTCTACAATAGTAAAAAAACAAACAGTTTTTAAAATTATTTAAATGTTTTATTTATATTGCTTCTGGATTTTATGTGTGATAAAATCTAAAAAACATAATGCATACAGATTCTAACAGCATCAGTATTACTTATATGATATGAAAAGTGTTCTAATGCAGTTTCGTTCTTCTGAATTAACTGTAAATACATTGAATTAAATGTAAATATAATTAAGAATCTGGAAATAAAGTATTAAAATATATAAATGAAATTAAATTATTTAATATTGTTGCAAATAAGAGACACGCAAATTAAACCTGTATAAGCTAAAAATACTAATTCAGTTTAAATATTTGTCTTATTTAATTCAATCATATCTAGTATGTGTGCGTGTCTGTGGGCGTGTTTTTATGGAGTTTGACGGTCAGTGAAGCCTGAAAATTGTGTGCTGCTTCATTAATGATGACCTTTAGAGTGACTAGTTGACCCGCGGGTGTCCATTAAACACCGATATTATAAAATAACAGAGATCTACAATCAGCGCCGAGTCTCGCGCTTCTGCTCTGAATATAAATGATTTAAATCTCTTTCTGATATTTGATACCACTCTGACATGTTTCAGAAAAAACAGAATTAATTCACACAGTAAACGGTTCGCAGTGCTGGTCACTGTCGGAGCTGTGATCATCAGATCAGATCATAGTCCAGATTAATGACCTTTAATGACCAGTGACACGCGGCCGACCTGCGCGCGCTCTTTCAGACATTTACGGTCGCTTTAAAACTTTACTCCACTATACATGCTTTAAACACACTGTTTCCCCAATTTGATAATTTCAGTAAATAAACAGTAATTAAGCTTTAAAATATGTAGAAGTGTGTTCACTTGTTTTTATTTAGAAAATCAACAAAATATGGAATTTGAGCACGTCTACTGAAATACATAACATACATACATACAGCACGTTCTAGTTTTTAAAGCAAATTGTTTCCTGCCCAATCCACCCAATTGACCACATACAGATATTTTGATAGATTGTTTGACAGATGGAAAGATAAATAATGGTTCAGAAATGGTTCCAAGACATGGAAAAACATTTATTTGGTATAGAACCCCCCCACTGTATTGAAGGGGTTCTTCACTGTCCCTTAATCTATCTTTCCAAATAAAACTGCTGTATAACTGTGTATAGCTTAAATCTCGTTCAAGTGAACATTCAGACATGTGTATATACATAATGTTTCAATAATTTACTTTCAATTATTATAATTTACATTATATCTAATTAAATGTGTGGTAGTGCATCATGCACGGGAATGAAAGTGTGGTGTACAGAACAATATGGGTGAGAAGTATTGTGTAATAAGTTTCTGTAGATGTAGATGATATCACTGCTCTGCTATTTATAAGGGTGATGGTCTGATGCCTGTGTGTTTCAGTACAGATGCTCTAACAGAACAAAAACTTTAAGTCTGACATTTGTTTTACTTGTTTTGCTTTCCCCCCACAGAATCTAGAGCCTCCCCAGTCTCTTGACGTTCTCGGTTCCTCCTAGGTTCCTCCTCTATGCCTGCTGGTATGCTGCTGTCTATGTGCAGTTCTGACCCCATGGAGAGGGACCGCAGTATGTTCAAAGCAGGTTCTGCCTCTGGGCTCCCCTCATACTGCCCACTGCCAGGTCCGAATTACATGAGCCTCCTGAAGAACACCCACGCTCCTCTGCAACCCCCCCTCCACCCGCTCGGCCGGCTGCTCTCAGACGCACCTCCGCTGATGCCGTTCCCTTTTAGTGGAGCGCCACAGTTCTTTAGCCAGAACTCCTCACGTTCAACCATCCAGGAGCCAGCCTTTGGTGTGTCCGGCCTGCCATACTTCAGACAGACGGTCCGGTCCGAGCCAGATGAGCCATTACAGAGTGTGCCTGAGCTCGGCTGGCCTTTCAGCAGCCCATCTGTGGAGAAATCTTCATCCTCCTCCTCCTCTACCTCATCTTCTCCAGCTAAACATACTCCAGAACCCTCACACACGTACAGCTTCACACAAGAGGACCTGTTCACTGTCCTCTACGGCTACTCCAAACACCAAAATAAAAAAATCTCCACACAGACTCTTTCAAACTCAGGTACACCTGCACCTTCTTTATACATCATGCTGCATAACGTTAACGCCTTAAAGTCTCTTTATTGTCCAGGAGTCTGTTCCTCATTTTTCTTAGTATCTTCATAATAAATGTATGCTTCTTTTTATGTAAGAACATAAGAACTACTTTTTTATGTAGAATACCATAAAACTGGGAATTTAACTGGTCAGACCACTGTAATTATGACATCAGCCATACAGTCCAAAACATAAACACTACATTACTATTAGAATAAATATAAATGCTGCATCCCAGCAATTGCATGGTTAAATTTCAGCAGCAGCACCTGATATAATTTATTGAACTATTGATTATACATATATGTATTGTATGGTTACATTAAGTGCTAGAGAGCTCCTTATTTTATTAACTGACCTGCTTTTTAAATATAATTTTAATTCAGATGCCTAAAACTTTTGTGTAGTATTGTATATGTTGTAATATATTATAAATGAATCAGAAACCAATCATTAAACCAACCAGAGCTCACTGAGCTCGTCGGGAGGCAGGGCTTAACAACACAGGAGCTCTAACAGACCGTTTCAGGCATAAGGAGAGAATTGAAGCATGTTCATCTAATCTATGCAGTTTCTATGCTGTTTGTTTGCAGTAGCAGTGAAAGCTTATTGCTTTAAACAGAATTACCTGACAGTAGAGTGCTGCATTTTCTGTGCAGTGAGATGCAGATGCAGACATTTCTATACATTCTATTCTATTAATTACAACATTATTTCTAAATTCTTTTTCAGTTTGTGATGTTGCTGATATTGACACAGAAAGTCTGGAGCTTCCTGAAGGTTTGTATTTCAGGACAATAATAATAATAATAATAATAATAATAATAACTAATGTGCTAATGCATGTCTTTGTGTTCAGGCTTGCGGGTGCAGCAATCAACTTGTGGGAGCACGTCCCATTTGGGGGTATTTGTGGGTAAAAGCTCTGTTCCTAAAGGCCGGCGGTTCGGACCGTTTAGAGGGAAATTGGTCAACACCAGTGAAATCAAAACACATGATGACAACACGCTCATGTGGGAGGTATGCACTGTATTTTATTATCTTTATTTATTATTCCTCTACTATGATTTTTTTTTATCAAGTGAAATCATATGATCTGTTTTAGTATGTCTGATGTTTATCATTATGACACAGTTATAGGAATGTTATAAGAATGTTACAAGATTATCCAACCTCTTTGTTCATGTATATAAATGTATGTAAAAAATGTTTTCTTTTAAAAAAATTTACATTTTAAGTGAAATTATCTTACTGAACCATCATATCTTTTTTTAGGATCACTTTGTCTAGGATCACTTCATATCCATTAAAGCATTATTTGTATTTATATTTATATTTATATAACATGAAAACTTAATGTAAGATGTATGATTATTGTGTTTATTCAGTGGATTTAGTTCAGACTAATAGTATTTAGTCAATTCATTGCTTTACCTTTAATTCTGGACTTTTAAATCTTATTCAGTATCCCTTCTTATTTGTTTCATTTATCACTGATTAACTGATTCTCTGATTCCAGTCTGGTTAACTGAGGTCTAGCTAGATGTGAATGAATCCTTTAATTTGATAAAATAATTTTTTTACTAAAGCAACATTTATATATAAACATGTTTGTGTTCAGATCTTCGAGCACGGCCGGCTGAGTCACTTTGTGGATGGTCGTGGAGCGCGAGGTCACTGGATGCGTCTGGTCCAGTGTGCTCGGTTCCCTGAGGAGCAGAACCTGGTGGCCCTGCAGGTCAAAGGTCAGATCTATTACGAGGCCTGCAGGGAGGTGCTGCCTGGACAGGAGCTCCTTGTCTGGTATGGAGATGCTTACATCCAGTTCCTTGGCATTCCACTGACCCTAAAAGAGTTCGGAGAGGACAGTGAAGTGATGATGCCAGCAGAGGGTAAGGACATGACAATGGTTTTATTAAAAAAAAAAAAAAAATCTGCTGAATGATAAAACTGACCAAAGCTAAATTGACCGATCTAAAGCTAAATTAACCGTTATAAAGGTAAATTGACCAAACTACAAATAAACACTCAATTATAAAAGTAAAGTGACTAGTTTAAAACTGAACTGACCAGTCTAAACTAACCCATCTAAAGTCTAAAGTTAAACAGACCAAATTGAAGATAAACTGACCATTCCCCTGAATACTGATTACAGACTCAGCAGAGGGCTACAGGTGTGACCGCTGTGGGAAGGTGTTTGCATACAGGTACTACAGAGACAAACATCTGAAGTACACGCGCTGTGTGGACCGTGGTGACCGCAGCTTTCCCTGCAGCCTCTGCAGCCGGTCTTTTGAAAAGAGAGACCGCCTCCGAATTCACATCCTCCATGTCCATGAGAAACACCGTCCACACAAGGTACAAACTGACCTCTGTCAAATGAACCTTGTAACACGTTACAGGACGTTATATTGAACAGTGATCTGACGGCTGAGACTGCTTGTGCTGCATGAAGCATCACATATGACATATTTTTGTTTCTCTCTGGTCCTCAGTGCTCGGTGTGCGGCAAAAGTTTCTCTCAGTCCTCCAGTCTCAACAAACACATGCGCGTCCACTCTGGGGAGCGGCCGTATAAGTGTGTGTACTGCAGTAAGGTGAGTGAGGAACTCCTGCTCTTTAACACTCTAAGGCTCATCACACTGCACTTACATGCTAATTAATGCCAGATGCCTCTCTGGCCCCTTTGTTCGGGGGGAAAATGTCTTTAATTTATGACTTGTGGAGGAACAAAGGTGCTGCTGGAGCTTTGTCCAGCTCACAAAGAGAGAATCTGTGACTTTTTGCTGCTTCCTACAAAGGCTGAACACAATCTTCAGACACTTTGACTTGTAACACAGAAGCCTGCTGGCTAAAGATCAAGGGCAGACTTTAATTAATAATTATTAACCCCTAAATCTGCAGATGGAATACTCTTTATGAAAGTATGAAAGTCATTTTAGTGTATATAGGAATAGAACTCTTCAGCCCTGCAGGATTCATTGAGTTAGATATTCTAAAATATATATCTAATGTGAGTTCTGTACAGATACAGTACTGTGCAAGTGATCACGCTTCATTTATATAGTCGAAATAGCCATTAATTACTAATACATTTCTTCTGTCTTAGATAAAAACACTATTTCTCAACAAATTAAGACCAGGTTTCCCAGTATTTGTTGTGTCCAGAGTTTATCTTCATTGTCTGTTTCATTGTTACACAGTTGAATTTAACATTGCAGTCCCCTTTTGCTATTTTGCCCCACGCCAATGTATATATATTTTTTAATTTCCCTAAACATTAAAATTCCCCTAAACTCTGTCATGCAGTTGTTGTATATTTGTATTGTAATATTTACACTTTAAAACATTTTGTATCTAATAGAACAGTACATTGTACAGCAACTTCACAACTAAAAGCTGTATTTTGAATACTGATTGATGTTGTTGTGATTGTTGTTGTTTCAGGCTTTCACAGCATCTAGTATCCTGCGCACTCACATCCGGCAGCACTCGGGAGAGCGGCCATTTAAGTGCAGTCACTGTGGGAAAGCGTTTGCCTCGCATGCAGCACACGACAGCCACGTCCGCCGCACACATGCCAAAGACAAACCGCTCTCCTGCGCTGTGTGTGGCTGCGTCTGTCCCGGAGCAGAAGAGCTACAGCAGCACATGAAGAACCATGAGAGTAAGACAAGAATTAAACATCATAACAGGTTCATAACAGAGTTAAAACCAGGGTTATTACAGCAGCATAACCACTGGTCCATACCAGGTTAATAACAGGTTATTAACTGGGCTAATAATAGGGCAAATAACACAATAACAGGATTTATAACACATCAAAACATTTTAATAACAGAATTAATAGCAAGGTTACAAGAGAGTTCATAAGAGAGTTAACAGCAGGGTGAATAGAAAGATTAATCAGCATGAATGATAGAATTAATAACAGTTTATAATAAAGAGTTCATAATGAAGTTAATAACAGGGTTAATAGAGCAGCACATGGTGAACCACAAAACTAAGGCACCACTACAACACACAAGTCATAATAGGCTCATAGCAGAGTTCATATCAGCAACATGTGAAAAACTACAACAGTCATCATAAACTACATAACTACAACATACAGGTCCATACCAGGTTATTAACTGGGCTAATAATAGGGCAAATAATAGAATAACAGGATTTATAACAGGGTGAATGATCAGATAAATTATAGAGCTCGTTATAGGGTTAAGAGGGTTAATACACAGCAGCGCATGAACCACAAGAGTAAACATAAGGGTTCATAGCAAGACTAATACAGGGTTAATACAAGGTTAATATAGGGTTAATACAGGGTTAATACAAGGTTGATACAGGGTATTTATGCTGGTTCTTGTTGTGTCTGTGCGCTGTGTTAATTGGTCTGATTCATGGTGTTTTGTGTTGTACAGAGTGGTCAGTTTGGGAGAGTTCAGCAGGAACAGAAGACTCACGTGCCATCACACGCCGGCCGTAACATACACCCAGTGTACAGTCGGTATAATCTCACTGATCAGTCTGGTCAGTTTCTTTCCTCACTGTCTGCCTGTTTAACAGCAGCTTATTCACATATCATTACTGTCTGAAACAAAAACCTGTACTTCTCCTTTTTTATCACACCACTTTAAACCTCCAGATGTGTTGCTCTGTTTCAGTATGAATGGATGAATGGAAATGGTTTAAAATTACTCTTATAAAAAACTTAGTACATTAACCTACATTCATTATTAAGTTAATGTTTCTTCTGAAAATGTTACATTTTCTGCAGACAGTGGTGACATTCACAGATTTACATACTTGCTTATTTGCATATTTAAATGTTTTTAATGATGATGCTGTCTGCTCACAGAATTTTTTGTTTCCTGTTATTTATTGTGATTTATTTATTTTGCTCTGTGTGTGTGTGTGTGTGTGTGTGTGTGTGTGTGTGTGTGTGTGTGTGTGTGTGTGCGCGCATGTGTGCGCATGTGTGCATTTTAGTTGGTTTCTGTACTGAGAGTTGCAATGTTATTTTCACCTTTATTATTATTATTATTATTATTATTATCATTATCATTATTATTATTATTATTATTATTATTACAGTGCTGTGATGTCTGATTTATTTTTTATTTTTATATGTATATATTTATGTTTACATGCACTGCTGTACGTGTGTGATAATCAGATTTTATCTCTGTTAATTATCCAATAAAACACACAGCATGATTCAGTGATTTACTGTGCCTGCATTTATTATAAGTACTCAGAAAATTGCATCACATCACTATTTTTAAATTAGTTTGCCCATATAATTTGTTTTTAGAGGGTGGGCTGTGGGAGTTTGTGTCAGGAGTGGGTAGTTTAAAAGAAATATTAGCAGTATACTACATTTTGTTTTAAAGAAATGATTGATAGATGGATGGGTTGGGTGGATAGATAGATGGGTGAATGGGTGGATATTTGTATATAGACAGATAAATGGACAGATATTTATAAATAGATAAATGGATGGCTGCATATTAGCATCTAGATAAATAGATATTTGTAGATTTGTAGGAAGATCTATCTGTAGACCAGTGCTGATGGTTATTACACCACTGACCTCTCAGATGGTCAATGATGTAACAACCATCAGAAGTGCTCTACAGAGATGTGGGAAACAATGATACAGTAAGATGAGTTCTCCACAAGTCTAAGACTACATGTGCAGCATACCGACTGCTTAACCCCTACAGTGAGGAGCCTGGTGACTCTGTTATGCTGTAGAGGGCATTTTGCTGACCACTTGTCTACTACAGCAGAAGGGTCATTGCAGACAATACAAAGACATTCTGACTGATCACCCTTAACCCTATAGTGTGTGGTCTCTTCCTGGATGATAGTGTTCCACAGGGTCACTAAATGGTTTGATGAGAATGAAAAAAATGTAAATCATGCTATGGCCTTCAGTCACAGACTCTCAAACCAGCTGAACATTTATGAGAGAGTTTGACTTTGAGTGATATTTTAGCCCACATTCCCCCTACCATCAGCAAAACACCAACTGTAGAAATATCAGTGAGGAACAGCATACGTCCATACACTTGCAGAACCTTCATGTAACATGAAAGCTGTTCTGGTGGCCCAACACTTTATTAATCTTTCTGGAACTGGATTATTTTTTCAAGGATGTCCAGGAATGTAATTTGCTGGGATTTGACCCGCTGATTCGTATGGCATGAGTATCTGTGTTAATCATCCCACATATTCCCAATCGAGGTATCATAACTTGGTCTTTCACATCAGTGCTAAGAATAAAGATAAGATGTCCAAACAGACAACAAAAACCAGTTAGTGGAACATAGAGGCTGCATGACTGCTTGATTTTAAACACCTGTCAGTAATGGGTGTAGCTGAAACACCTACACTCAGAGATCAGGAGGGGTGTCTGTGTACTTTTGGCCATATAATGCATACTGGACATCCTATGTTTGTGTGTGTGTGTTTTACTAAGTGATGCTGGGGGGTGTGAGGGGGAGGAGCCTGAACCTCCCCCAACAGCAAATTAATGACAATGGACTATTGCAATGAGGTAGAGTGGAAGAGGGTGAGTGAGAGAAAGGCAGTGTTCCTCACATCTGCCCCTCTCAGTCCAGCCTACTGTTTAGGTGGAGAGACACTGAGGGAGAGAGAGAGAGAGAGAGAGAGACACTCTGATAAATGACCCGTTACTTCATCACTGTGTTTACTTACGCTGCCCTTTAACCTCTCAGCACTCAGTAACCACTAAACACTCACAACAAAACAGCCGTGCACTCAGAGGTCAAAGGCCAAACCCTGACGGAACTTCCAATAAATGAAACTGAATGTCCGTGCGCTTCTCCCACATAATCCACACCTTCAGCTTCAGGCAAGTACAAATATTACCCTGACTGGCTGAAATCAAAGAGCTTCTCCTGCACACGACTCTCCCCTTCAGCCTTCACATGACTGCATAACCATCTCATCTCTCTTTCTCTGGCTTTCTGTTCTCTCTCTCTCTTCTTTCTTTTGTCCTTTCATCCTTTCTTTCATTCCCCTTTTTCTTCCTCTGTTCTTTTTCTTTTTCTTCTGCTTTTTCTGCCTTCTTTCTTTTTCTTTCTTTCTTTCTTACCCATATAATTTTCCAATTTCTTCTTCCTTTTCCCTAATTCGTTTATCTCTTTCTTTGTTTCTTGCTCTTTTCTTCTATCTTTTTAATCTTTTTTGTCTGTTTTTTATTTTATTTCTTTCCTTTCTACATTCTTTCTCTTTTTCCATTTTTCTTATTTCTTTTTTCCCTTATTTTCCTTTAGTTTCTTCTTTCCTTTTCCTTTCTTCCTTCCTTCCTTCCTTTCATTCTCATTTGCATTTGCACTTTTTGATTTTATGATATTTTGTCTTGTAATCTTTGTTTTTTAATTAATGTAAATCTAGCTTAAATACAGTAACACAGAGCATGATGTAAGCAGGAGGTTGTTTGGTTAACTGTTTGTGGTCTATAACTCCCCCCATCGTAAGAAAAACAGTTATGAGAGTCTTTTCTCAGGCAAAGTTATTCTCAGTCCTGCTGTGCTGTTTTTTTACATGTGAACTGTTTCAGTTCATTTAGACTTGTAGGGCTCATATCCAATCCTATTGTTAAAACCGATTCCCCACTCGGCTTTCTGGTGTGATTGGGGACCTACCGTGGCCTCCTGCTTTCAGCCTTACTCAATGACAGTCCCCCTGCTCAGCCCCCCTGTGGCCATTTCACCCTCACTGCTTCCACACACAACCAGGCGGATAACAGCCCGAGCCCCAGAGGATGATTCAATTACCCTCGTATCGGTGCTGAGAGAAATACAGGCCTTTATTAACGGGTAAGTCAACCCTCAGAGGGATGCACGGTGGTCAGCCTTTGAAGTGCCATTCAGGCTGCTGGTCATACATATGTAGGACAGACCCCATAGTGGGACTCTGTAACCTTTCAGCTTAAACACTTCAGTTTCTTTTGATTGGACCCATTGTGCTTTTTTTAACATGAGGTGACCCCAATTTTCATACCATTCATTTGAACATGCCAGAACATCTTCCCCAAGTGTTCAGAGAGCCCCTCATCTGTACTTATTTACTAAACCACTATTTAGAATAAAATAATTGTAATAAAACCCAAATGACCTTTTAATTAATGTGGCTCAAAAGGGAATTCCATCAGTTTTACAAATATCTGCCTAGTTTAAAGGTACAGATGTACACAATGTCATTCAGAGTGATTTTAAAGAAACCTACTGAATCAGAATAGTTCACAGTGGTGCTGATGAGCCGCAGATGTTTATTTCTAAAAGCTCACAGAAACGTATTACATTACATGGCTATGAATACGCTGCCTGATGTCTAAAACTGTATCTAAAATACTTAATTAACAGTGAAGTGGTAGGTGCAGGATGTTGTGAGGCAAAACAAAACTTTTAAAACGGAAATATCACTATTTTATCACCATCAACATTGATGTGGTTTTGGATATATATAATATAATTTGGATATATATAGATAATATATATAATAAAATGACGTATGATGTATTCACCCCATACATTGCAAACCCACATTCCTATTGGTACCCCTGTAAAGGAATCTGTGTCTCTAAATCACACTCATGAAGAAGACTAGCTGAAATTTCCTTATAACTCTTATAATAAAAAGTTCAAAAAATGTTAAAAGTTCAGAATCCATAGCAATATTTACTTTTTAATTGTTTTATACATTCACAACTTAAACTGTTGTCTAGGACAAATTATTTCATACAATTATCTGCAACCAAAACGAGACTTATTACTGAACATCAACCTACATCTGGGAATTATAGCGAGTTAAGTTAGCTAATTTACAAAGGCTAAAACCACTAGAACCTGTGTATCTGGTGCTAATACTGACGTTAAAGCTGTCTACAACCCTTCAAATAAACATTCTAATCACTTTTTAATCACCAACTAGATAAAACAGATCTGCTTTCAGCTCACACATGTGTATAAAGCGGCTCATGCTTGCTGCTTCTTTGACGTTCTATGCTATTCTGCTGTGGGGTATCTGATAACTGCTATAATGAGCGTTATTATCACAGTTGTTGTGTGACGTGATATATGATTTGTAGTTCAATGGCTAATTTAGTCTCAAGATCTTATCCACACTTGTTTATAGGCATTGATTTCACACTTAACCTTTGCAGCTATTAAACTGTGGCCTCTCAGCCCTGGAGATCTATAATTCAGTTTGATCTCTTTATTAATGTGATATTAGGAGTGTGGTCTTTCGAGAATACGGCAGTCATAATGTATGATGTTGAACTTTAACCTCTGGTGGTTGGTGGTTAAGTGATCACACTTTAGTATAACAGCAACATGATGATGCTTTTATTCAGTATTTATCAAGAGAGTACATGTTAATTATGTGGCCACTATTACATTATTAAGCAATTTCTTGGGCATGTTAAGCAATTTCCAGAACACTTAATAATAACAATAATAATATTAATATTATTTTGTGCAGCTGAGCCAATAATTGCTAATTAATGACCTATGTCCACAGACCTCATTAATGAAGACTTATGGACAACAGTTTAAGAGAGAATTATAATGTACTTATAATATGCTTATTAAGCCCTTATCCAAACATATTTTTTTAATAACCTGACTACTCTTCGCTGCTCCATAATGCAGTAAATGAAGCATTTTCTGGCTTAATGTATGTATTATATTTAAAATGCTGTTTGTGTCATATTATGTATGAAATGCTAATATCTCGATAATAAATCAGTAATTAGCTTCAAATTAGTATCTGTCATAAAGTGGGAATATTAATAACGGCTGGATAAGCCGTATTTGATGCAACCTTCTCAAGGCTGAGAAGTCTCAAGGCTTCTAGGTCATCAGAGAAAATCTAATTTATGAAAACTTAAAAAAAGGTTTAATTTGATATAATTACGTTTAAACTTTGCAATATTAGAGTACTGTTGTTGGTTTCGACTTTAGGAGCTGAAGAGAAATTCTAAAATGTTAGATACTACCAGCATGTGTAGCAAGTGACTGATGAATCAACTAATTACGTTTTGTTTTCCATTTGAGGTCCAATCGTTTGTTAGAAATAAAAGCTGCAGCTGCTGTATACCAGAGTTCTCTACTGAAAGAGTTACAGTGAAACTGATACAGGGTAAAATATATGCTAATGTTTGTCACAAGTTTGAAGAAAAACAGCCGATGTATTTTAAAAGCTTCAGATGTCTAGTTTAATCTAGAACTGTCATTTTCAATATTTTTACCGGGTCTTAATGGTGCAGCAGGCACATTCTTGTGCCAGGAAATTTTTCATTCCATCTTAAATGGAGCTGCAGAAACATCTCCATGACAAGCATCCACACTGCCCACAGAATCCACAGTTTCAGTGGCTAGAATGAGAAATGTTGTTGCTGGAGGGAACTGGGTAATGGGTGACATCAACCTCAGTGTATATGAATATGTAACACATATTATTTGAGGTGTTTGTGGATGTATGTGTGGAAATGTCATGTAAATAATGAAACTCTTACTGCAGTGACTCTGAAGGAGGAAGAGGAGGTGTCCTGTCTGTAAGTGGTCACCTGTCAGTTCCTATTTCAGTCGCTCCTCCAGTTGCTAGCTGCAGCATAGATAAGCCATGGCCTGATCAATTAGCCATATTGATTCTCTAATAGCAGTCAGCATACAACACAGGTTGAGTCTCAGACCAGCCTCAGGCGGTTAGCTGAGTGGTCTATAAACACAGCCTTAAAGAGACCCCTGCCCTCTGAATGGCTGTACATTAATTTGTTTAGTAGACTATCCACAGTGACTTTGAATACAACGTTAGCAGGTCTAGAATAAAGATTTTTATTAGTATATAACCTGAACATTAGTTATGTCATGTTCGAGTTTTTGTCTCTCTGGCCTTAAGCTTTAGCATTTGAATGGCTAGTCATGGTGGGTTACTTTATAAATAAAGAATGATGGCTAATGGCATTTCTGCTGTTGCACTGGTATTTAATTGGCCATTTGCAAATTTCTGACAAGTCTTGCCTTGCCTAGTTATTGTTGCCAAGCTTATTAAGCTTTCAGCTTTCAAAACACTTGTGCTAACAGACTGAAAAATTAACAAAGAGCACCTTTGAACATTTCATTCTTCAAGAATATTACATTCAGAGCAGACATAGCTCATCTTATAGCCAGCACAGGTCCGCCATAAAGACATAAATAGTTAAAAAATAAATATTTAATAGTGTACGACACAGGGAGGTCATGATTCTGTTACGAGTAAGTGCTCTTTTATTGACACCAGCAGAAAGGCACATACACACATAGACACCAACCCCAGGCCTCAATCTGACAATGACCCCACTGCCACACACAACAAACACCCCTAACTAAACCCACTCCCCAACACAGAATATTACATTAAAGAAACAAGCATACCTTTTAACTAAAGAACAATGACAGTCATTTTGGAGGGTGTGAGCCTCCCATGATCCTTGTGGTCTGGCCAAAGCACAGCCATGCCTCAAATGCTTCTAGAGGCCAGTGCCAGCCAGTAGCTGTGTGCTTTCATCCCTGTAGGTTTGTCCTGAACTATTTTTTTCTCCTGATGAAGTTATTGGTGTGAGAGGTGTAGGTAAGTAACGAGAACTGTCAGATTTCACCGATAGCAGTGTCAACTACTGATATTTTGATACTTTAATAACTCTAGGGGTGTATAAGGGGTGCTTCAAATAACCTTTCTTTCAAAGTTAAGTCCTGTTCTTTTGGGTTGTAAATATCTTCCCACTGTCTGCTTAATGATCTGACCATATTTATACATATTAATATTACATACTTCCATCTAAATTCAGCTTACATAAGCTGTGGCCTCACCATTCACACTACAGCTCAGCTTTTACTACTCAATATTTAGTCTCTCTGTTTGGGTCAGAGAAAAGGCTAACCACCAAGCAAATGCTAACCTGGCAAAAGTTAACTACACTAGCTCATCTGTGTTTCTGTTCATCTGTCCATATAATCAAATACATTTATTTCCCTAATGCAGATTCAGCAATAAAGTGAGTAACAACATGCTTTAAATCATCTCCATATAAAAGATTGAATCTTTAACAGCACCCAGGTCCTATTTTAGATCCTATTAATTTCCCCCACTTTACTCAAGCTGTGTTTAGTTCATGCTGCAAGTGTTGGACTAAGCACCAACCATGTGCAGCAAAAATATATCTTAAACCATTTTTATTGTAGATCTATGTTTTTATGCTTAATTTATTTGAGCTATCATAAAAGAACACTTTTGATTTTACTCCTTGTGATGTTAAACTTACACACCATTCCAATGAATTCCTAAGTAGATCACTTGCCGGCAGAGGTTGAGTGGAGATGATGGTGGTGGTGGAGATTTCCACAGGGACAGTAGATAATCCTCAGTAAAGTCCAGATGAACATTCTGAATGCCGTTCTCTGGATAAACGGAGGATCAAACACACTAAAGCCGCTCCATACTGACTGTGTGTGCGTGTCCAGATGACAGCAGCAGCAGGACAGATGGACAGATGCTTTGCTGAAGCTTCAGTAAGCTTTACTGTGGGTCAGTCTCTTGGGACAGCACAGACTTCGCACTCATTCATCTTATCTTCTACTGTTCTGCCAAAAGGCCCACCAGTATAAATGGATTAGTTACATTACTGCTAATGATAAAGGTCAGTTAGATTATTTGGTAATAGCTTTAATCAATAATCCTTGTTTAGATAGATGTGGAAAAAATACTTATTGATATATGAGCTGAACTGCTGGAATGTGTTCTAGAGTAACACTATTGAGCTTAATCACAAGTGTGCGTGTGTTGAATCTGAATAATTTAAGAAAAACTGATTATTACAGAAGTCATGCTGTTTATATTTTTAGAAATTTACAGACAGTGTGTTGTTTGCTTCTGGAATTTGGTATTTAATTAAATCTATTCTTCACAATACCAGTAAATGTTCCCAGTGCCACTGGTTGCAACACAAGCGTGATCGATCCAGCCCTGTGCTTAATGGTTGGAGAAGTGTACTTTAGTGTCTTTACTCGTTGTAAAAAGTTTTATTTAAACTTTATCAGTCCATAGGACTAGCTACCACAAGGCTTGTTTAGGGCATTTTCCTTTGCAAACGTCTGCTGTTGAATGCTGTAGTAAGAATGCAGTAAAGATTTTCGCCTGATGATTCTTCCGTGAGGGCTGTATTTGTACAGGTGTCATTGTACAGTAGAACAGTGTATCACTACCCCAGTTTTTGCTTAATCTTATTTCATATATGAACTGACTACTTCAGTTTAAAGAACAGTCTGTTACATGTTTGTTTTTTGTGTCCATAAAGTGTCCAAATATTTTTCACATTTTACAAGGTAAAGAAAAATGCTAATATTTCTCCTGAAAAAAATCTCCAAAAGTATTTCTTCCATAAACCAATGCTAATGTATACTGGCCAGACTAGCTTTCACTTGATGGTTGGCCGTTTCACTCTAAGATCCTTTGACTAAAAAAGAGAGTAAAGTCGCAACATGTGATGAGTGGACAATGTTGGACAAAAACAGCACAGGTTAAAACCTTTTAACCAATCAGGCAGAACTGCAGAAAGACTTACTCTGAGTGAACTTGTGTTCTTGACAGCAGCATAAGCTCTGTACCTGCACAACACCACACACAGTGAGAGTGTGTTTGTGAGTGTCCTTTTAGTTTTTGTTTCACAGTTACCCCCTCCCCATGCCCCCCACAGGGCAGCAGGATAGAGAGAGGGACAGAATGAAAAGATGAATCAATGAATGCATGAATGAATGAATGAATAACAGAGCGAGAGTGATAGTTAGGGACTGTGGGAGATGCTTTGTCCCTCTGTGTTCATATGAATAGCAGAAGTGTATCCTTCTGATTACAGCTGAACTCCTGCTGCTCAACACTGACTGATCTGAAGAGAGAGAGAGAGAGAGAGAGAGAGAGAGAGTGGTGGGTTGGAGGTAAAACAGAACTAAATACAGAGTTTTGGTTTGTATTACTTATATTATTGTTAGTATACTTTTAATATCAGTGATGTTCATCCAGTTTGATATAATTGTCATTGTATAATATAATGGATTAATCACTGATACCCCTAAACCTTGTTTATTATTCCTAACTTTTCCTTGATTCCTTTTCATTATATTAGTGCTGTAAGTACTATGAATTATTAAGTAACTATTGTGAAATATAAAGTGTCTACTTGAGATTGCACTACTTTTTTTACTGTCATGTGATGAAAGTTGATGACTAGTTGCTGATGACAACATGAAAAAAACACAGAAGAAGGGAATTCTTTGCAAAATACAACTTTAAAAAATCTTTTAAAAAAGATTTTTGCACAGATTTGAGTGTGCAAATAATTTTTTTCACCTTCAGTATTTTTAGCTCCTGAGCCAAGTCTAATACTGAATGACCAGGAGAGACCGAGAAATTGGAAGTGCTGGATATTTAATGACTTTGTATTGTAGCCTTTGGTAAACCAGAAATAACAACATTCAATATTTGATGTTTGATGCACAGCAGAAGCCAAACAGGTCAGTAGAGCTTGATGTGTCCTTTCCAACAAGCCTGAATTGCATTGCTAGCCTTCAGGAAACCAGAGATAGGAGCACCAAAGTTATCAGTCTCGTTACCTGTTGTCTTCTTTGAGATGTTGTATCATAATCATGTGATCAGTGCCAAGTCAATGTCAAGCATAAAGGCCACTGTTGAGCAGTTGACTAGTCTGTGCAACCCTTAGTATCTACTGTGAATTATTAATTAACTACTATGAATTATATTTGTAACTTAATTCAGTTATTTACTACCTACAATTAATTATTTCATAAATACTTCAAATTACCTTGTACAAAGTACCATGAGGTACTATGAGGTTAATACATTAAGGTTCAGTTGAAATAAGTGTTAGTTTGTAATGTTATCTTGTTTATATTCACAGATGGTACAGTGTTTTAGGAGTGCATGTCTGCAGGATTTACAGTCAGATTAACAAATTCATTACTCTTAGTTTGTCAGCACAAAATATCTGTATATGTGTGTGTGTGTGTGCATGTGTGTGTGATAATGAGCACTTTTTTTTTTCTTTAGTCTACATCATCACTGCGAGTTAAAGCCTGGGTTTAGAGATGCAGGAGTCATTGCTGTGATGTTTGACTGTTTTTTATAAGAATAAACTGACTATCCGTGCTTCTGTGCAGTGTTTGGGGGCTAGTGTGTAACACATCACAGTAATGTACTTACACATCACAGTAGTCTGTAACACATCACAGTAATGTACTTACTTTTACCTACTGCAATGTACTTTTCCAATAATGAAGCAATAGAATCACTCCAGTTTTTCAACTTAATTGAAGTTGTTGTTTTTTCCATGACAGATGTCTTAGCAAATCTATTTTTTGACCTGTCCAGGGAGTTTCCTGTCTTTGCCCAGTGTCCCAGAAGGATAAGTGGTTTAGAAGATAAGTGATGAGTCTTACTATTTTAAAAACTCAAAAGTTTTTGAACAGCAACTGCAGTAAAATCAGCTAGAACACATGCTGTGAGTGAGATGCTTTAAAAGCTGTATGTGTGTGTGTGTGTGTGTGTGTTTCTCCATTGTGACCACACACACACATACTGCTGCTGAAACATTTATGAAGCCTTATGACCCTCTCTCAGCCTAATGTACCCTAACAGACCTGTATAACCCCCTCTGCTCACTACTGCCTCACTCTCTCTATCTCTCTTTCCACACTCTCTCTCCCTCTCTCTCTGTTTAACCTGCAGTCTTCCCGGCACCTAACTCTTTAACACCCATAATTCTGCGGGTCACTCCGGGTCTGTCTCTCTCCCTCTCTCTCTCTCTCTCTCTCTCTCTCTCTCTCTCTCTCTCTCTCTCTCTCGTTGCATTTTTAAAACGTCCTCATTTAGTGCTTTAGATCTTTACTGTGGCACTAACATGTAGCACTAAAACATTTGCATTTTAAATCTGAGAAAATATCCTCAACTTGTGAAAAATATATATTTAAATGATCTAAGAAGAAAGTCATATAATAAAATATAATCTAAAAATTATTTATAATGAATAAAATAAAAACAAAGGATAAAACTAAACAACATAGTGTGTGGGGGGGTACATTTACATTTTAATTGAGGGCAAATTTAAAAAGATTGTTTGTAAATGCTTATCAACAAATAATTATACTAATCATTTGATGATTAACGCAATTACCCATATTAATTATTTATATATGTTGTTGTGTATGTTGGCATGTTATATTATGCCTACATATGTAAGAAATGTGTAGCTAAAGATGAACCTGAATCAAGACCTCTTTTCTTTTTCTTTAAATCAACCAAATTTCAATGCAGAAACAAACGAAACTACTGAATCACTGTTCAGGCAGTGCTTGTATTTAAGGCTGCATACTGAAAAACTGCTATACTACCACTATTAAGAATGATTTCAATATGATTTCACTAAAATTAAGTTTAATTTATGCTCAAGGTGATCCCCCCCCAAACCCCCTCATCTCTGACGCATTCTATGTTCAGGTTTTTACATTAATCATTTAGCCATGCAAAAAGAAACATCCTGTTTGCAAAAGGATTTCAACCATTCTGCCTGCTGCTCTATTAATAAAGATACAAGTGTGAACATCAGTGCAATCACTGAACTTTGACCTTTACACACACAGACTGTATGTAACCTGAACTGACCTGTTAATGTTTCTCACTTAAGAATCATTAATGATTAAACTCTGACAGAGAGAGAGGAGGGATAGAGAGTGCAAGAGAAAGAAAGAGAGAGAGATAGAGAGAGAGAGAGAGAGAGAGAGAGAGAGAGAGAGAGAGAGAGAGAGAAAGAGAGAGGAAAGGAAGAAAGATGGGGCTGAGATAGACGACACTGGGAGAGGAGGAAGAGAGAAGAAGGTAAAAGAGGTAGAGAGTCATAGAGAAAAAGTGTGTTAGACAGAGAGAGAGAGAGAGAGAGAGAGAGAGAGAGAGAGAGAGAGAGAGAGAGAGAGAGAGAGAAATAGAGACATGGAAAGAGTGATAAATGGAAAGAGGGATAAAAGGAGAATGAGTAATAGAGAGATAGAGATAGAGTGACCTTGGGTTGTCATTGTGCTGTCAGACTTTGTGAGTGGACATCAGGAGACCTCCATTACTGTGTGCCTGTGTTTTAAAGTCAAGCCCCTCCTGGGACAGACCCCCATGAGCCTGTTTGAACCCCCCCCAATGACCCCCTCTCCGTGTTTACATCCACACATTGAGAATGGCAGATGCTAAAGGGCTAACGTTACTGCTCAGACTCCCCCCACCGATCTTCTCGATCACTGAGCTCATATTGAACTGTTGATGCTGATGATGGAACCGTTCACACATCTCAATCATCACTCTGACATCGTCCTCATGCTCCCCTGCAGAACGTATTCACATCTGAATCGTCACATCAGAACCGTATTCACAGTAGGAGTGCTAATCTAGACCCTGTTCCTGTTATTAAATATTAGACTTTAGAACCTCGATCAGCACTGACAGCACTGCTAGTGTAAGAGACTCAGTGAATAAAAGTGCTGAACTGTGATAATCACTCCATAGAGCTTATCTTAAAATCTGAGAAATTGGGTGGAAAGTGCAGATTCCAAAAAAATTGAATAATAGAGCTGATAATTTATTATGTTTTATTTACTGTTACTAGTAAAGTAAGTATTCATGTTTGAGCTGACTCAATTTTAACATTTGAAATGAAATAAGAAAAGACAGTCACATATTTTTAACCTTTTTTATGATTTTTACCATTTGAGTGTTTACTTGGTAACTTTTTTGGACTTTGGTTGGGCATGCTGGTCACAACTGAAAAATATTTTGATTTGAACAATTTTATTGAAATAAATATAAAATTCTGAGAAAACCCCTGTGTCTCCATTTTTGTTGCTTTTTAGTTTTAAACATGAGTTAAAAATGTTTGTTATACATTGTATGTATGTTATTTTAAGATGCACAGACTAAAGGAATGGATCCAAAATTATTTGCATTTTTTACACTGACTCACGTTAAAATTAAAATATGTTTTGTCAGCATTTTGTAAATTCAATGCTTTGCACCAACAACAGTGATTCTAAAACAGACATAGTAATACTATAGATGTATATTGTTTTTATTTTTGTACTTTTTACATGAAGCTTCAGTTACCCTTTACATTGTGTTGAAAGTTAAGTTACAAATTAGGATATTTGTTCCTTCTGTATTTAATGATTTCAGGAAATTTAAACAAGAAAAATCTGAACTTCCACATTTTTTTTATTAAAGGTGTGTAATGTAATGTGTTCGTTTAGATTTAATTCTGCAGGGCTGTGGAGTGATCACTGCTGTGAGTGTGTGTGTGTGTGTGTGTGTGTGTGTGTGTGTGTGTGTGTGTGTGTGTGTGTGTGGATCAATGCAGCTGAAATGGAGAATGTTTTTGCTCTCACTGTAGTCAAGCTAATGGGTCAGAACATCATCTTAAAACCTGCTTCCCATCAGCAGAGCCCAAACACAAAGAGAGGAGAATCAGAGGTCAATACCAGCCGTCCTGAAGGTGCCCGTGGTGTCCATTACATCCACACTCTTCATTAACAGCAGGTTGAATATAAAAGCCTGGAATAGACAGATTATTCACAGAAACGCAAATTTTACCCCCCACCCCAACCAATAAGCCCCCCAGTGCGGCCAACTACAACCTTCTCACATCCGACTGTGCATTTCCTGACACTAAATATCAGCTCTGATTTATATCAGCACTGCGGTGTGATCAATATTAAACAGAGGAACATATTAAATGTGCTGAAGAATGTGTTTTCTGGTCTGCACCGCAGAACTGCGGTTTTTGTGGGTGCAGAATTTTTTTTAGAGCAGGGGTCTCAAACTCCTATTACGTGAGGGGCACTAGACATGTGGTCTTCTATTGGGAGTGGTGGATTATTAGGTGAAGGGAAAAAGCATCCTGTAAACTTTCCTATAATTACCAATCAATGATTATTAGCAATTCTTCTGTCACTTCAAACAGCAACTAACACTATAATAATAATAATAATAATAATAATAATAATAATAATAATAATAATAATAATAATAATAATATACTTTATTTACATTAGTAAATAATATTATCCTTATTATAACTTACAATTTTAAGTTTGATCATTTCTCACAGGTTGGCAAAGGTAGTGTTAAAGGTCTTGGCCAAGGACTCTTACTGGTGTACCATAGGATGCCTGTGCAGCAAGGGGATTAAACCCCTATGTATAGCATGGAGGTCAGAGGTGTTGCCCACTTCATTATACATTAATTATTATAAACATTATTTCACTTTATCCGTACATAAACATAATTTGAGAGTTTCTTAGACCTGAACATTTCTGACACAATTAGAGATTTTTTAAGAGTTTAGCATTTTGACACTATTTGCACTTTTTTGTCACAAGATGGGCTTTTAGGTGTGATCTTCTATTCTTATTGTAAAAGCATTGTCATTCATTCTAAGTTTGAATGAAGCTAGGAAAAAGTGATAACCTGTAAATATCTGTTAGGTATTAAGCTGTTTTATCTGGTAGTTTGAGACCTTTTACTTTAGGATTGGGTGGGGGTGGGGGGTGGTCTCTAGGGGTCTTCGGTGTCCCAGTCATGGCTGTCTCACTCAGGGAGGTATATGAGCCCACCCACAGAAATAAAAGCACTTATAGCATTACGTGGAAGTGTGAATGTGAGTAAGGTCAAAGTTTAAAGTGGTAGTTCAAATATACATGGTTGACGTCTGAGCTGATAAATTTTAATACAAAACATATACCCCACTAAAAAGTGTGACCTTTAGGTCTGACCTATTAACATAAATTGAGGTTTGTGTGGAGTTGTTCAGTAATCTCTGATATACCTGACTGCATAAGACATTGTTATTGCAGACACACAGACATACACGTTCATACAAACAAACACTCACACCAGCCGTCTCCAGTTTGCACCTGGAGGAAACCCATGTCTGTCTTGCTGTGATATGACAGTGCTACTCACTGCGCCACCCTGCTGCCCCGCACATCATGGATGGTATTCGTACCATACCCTTACATTAATACTTTGATTTTTAAAGATACTTTGGAATTTAAGACCCCTGTTTTAAGAACTGTTGAGCTTGTGTTCAGTGTATATTCATTTTTTGGATATGCACTGTCCCAGTTATTGTTGTCTCACATAGAGGGGTATATAGTTTTAGGCCATAGGCTGGGCCTTATTTTAGCCACATCCCTGTAATTTACACCAGGATGTGAGACTGGATCCCTGTCGCTCATGGCCACATTTTTGTTTGGCAAGTACTTGTGTTTTTCAGTTTTACTCAAAATAAGTTACTAAAGCAGTCAATGCTGAAACACTTGTTCAAGTTCAGTAGTTATGATGGTTTTGGTCGTTTTGTAAAGTAAAATGTTGAATCATTTATTTTCAGAAACTAAACACAATTAAAGTACAGGGTCATTCAAAGTTAAAGAAGAAAAGATAATTTCACTTTTTCTCAGGGCAATAGTGAAGTTATCTATTTAGTGTTGAGTTTAAAAACAGTAACTCTCATCCTGTTTTCTCTCATCCTGTAATGAAGTAGTGCTCAGTCAGTCGGTGCGTTTAGTTAATTATTGTGTATCTGTGATTACTCTGAGCTGTGAGCGGTACACAGCGCTTTTTCTTTTGTCTTGCTAATGTTCAGCATCAGCGCTTTATTGATCAGAATTAGTCAGTTAATAAGCTGGAGCCCCATTCATCAGCCTGTAGGGAGCAGAACGGCCGGCCAGGCTTCATCATCGCAGCCTTCAGCGCATGAAGAGGCTAATTAAAGCCAGGAGAGAGAGAGTGATAGATAGAAGCAGAGGGGAAGATAGAGAACTTTTAGCCCTCTCTCTCTCACTGACTGAACTGAGCATGCTCAGAGAGGCGTGATGGATGAACTGCAGGGTCATTAAAGCATGTCAATCAGCAGATTAAATTAACTTTATTAAGTGTAAAAGAGATAGAATGCGGAGTGTGGAAAGTTTAAATCTTTTTGTGGCTCTGTAAGTGTCAGAGAACTGTAAACTGTTTTTATATGCCTCAGCTGTGTTTCTAGAAGCTTATTAGCTCCAACAAATGTTTGGTAGTTTATTTGTTTTTGTTATTTTCCTGTGAGCACAATGTTAAATCAATAGTCAGCTTGCTTATGCGGTTTATGACTCTCTAAGACATCCTGCAATCTTTAAACATAGACTGAAGTACGTCCAACAAAATTTAAGTTTTAAGAGGCTTTTAGCTATTCTAACGTACACCAGCCAATTTCAAAGAGAGTACCTGTAGTCGACTGTTTGAATCTGTTGACTCTGTGTTTTTTCATCATAACTGGCTTGAAGGGACATTTATATGGAGGTAAACTCTACTCACAAAAACTGCTGTGATATGCATTGTTCTCCACCCCAACTCTACAAGAAACAAACAGCAAGGAATACAAAACCAAAAAGCTTCTTATTCGCCACCCTCTGTTGCAGCTTATAAGGTCCTGCATTTGCATTTATAACAATATGACATCTATCGGTGCTAGAATAAAAGTTTGAAGTTTAAAACAAGAATAAAACAAAAACAAGTTGAAAATGGTTGCTTGTAAATGAATTATGACAATAATAATGATAGTTGTAGAACAGCACTCCAAGTTTCGCAGACTTTCATTATATGAACTACTAAACAGACAAAGTATCTCTACTAAAGTCACTAAAACACTAAACTTGTCCTGTGATTGATTATTATCATGCTCACCTGGAGACCTGTGCTAATAAATTAAGTGCAATCCTGGTCCTACCTTATTTCCCTTATAACTAAACAATAGCAAGCTAAACAGGCTAAAAGTTAGCTAACAGGCTATTAATAGTCAGTTAGTCAGTGGTTAGGGATTGCGACCGACAAATCTCAACATATATTTGGCTTATTACTATCTCGATGCATTGGGTATAAATAGGTCATAATAATTATTTAACAAATTAAAGGTCTGAAAACTTAACTGCTTTCTTACAGTGGAACCACAGTCAGTAGATTTGTCCATATATGTTTATTTGTTGACAGTGTATGCTGGAAAAGTGCAATGTTATAGTATGCTCACTTTTTCGTTTATAAGGTGTCTTTTCTCCTAAGACCACATCACCGCTTTAGTGAGAAAATTGGTATTTCTGGCACCACTCAACATTATTCAAGCAGTTAGCACTATGCTAACTGGCAAGGTATACATTTTCTACCATTATTTCCATAATTTCTTAGCTACATTAGCCTCGTGCTAAAACTAAAGAAGCAAACTTCCCACACCAGACTATTGCTTTAAGTGTCCGTGGTTAGCAGATGATGCAGCCCTGTTTAATGACAGCTACAGCCGACAGGAAAATCACCAATAATGACCCTCTCTCTCGCGCTCCACTGCTCTGGCGGAGAGAGATGACCTCATTTTGGGCCGGACAGGGTGGGATTTACAGCTGGGTGGAAAAAAAGAAGTGATGGAAGCTTTCCCAGCACTATAACTCCTCTCCTAACAGTGAAAGAGCAAAGAAGTGGAGAAATGTAATGAGACCCAATGAGAAATGATTTCATTACACTTTAATTTTCAACAGGAGTTGAACTCCATTACACTGTGATTCAGTATAGCAGCTCCCAGTGATTTGCACCAATGTCACTGTTAACCGTAGAGAAGAATAAACAACTTGGTTATCTGGTTGTATTAAAACCTAGAGTCCACTGACCTGTTAGTAAGTGAAAGGGGAACTCCGCTTATTTTCAAAACATGTAAACACAGTCATTCAGAGTGGATTGATGTAAAATCATTAATTCTAGATACCTTTTTAAAATTGTTCACAGTGATGCTGATCGTAACCAGACATTACAAGTGTAGTCATTAAAACGTCATGATGTTACATTCTATCATTTAGTACTGAGTGTATTATATCATATAGTATCATTCCGAATGGCATTTTATTGCGTAGTACTATGTAGTACTGTACCATATAAACACTACAATGCACTTTACAATACCTTTATATTATTTCACGTCATCTAAAATAATATTGCATAATATCATATAGTATAGTATTGTATTGCATAGTACAGTATATGTTTGTACTGCATGATATTGTCCTGTATAATAATACTGCACTGCTTTATATTTATTGTGTCATATGGATCTTATCATATGGTATCATAGCATATCAAATTATATTTCATTGTATTGTTTTATTACAGTTTGCTTTATAATACTTCATTGTATCATATACAGTATCACATCATGATCTGTTATCAAGTATTGCACTGCATTGTCATAGGTGTCATCAGGTCAGACTCTTAGCAAATGGCTTCATTGCTCTGTGGACACTGGACACTGTTGACCATGTGAAGTTCTCGATGTTTCCATCATAATTAGCATATCACTCTCTGGTTCCTGACCAGTAAGTCCATTAATGAGGTCCCAAGGTGAGCCCATCTCCGCTGGATGACTGGAGGGTCATTACTGTAGAGTCTTTGTCTGTTTTGGTGTGTTGCGTTTCAACCTCTGTGACTTCTTCAGACCTGCGTGTGAAACTGTCTGAATCCCATTCGCCATATACCCCAGTGACCTATTAGATGATGTGCCGTCCATTAAAGCGCCTGTTCACAATCCCCATCTCAAAAACAGGCCTAATGAAGGACAGTAATTGTACCTGTTGTTGCTCTTGAAGCTTTTCGTCCAGGTGGAACTCGAGCAGCTAAATGAGGCCTCTGGTCAGCACTAGTTAGCACCAGTCTTACGTGACTGGAGCAGCCGCTGTGGTGAAAACTGACAGTGTGTATTAGCATCAGAAGTGGTCACCATGTGTGATTTTAAACACTTCGGTGACCCACACTGTGTTTACACATGAAAATGCTTATATTTTGTTATTTGTGATTTGCAGTTAACTGAAGCAAGTGTGGGAATTGTAAAATGTGCACTTTATATCCATATTACGTGTATGTTTGTAAATCATGAGGAGATATTATGTTTGATGAAGTAAAAAAATATATATATACATTTTTAAACGCAGCATGAGTCATAACTTCAACCAGTTTTACTATTTTAACATTTTAAATTTCAAGCAATTCTAGAATAATAATATTTTTTAAATTATTTTTTCAAAAATTCTGATAATTCCATGGTTGAGATAAATCACTGTGAAAACAGAGATGCAGAGATGGTGATAGAAACCAGCGGCCACCATGTCTACATTGCAAATATAGACATTTTATTTATTATTCAAAACCAACAGTGAACCTCCACATGACAGTAAAATAGCCTTACTAAGAAAAAGGAAACCTACATGTATTCCTCCATCACAAATCGATTTGAAAAATGTTGTATTCCAAAAACTAGTCTTAGCCATTAGGCAGTGTATTTATAAACTTTCCATATATCTATGACCCTGTACATTTCTCTAGAATTAGGCGCTTCAGGCCAAACCACTCTAATAATTAGTAATTTAATTATTAATCATTTTGGAAAATCAGGTTCCAGTTTAAAAGGATAATCAAATTTTGTTTGTTTATTTTTTGACAGTATAGACTCAAACCCAAATTGGAATAATATATACACATAATTAATTATGTAACTATTTAACAAATTACATAAGTGACTGTAAATATGAACTAAATTTGTAGCAAAACAACTCTAAGTGGTCAAAGAGTTAAAAGCTGAAAGCTGTGATTTTGTGTAAAGTTAGGGTTTCCTGTTGCTGACAGGTATATCCTGCCAGATAGTGCTACTTAACAGCTTCATCTAGCAGCCCTGTGCTGCTGCTGATCAGTTATTGATCAGCGTGAAGGCTGAGGTTTAAACCTAAAATGACTCCGCCCACTAATCACAGACTGACCCACAAGAGCCCTGTCTGTTCTCCCAGTGGGATGCCATCAAGGTCCTACTGCTCCGTCATTCAGGGCAGAGAATGAGTCAGTGCTTTGGTGACACTCTATGACACTGGTATGCATAAAATACAAATAGTTTAGGGTGTTACTAGGTGGTCAGTATAGTATAGTCAGTATAGTCACAGGGTTGCTATGGGACCCCGGGTGGTTGGTAAGTTGTTACAAAGGTGATTTCTAAGGTCACATAGGTGGTTGCTAGGGTGTTGCTAAGGGATTAATATATTATTCCAGATGTTTGCTAGGGTGTTGCTATGTGGTTGCTGTGCTGGAGGAATGTTTTGGGATGTTGCTTTAGTATCAGAGGTTACTGCTAAAGTTATCTCTTATTGTGGCTACAGGTTTTCTAGAAGGTTGCAGTGGTGTTCCAGGTGGTTGCTAGATGATTGCATGTTGGTTATGAAACCACATATTAGGACATCATAGATCACAACTCCACACAGTTTGATTTGATGATTTAAGCTTGCATTTAGCACCATGGCTATCGATATGATAGAACACTACACCTGCCAACACTCCCAAGTCTCCCTTTTTTAACCCCTTCTATCACTGTGTTCCTGACTGGTAAAACCTCTTCATTTGTATAGTGACAGAAATCAAACATGTTTCTCAGATTCTGTGTTGGATAGGTGTTGTGCTACCTGGCCACCCACCCCAGAGGCAAGGAGTGAGCCTGTCTGAGATGTGTCACTGTGCTGTGTGCACTGAAAATGGATAAAACAGCTCTCAAGAACAAAAAATATGCTTCTAATATGTAGGTTTTTATTTTAATGTTAGCAGACATAACATTAGTATTGTAGCTTCAGGGCTAAAACTTAGAAAGCAATCTTCAGACACCAAACTTGCGTTGGCTGTTTGATATGGTACATTTGCGGGACTGTTATTTAATGTAGACCTGAGCAGTTGTCAGTTGTCAGTGTTTTAAAGTGTAAATACACTGAGCTGTTTCTCCCTGTGCATAAGCAGAAGAACTAATCTGCAGACAGAAATCTGATACACGGCCTGTATGGATCTGTTGCTTCTTCCGATCGCCTGATCAATAGCACATAAGCACCGAGCATTTATCTCAGTAGTGGATCGTTAAGGAGGAGTCGTTATATAAACACGGGGTGGACGGAAACTTGTTGATTTGTTTTATTTTAGCTAACCGTTGATAATCACAGTGCCATCGAGAATCCCCATGTGGGCTTTTCTCCTGATCCTCTGACCTCTGATTAGATCAATAAGCTTTAGCACACAGAGACGCTCTCAATAAATACACAAATTCTGACCTCAGTGAATTCTTCCACTGTTTGAAAAGCATACGGTGCAGCAGTAAATACAGCTTTTTACAGCTTTATACAGGGAGAAAACATCAATATCACAGTGAGCTCAGCTGTCACACGCAGAAGAAGAATGATACCATTAGGAACTGTTAATAGTGTTCAGTCCACAACACACAAAATCAGACTGAAACGCATTGAGGTCCTGCAATATTGAATAAACGAACACATTAATTAGTCTCTTTACATGCTCACATACAAATATCACATCTGTTCTTCAGCTCCTTGACCTCATGGCATTACAACCTCACATAATTAGTCTAAATTATCTGTAATCGATAAGATACGTGGTGCATTTATTTGTGTAGACTAATGCTGTCATTCTGCATATGAAAATGACTTAATACAAATCTAGCAAACTAATTGGATATACTTTTTTATTTGATAAACATTAAGCATCTTTTTATATTTATAAATTTTTGCTGGAAATAGGGTTTACGAAATGTTGTAAATTTGTTAATTTTCTTGGCCATCTATTTAACTGACAAATGTGCAAAAAAAGTGAATTTTAAGTATTTTGTCTGAGCAACTTGATGTATTCTGAAATTTTGAAAATATGAGCTAAATATTTATGAAACACTTTTGTTTTACAACCAGCAGGGTATCATGATTGGGTATAAAAGAAGCATCCACCAAGGGCTCAGTGTTAATGCAAGACCATTAAGCGTACATAATGATTTAGAAAATCTAAAGAAATCGCATGACGTGTAAGGCTATCTGGAAACCACTGCTGAATGTCCGCAACCTTCAAGCCCTCAGAAGGCATTGCATATAAATACTGAATTACAGCCACATGGGTCAGGGGTCTGTCCCTGTTTCAGCTTGTTTTTGGGAAAAACAGTTGTATTTTGTGCCAATGTACCATGCTATGGGTAATAGGTTTTATTTAAAGTGATTCTAGAGCATTTCTACTGGTTCATTTATCATGAATTTTCACACAGTGTACAGGACAGCCATCATGTTCAAATAGTGTAGAAGAAGCAAGACAATGTCAACTCTCTTTCTGTATGTGCTACAACAGCATGGCTTCGTGGAAAAAAGACTTTGTGTTTGACTGTGCTAGTTGCAATCCAGTCTCCACCTGAAAAAATATATAGTACATTACAAAAAAAAGCGAATTAGTCAATGATGAACAGCTAAAGTCTTGTATCAAACAAGAATGAACCACTTGCAAAAACAGTTTACTTGGAAAGCTACTATTAAAAGGAATTAAAAGGGAAGGAGATGTATCACAGTAATAAACATGACCCAGTCCCAAGTTTTTTCAAGTGTGATAAATTATATGGTAAAACAAAAACAATATGCAGTATCTAGAAATTGTTCAATATTTACTGTGAATTATTCCTGTAACTACTTATTCAGAATTTACTATGACTTTTTCAGTATGTAAAATGACTTTTACATACTGAAAACAAAACAGAAGATTTCTGGTTTCAGGCGCCAAAAAACAACCCAAAAAATAATTCAATTAAATAAAAAACCTAATGAAGCACTTTTTAAGACAAATTCATAAACTCATCATGTACTGTTCCACAAATCACTGATTCTTATGTAATGCAATGTTTGTTAATTTTAGGATGCCTTTCATCAACTCTAGTTTAAACTCCTGCTGATTTTACACACCACAAGAATTGTTTTAGAGTCCGAGTCTGAGCAGTGAGCCACTTCAGGACAAAAAATACCAAACTATCGAATCGCCTTGATTGACAGAGACCACTCATTCTGCCCCTATGGTATTTCTTCTTCTAATATCTCCAATGGATTCGTCTTACATAGTCCATTAAGATTTATGTCTAACTTTGGTGGCCGGGTCCACCAACTGTCCCTCTGCATTCAGTCTCTCACAATCATTGACAGAAAGACTGCCCATACTTAACCACTACTGAATGACAGTTTAACTTCTTTTACATCCACTTGATGAGCGACATTCTGGCTAATAACACTCCAGCCTCCTAAAAACATTGACAAAGTGTGTCCTTTATCACACGAATCACAATACGTTCTTCCTGAAGGAGGTTGGTTCGTGTCGGGTCGGCGTGTGCTGCTGTTGGTTTTTGGAGGGTGATGTAAAAGTGGGAACCCATTGTGCTCTGGGTCTCCTTCCCTGTAGCTAACATTGCTAATTGTGTCCCTTTCAGGGCTTTTGTGTTTCAGCACACTTCTGCCTGAAAAGGGGAGGATGGGAAGGGCTTTTGGGGGATTGAGGGTTATTAGAAGAGAAGTTTCAGCCCCCGAACAAGTGCCAGGCACGTGCAGACCACAATGGACCCCCCAGATTAAAGTGTAAACAAAAGCAGGCTAAACTGTAATTAGCTCTGTGCATGAATGGAGGAGCTGAAGGTGCTCTGATGGCAGCTGGACCGAGAGCAGTCGCTTTACTGTAAGCAGAGAACAGGCCTACACCACTGCCAACTGACTGCTCCATATGTCCACCAAAAACCTGGACAAACATACAGAGGTCAGGGATTTGAGTGCAGAAGCAGGATCCCTTACACAAAGCTGAGCAAACAGAGACACTGCAACAGTCAAACAATAGTATTAGCATGAATGGAACAAATGTAGCAGTTTTAGCATTTATTATTGGCCTAGTCTAGCTTTTACAGTTATTGGGCACTGTTCACAAGGTTCTTACTCAAGTGAAATATATATACTCTGTTAAATACAGTCTGTGGGAAATGATAATATACAGTTTATATTTGATCCCCAAGTGTAGACTTCCATGTACTTAGCTGTACAGTTGCGAGTAAAATGAAGTAAACCCTTTGTAATTACCAGGATTTCTGTACTGACTACTAATAAAATATAGACACTATCTAGGCACCGACTACTAATACAACATAATTACAGAAAAACACAATATAACTAAATTCATGACACACAAACAGTTGTCTTTCTCATTTATTTCGTTTGAGCACATTCAACAAACAACCACAGTTAAGGTTAGAAAAATAAGTGAACCCTTAAACTCAATAACCTGTAGCTCCCTCTTTAGCAGCATCACCACATCAAACATTTCCTGGCCAGGACTTTGTGTTTCTCAACCATTCTTTAGTTGGTTTACTTGTGTATTTTGGGTCATTGTTGTGCTGCATGACCTAATGCCTCTTGAGTCTGTATGAGGACTGTCTGTGACTGCTGACCTTACATAAAATGTTATGACACACCTTTGAAATCACTGTTCCCTCAATCAGTCCCCAAATCTTGATGCTCCCTACACCATCTTTAACAGTTGATAAGGTTTTGGTGGTGATGTGCAGTGTCCTTTGTCCTTTAAACATAATGTTTGTGCTAAAAATCACCACTTTTGTCTCATATGTCCATGAAACATTTTTCCAGAAGCATTTATAAACAAATGGGTTTTTTTGGGACAGCAGCAACTTCCTTTGTGATGTCCTTCCATGAACATAATTGGTTTCTGCAATTTGCGAGGCTTCTGTAGGTCTTATGCTGTTAACCTTGGGTTCTTTCTTACCACTTTCAGGATTACCTATTGTCCTGTTGGAGTGATCTTAATCTGTAGACAGTTAGTCTACATGAACTGATGAACACTCAGGTTTTTGGCAATGATTTTGTAGAATTTTCCACATTCTTACATCTCTATAACAGATCTTCTGAATGTTGTCAAGGCATGGGTCTCACTAACTTTTCTTGAGAAAAACAGATTTCTCAGTAATCAGGCTTTGTGTGCTGATTTTAGTTTATGGCCAAAGTAACTGTAAAACCCTTCCAGTGTCATCGCTTACCAGAGCAACTATGAGAAACAGATTTACATTAGTTATCAGTTACTGTTATCAGCGAAAACCCTTCAATTCTTTCAGAAGCATATCACAGTGACAAAACCATGTACAATAATAACTACTGTTAGAAGCCTACAATGGTGATCTGTGTGTTAGAATATAAGAAGAGATCAGAGTATCGTGAGGCAAGGGTAGCAATGTCTATTATGAAATAGTTTTTGAAGCAAGTGAAGCAATGCCTACAACTAAATGATTTGAAGTGTGAGTAGCATATGTGCGAGGCTTTTAGCATAGCACTGGACAGCAGGAAGCTCTATGATGGTGAAACTGACCCAGAAGGCAGGCAGTGTACACGATAAAAGCAGATGGAGCAGCAGCATAAGACTGTACAGGACGGGTTGGCAAAGAAACATACAGTAGGTTCTGTTTAGAGTGACTCAGAACTGAATATAGTGTTAACAAAAAGCAACAATGACTTAAGCAGGCCAAGCTATTACAGCCTAACTAAAGGGAAGAGCCAAAAAGTAGCACAAAAATTATGATCTATAGAGAATGTAGAGGATAGAAAAGTGCATGCCAATTTACTTTTGCTCGACCGACAGACACTGTTTCAAATATAATGACTCAGGGCAGACCCCTGACCACGACTGCAGTGTCAGTTTGACCCCCACTCATCTGTTTGTCATTTTTTTCCATCCCTCTTTTCATCTCATTCATTTTCAAGTACACCCAACGTTATGGTTTCATTTAACCTACACCCAACAAACTGCATGTAGTCACTTAGGGCAGGTACCCAAACACACTGACCCGCACTCCTGTACTTGTCGTTTATTCATCCCTCGTTCCTTGCATTGCTTACACTATGCAACTATCCTGCGTTTCCTTCAGGAAATGCACATTTCTAGTTAAAAACTGAGTCTGTGTCTGAGTCCCGAACACTGACTGAAAGGTAATACCAAAGTTTGGGGGCTGTGTATAAAAATTCTCTACTCCCTGATGTAACTTTATTAATTTTAGGTATTTATAGTAAGCCAGAATAAGAGAAAGGTTCACTGTACTGAGGTACTGAGGGGGAAGCAGTTTTGAGCTTTATGTCAGTAGCCGAATTGTAGTATTGAACTGGCAACCAACGTAGTGTTGAAAAAGCAGGGCTGTTATGGTCAAACTTTCTAGTTGTTGGGAGCATTCTGAGCTCTGGGTAATAAAGGTTACCATATGTTAACTGACATCTATTATTATCTATTACTCTTACACAGTTCTCTATCCTATTAAAGTAAAATCAGTCATTTGGTTTGGCTGATATATACATTTGCATGCCATGCTTACTAATAATAGTACCCAGTGGTAGAATGAATAATATGAATAAAAAAATAAAACCTAAAAGGTTTTCTAGTCTGTCTAGTAGGATAGAGAGGTCTATCGTCTCAAGCACCTCACTACGATCAGGCCGAATCAGTGAGAGTACATCTCCTTGGTCTGACAATATTGAAGGATTATTTATTATTTTCACTTGTGCTGTCTCTGTACTATGATGAGACCTAAATCCACACTAAAAATGTTCATGCATGCTCAAGGCTAAACTTGGTTGTTAAGCTAGATACTTTTCAGTGAAACCAAATTATCTAAAGTAGAATGAAAAAATTCCTTCTATCATAATATCTTATTTGGTAGGCTCAGATGAACAACTGACAGCTGACATATGGTATGATAGTGTGGGGACATGCATATATTAAGTATAAAGCCAATTTCAAATGAGATTAGGTAATGATCTGACAACGCTGTGCTCTGAAGGTCAAAATTAAGTCAAGAGTGTGGCTGCAATAATGTTTGGTCATTATATTTTAAGTGAAACCAGCACAGTCTGCAATAGATAAAAATGTCTTACTTAGTGGATGCTGTGGTTTGTCAAAGTAATTATTTCAATCTCAGGAAAAAAGTTACTGTGAGTAAGATGTGGTGTGGATAATATTTAGTGGATTAGATTAATAATTCAATTGTTTTTGTATGCGCTGTGTCTAATAAAAACAAAAGTTGTTATTTGTAACTAAATTACAGTCAGCTGAAGAAACACGACAAAATGCAAACCACTTTCTATTTAATATGCTGCATATAATAACTGCAGAATAGTAATAAAAAGATATAAGATTGTTTATTTTTATGTCTTACTAAGAAAAGCTTAGAGTTTAACTGGAGAGGTGAAAAACTGCAGTTAAATCAGCAGTGCTGCACTGTGGGAGGGCTATTCAAATTCATCTATGTCAGTTTCAGCTCATTATCAGCTTTACAGTATTGCGGGGGGGGGATTAGAGAGACAGGAGAACGAAGCAGGCATATGGAGAAGGAGAACAGGACAGGAGACCAGAGCAGAGGATCAGGACAGAGATATGGGGCAGAAAACCAAATAATGTAAAGGTTCTCAGAAGAAATCAGATCAGGTATTGAAGAATTCCTATACTGTGTAAAACCCATAAATCTTTTTTTCCAAACATGGTAGCCAAAAGTGTTTCTTCACCAAAAGAGGTTCTTTACCTAAAGAACTTTTATTTTAAAAGCAAATTAAGAATGTGTTTTATTAATACATGTATTAAACTGTGTATGCTGAACCATCAATTCTGTATATCTCACATTAACTTTCATTTTCTTAATCTCCACTCTGCTGGAGCTCTGTTTCCTGAGAGAGACCTTGGGGAAATCCCTCTTTGAGGACCATCAGGATCATCAGGAACATTCAGGACCACAGGGCCTGTGGTAAAGTGCACTATCAGATCAAATCAGCCTGAGGTTCCTCTGCTGTGAAGATAAAGGCTTACAGGCTGATCCTGATGACCGTGCCTTCAGGGCTCATCTGGACTAACCTGGCTTTCTGAACCTCCTGCTTTAAGCTGCTCTCCGTGGCCGTTATGCTATTCTTCTGTGAGTAATTGCCCTCCATGAATATGAACGGTTAGGCAGCTCCTTAAACAGTGTGGAGGAGTGTAGATGAGGCTGGATAGAGATAAAGATCTGAGATGTTCCTCATTTCCATCTGCTGAGTGTTGGGAAGCGGCTCACAGGCCTGTGTTTACTGTAAACTTTAGAGAAACATGCTGAGTGGCACTGAAATGCTCTTCTACCCACTTAACCCCCCCAACACATCAATAACTCTGCTCTTAATTAAACAAGCATTAAACAAGATCCTGACCTGCCCATCACACGCATGAGACATTAATACATTAATACAAAATCATATCTGCCATATCTGTCTTGAGGAGACAGGGCAGATTTCCTTTTATATGTCTCTTATACCTCTACCTGCATATTTATACAAGAGAGAACCTTTATAGGAGAAGCACTATTTTAATAATACAATCTTCTAATGAATTAAATATTTTAAAAGTATAATTTTCCTTTTTTAAAACTTTTTATTGTATTTTCATTTCTTTATATATAGTGTTTTGGGGTTATTGTGTAATGTTGTGTCACATTGTAACACTGTATAAGTATGTGTGTTAAGGTTATGTGTCCTCTCAGGTCAGTTTTTACGGTGGTTCTGGGTTTCTTTCAGCTGCAGATGTAGTTAAGGCCCTGCTGATGGATAGTGAATATCATTCAGAGTCATTTTGATTGAAGGACACAGATTTAAACTCTCCTCTTTGTACCAAGGTCTGTTCTTTATGCATGAGCATGAGAAACATCTGCAGGGATCACCACGCTCACCCAGGGGTCTACAGCCACACTCCGGGGGTCTTTACTTCACTTTCTTTCAAAATTCTTTAGGAGAAACAGCTTTAGACAAAATGAGGCATAGGACGCTTCTTGAAAATATAAAAGTTACCAAAAGCATCAGAACCGAGAGGCTCTTAGTCTTAAATTTTTTTGTCTTTAGTTCAGACAAACATGACCTTTGTTATCTACACTGTTTTTATTGTGATTGACACTAAAACTCTAGAGGAGACATGAGATTTTGGAGCTCTTTTTGGAGCTTTCAGCTGGCCTCATTGTTGTTCAAGAGAAACTACAGAAATTTATCATGAATAAATTTTTTCTCCCTGAGATTTGTGTGCAACATTTGTGTGGATTTACATTTCAAAAACAGTCATGATTAGTTTCTGCATTTGATCATTTTTCAACCTCACGTTAAAACCTTAGGCTGTTTTAGTTACTCTGTCGTTAGGCCAATATATGAGTTCTGACTGACTGTGACTCATTCATAACACAGTCAAAGCTAAAACACCTTAGTGTGAGTGGGTGGAGCTAAACTGTGATAGGATCTACAGGTGGATATATGTAAATACGTTGATTTTTGTGACATCAGAGAAACAGTAAATTTAAGTCAAGTTGTTTTAGCAGGTTAGTGTCTGCATATGGACAGGGGACATTTTTTATCAAAAAGGAAAATTCAGTTTTCCATGATATGGGCTATTTAAGAAGATCCCTTTCAGATTTTTATTTCCTGTGGGAGGTTTGTATCTGTATGGTTGCCCCAAATATATAAGAGCATCTGCTACATGAATAAATATAAATGAATAAATGTCTAAGTAAATTTATGAATGAGTTAAATGTTAGATGTTAAGTTGGTGAGTCAGTGCTGTTTGTTCTGTGTCTTTTACAGTTAATGTGTTTAATCTAGTAAATGACTCATTCAACAATCACCCAACCCACCCCCCACTGACCAAGACCCTAAACAGCACTGAAGTCAGAAGACCAAGAGTCCAAGAGCGGCTCTAAAGTCATTTACTGATGAGGCCGCGGCCTGTAAAGAGAGACTTTGTGTTTTCTTGTTGTTTACAGACGCTGCATTATAGTAAAAGGGTTCAGTACAGACGTGCAGACGGGTCTTCATTAGTGATTCCCGTAAAAGCTCCGTCATGCTGAGATGTTTAACAGTAACAGCGTCTCCTGAAGGTCATCATCGCTGCCCGAAACTGTCCAGTTAAAATACGGCTCAATATCAGTAAATACATTAAATAACAGTCCACGCCAAGCCGACCATCATCGCTGCTACAAAGATCCCAAATTCTACATTCAATCTTATATATTACTTTTTTGGAGTATGTTTACAACATTTGTTGAGTTTATGAACAAAAACAGCCATAAATAATTTCTACATGATAATTATACAAACTTTTTAGGCTTATAATACAGAATTACTTTTAATATAGAATATCTATTTAATCCGGAATGTACCTTTCCAACTAGTACATTCATTAGGCAAATAAACTCAACTACTGTTGGTAAATTTCCTGCATAATTAAATGGCTGAGATGTAAAGAAAATCATGCAGAGTAGTCTGGAGTAAAATGCTCTGTTTTAGAGAAACTACTGAGTCAGAATTGTTCAGTGGTGGTGATGGGAACCTCTAAAGAAGGTTATTACATGAAATGATTATAAATACATTGTCTGATACAATGTTTTACAATAGATTTGGTCTAAAAAGCTTTTTTTATGGTGGAGGGATACAAGGTGTCACTACAGTTTTTTTTAATGGCTCCAAAATTTGGAGTAGCAACAGCTAGAAAATATATCAAACTGGTTAAACTGGCACACATGAGATGTCTCTTTGTAGTCTGCATCTGTTCATTGAACCCTGTCAGCTTCCTTCAGCTTCTTTCTCTTTCCTCTTTTCATCTAGCTACTCTGTAGCTGTAGAATTTACAAAATATATACATTTCTATTTTGACTGACAATATATTTTCTCTGACATTAGCTGACATAAATTAGTTAATGATAACAACAATATAACATACTGATTTCCATATACTGCAGAATATCGAGGTAACAAGCAACTGAGTAACAAAAAAACAAGATGGCCAAAAGCACTAAACATTATTTACGACAAATCCCTCTTCTAAGTAAAAAATACTCACTCTGTAACTACTAACTGTTTCACTTCACACACTATAGATGTTGTATAAGATCTAATGTTAATTTTAGTTTTTAGGCAAAACCGTCAGCTTGAAGTCTCAGACTGTGTTCAGTTTTAGCTACTGCCGATTAGTCTGCGCTGATAAACCAGACAAAAAATAATTGGCTAACAATATAGGAACTCTGATATGATTGGCTTAAAACTTAGACGCTGTAATATGATTTGCCGGGCCGCGCGATTCACTTTTCAAGTCAAAATCTGGTGTCAGAGCAGAGACAGAGCTGAATTAGAGCAGCAGCAGCGCCACCTCAAGGTCGCCTCGTGCTATCTCTGTATTTTGTGATTGAGAACAAGCTACAGATGATTTAAACAAGTAATGTACATTTATTTGGCAAATAGTGACAAACAACATTTAGCCCTCCTCAATCTGGCACAACCACGCCGGGGTTACATGCAGGGTGAAAACACGTGAATATTTACTGGTTCGTTTTGGATATAAATTAAATGACTATAATGGTCAGTTCTATCCCCATCACTGCACAGGAAGAGTCACTGTAATAATCCATTTAACATCAAACCACTTTATTTACATCTCAGCCGTTGAATAATGCAGTAAATTTTAAAAAATCTCTGGTATTCCCCTTTAACCTGCACCGTTTCCTGACACTAACGCTGTGCGATGATGTTACAGTGCCCTCTGCTGGTTAAGATACTTTTGGCTCGTGTTTATTAAAAAACGTTACAATTAGCCATATAATATTCACATATAAACTTACATTTCGCAGATTTATATTCCGACATATCAAAAACTGATGTGGTACAAAAACATATTCTGTGAACAACACCTGAAACACTTATAACATAAGAGACCTAATCCCAGCAGAGATGCTCTAAAGAGAACCCTGACTGCAAACTCAGTCACATTACGTCGTACTTAAATGTAAAATGTAATTCCTTAGAAAACATAAAATATTAAAAATAGATAATATTTTTTGTAGGGTGATGTTTTTATTACCGTATCAAATTACTGCTGTCCATTATTTATTTTTGTATTTTCTCCCTCCCCGGACAACGACTGCAGATTATATCAACATGTTATTATAGGGTATGATAGTGCTCAGATACTGAGCTACAAAGTCTTATTTTAGTTTTTATGCACTGTTGTGACAAACAGTAAGAATAAGTGGATGAAGCTCTGTGTAATGCTGCTGTTGCTGCTCACATTAAGCAGTCTCTACTTTTTTTGAGACTGTGTCAGAGTTCAGGACTCTCAATTTTTAAGTCTAGGCTGAAAACATACTTGTTTAGTGTAGCTTTTGGTAATTAATCTTCCCTTTTAGATAAAGGCAGGAGATCTGGGGGTTCTTGGACACAGAGGTTTGTGGTAAACTGAGATGTTGGTGCTGTTGTTTCACCACTTCACGCGATCACACAGGTTTGTTGACGGTGGAGTGGGGGGATCCCAGTGTCTCAGGGTGCTCTCATGTCCATGTTACCTTCTTGTTCTCTTCTTTTAGTTTATAGTTAGATCTGCCGGAGTCACCAGCCACACTCTAAAATTCTAAATATTCATATTCTCTACAGTTATACTCCCGAGCCCAACTAACTTTCTCTCTTTACTCTTCCTGATGTAATGACTGACCTCCCATCTGTTGAACGCTGTTGAAGGACTGACCATCAGGGCCTCCTCCCCACCCATCACCAGCCAGGTCACCTGTCCATTTGTGTCAACTGCTACACCCTCAGTTACATCACTGTGCCATCCAGATGCACCAGCATTGAGATAGGATGGGACTGTTTCAGCTCACTTTACATAAAGCCTCAGTCATAGACTGTCTCAGTCATAGACTGTCTCAGTCATAGACTGTCTCAGTCATAGACTGTCTCAGTCATAGACTGCCTCAGTCAGAGACTGCCTCTACCTGTGCAGCTTCTAAAGCTTTGCTATCCAGATTTCAAACAGAGACTCTTTTCTTTGGTGTTTACTTTATTAAACTGTAAATACTGTTGGACCAGAGGAGAATGGATCTCCCCTTGTGAGTCTGGTTCCTCCCAAGGTTTCTTTCTCCAGTTAAGGGGGTTTTTCCTCTCCACTGTTGCCTCTGGCTTGCTCACTGGGGGATATATGTTGTAACTGTCTTCAAAACTCTGTAAAGCTGCTTTGAGACAAAATTGTTGTAAAAAGTAATAATATAAATAAACTTGACGTGACTACTTTTTTCAACGTCCTGACAGCTATTTCTGTCTTAGTCTTATATTAATCTGTGCTATCTATGCTAGCTTTGTTTAGCTATGCACTCGCTAACAGTGGCTATTATCCCAAACTGTTAACCTTTGGAATAATTTCGGGGTTATATCTGTAAGTGTCCTTGCAGTGGCAACTTTTCTGAATTCTAGATTTAAGATTCTGTGTTTTGGATGCACTGGATTTTTTAGACAATCAAGACAACATGTGGGATTCATCTGATAGCACACTGGGTAAAACAACTCAGAGTCTGAGTGTTACAGCTGATACCACTGTTGAGGTACAACATTATCTCTTGTCTTCATCCTCCCAGAGGAGAGCACGCTATGGATTACTGGCCCAGACACTCTGCCACTTTTCCTCATTTGTTTCAGTTAACAAAAACATATTCCCCAAAGCCAGAGAAGTTTTGAGCAAGAGAAGAAATCGTTTTTATTCAAGCACAGTAAAATACCAGCAAATACATAACATTGTCACAACATTGTCTACTTTCGTACAACGTTGTCTAAAGGTTTTTGATATTATGATTGTTTTTTGGAAGAATTCTTGGAGGTTGTGACAATGACTTACCACTATGTTCTCACAACGCTGTCATATAACTTTCTGAGGAATTACATTTCAGGCATGTTTAATATGTACTAATAAAAAACTAATGTTTAAAAAATAAAATATTGTCTAGCCCAGTTTAACAAGAACCCTTTATACTTTTTTGATTGTACATTAAATGAAGGTTTCACATATAATAATTAACACACAAACTAGTAACACATAAGAATAAAGAAAATATAATGGCATTCAGTGGCAGACTCTAGATGTTAGAAGGGCCGGGGGCGAAAAAATAAAAAGGGCACTGAGTACATAACACGCACACACACACACACACACACACACAGAGGCACACACACACACAGATTGTTTAGGAACTCTGTAGTCAGGGAAGCACGGTGGTGGGCAGTCACAGTGAAATTCTTCTTTTGGTCATGTATGTATATATGTCAGTGGCCTCATTATGGTCACCTTTGATATTCTTTTTAATTGAAAGCAGCAGAAGATCTGCATTTCCCCACATCGGTTTCTGAGCTGGGTTTTGATCAGCTTCAGTTTAGAGAATGATGGCTCTATTGAAGCTCTTGTTACTGGGATTGTAAACTGACTGAATTGCTGTTAGCAGAAAAGCAGCTGAGCAACCTGTTTAATTAGCAAGATTCTTAGCTATGCATCTAGGCTAACAATGTTAAGCTATCTGTAAAACCACCTGAAGTGAGCATACTTTAATATTTAGTGATAAAGCTTGTTGCATTACCTCCTCACACACTGCTGAATGTCAGAGTTACAGCTCAGTCCTCTCTCTGGCAACTGAACTGAAAACTTTATTGCATAGAAAAAAGATGTAGGTTAGGTTTTCTAACAATGAAAACAAGACTTTTAAGCTTGATTGTGTCATTTTATGTTTCATGCACATGTGCACTGCATCACATTTTAGCCACTGGAATGGACCCACTTCTCAATTAGAGGGGCATCTATACAAGCACTTCATCATGTACAAATGTAGGACAACCCTGTACAACACTGCTTCCAATTTTCTCTACTAGAAAGGGCACCCTTTGGGACACTGTCTAGTAGGGGTTGAATAGAGGACACTTAATAATGCACCCTTTTCTATTTGAAAGGCACTTATTAATTATCTATCTTTTCAGTTCTAGATGGCACACCATCATTTATTGCAAAAAAGGGGGCTCTCAGTATTTTCCCTTGTGAAGAGTAGCTAACAGGGCACTTTTTGCAACCATAGGTGCACAAGGTGTCTAGGTCTATTTTTTCGTTTATTTGACTATACATGGTTACATTTAGTTAAATGAGAGACGAAACTCAAAAAGTAAATATTATTTCGTGTTTGCCAACGGGTTTTTTCTATTATCAGTCAAGGACGCTTTTTTTACATCACTGTAGTGAAAACACACTTTTTATCTATAAGTTGCCTGTAATATATTTTATTTTATAGACATCTGTGAAATGTACATTATAAAAGCACGATTCTATATATGAGTGTGATCGTTATATTGATGTGTGCTGCTTTCCTGCTTGAAGGGAAACAATCTCGCAACGTAAACATTTCCTGGCTGTGTTTTGTATGTCCTAAACCGTGTGCCGTAGTTCAAGATGGCGACCACCGGTGTACAAAACGTGAGATGTTTTTTGTGGATATAATATTATTTTAAAATAATTACTTCGGATTTCTGCACTAAAAAGAGCTGTTTATTAGTGCTTTTTCAACAAATCTGTTAGCCTGGAGCGAATACGATGCTTCGATTTCCTCCCCTAAAATTCGAATAACAACACAGCTTCAGCTCCGTGTAGCGAACTTCGTAACCATTTAGTGTTATAATCGATATTAATTCGTTTTATTTTGCAGGACTACGTTGATGATGATTTGCCCAAAGCGGTCCAGCTGCTCAACAAACTGACAGAACAGGTCTGTAAACTCTAAAATTGCTGTTATGAGGCTTAAACCTTTACATATACAAAGTATTTAACACTAAACACACAGTTCTTCAGTCAGATCATTCTCTTGAGGCCTGTAACTGCACTGCAGCTCATTTTGTTATTTTTGTGTTATTTGTGTCTGTTTATCAACTTTATTGTAAGTGCCAGCTTGTAAATGGATACTTCACCAAAAATACAGATTGATTGTCGTTCTTTCTTTAAGTTTACGTTCCTTTAAGTCTTTAAGAAGGTTTTTTACGTGAATGTTCTTGTCTCTGATTTTAGGTGGCATCCATCACAAGCCATGTTCAGGACCTGATAAAGAAAGTCAGAGAAAAAGCATACCAGACTTCCAAGGTTAGATATTATTAACTGCTCCTGACTAAATACAGAAATCCCCCACCTTACAGACACTGTACTTTGTGAAAACCTGTTGTTTTGGTGCGCACATTGTTGTCATGTACTTCCTCTGAAATCCTCCTTTATATCCCGCATTATATTTGCTAAGTTGCCTATAAGTTGTACTGATACCATTAAACAATATTTCTTAATAGTGATGTGGCATTGTTGTGACTACCTTGTTCAGAAAACATAAGCACCACTTTTTGACAACATTGTATGAAACAATGTGTGTTTGTGGGGCATTAGCTCATTTGTTTAACTGAACTTTTTTTGAAAGGGTTTGTCTTTTCTGGACTTGAGATACCACCTTCTACTGTTTTACCTCCAAGATGTTACTCATCTGATGTGCATCAAGACAGATGGACAGAGTTTGAAGGACAGTGAGGCCATCCACAGACTTGTCACCCTGAGAACTGTAAGATTTTCTCACAGTGCTTGTAAATACAGTGAAACCCAAGAGAGACAGCAAAAACCTTTTTGGTCTAAAAATCAGGTCCATCAGATGTGGGTTCTTCCAACTTGGCATTAATAGTTTCCTGTAAACTAATGTTCTCTGCAGGTTCTGGAGAAGATGCGTCCACTGGATCAGAAGTTGAAATATCAGATTGATAAGTTGGTGCGAACTGCTGTGACCGGAAGTCTGGGTTAGATTTCTTTTTTATTATAAAGGTTTAATTCACTGGAATTTCTTGTCGTTACAATACAAATAACTGTGTTGCCACTGAGAAGCTGCTTCCAACACCTAACAGTTAAGACCTAGCTGATCCTAACCTCTAAAATAACTATCTTACAAAGAGCTTGTGTGACTTCAGGATTTCCAGGTAAGAGAAAGCATTTCATATAATTATCCAGACTCAGGCAGTTTAAAGAAGTTGAATCAGTCTTTTATTGGAATTAGAACCTGTAGCAACACTGGCCATTTGTTGGTGACCCCTGTACGCTACTGACTCCTGTTTACTAGACATCTGAATCTCTGAACACTAACACTTGAATCTTGAAGATGTCTTCAAATTCAGGCCAAGGTCATGGATTGTGGGGATTAAAAGAATGCTTTAAATATTAAACTCTAAGTTCTAAATAATACCCTTACCATGAAGTTTAATCCCTGGTTACTCTTAAACCCTAGAACCCCAAATCCAAGTTTTTTGAGTCTTTATGCTTAAATATTAGATACTAAATGTTAACTCATAAACCCTTAACCCCCTAATTTCTCAGCACTGAATCTCAGTCCTATCCTACAGACTGAGATGCTTTCTTTCCTCCGTTAAACCGCTGATTCCGAACATCTCAACTTCAAAGCCAGTTCTCTGTAAGGTTTAGTAGTCAGTACAGATTAATGGGCTGTGCTGCAGTGAACTGTATTTGTGTTAATCAACTTGGCTGTAATTACTTTAAAATCATTTCTTAGTCTCAGTTCATATTTGTTGACAGATGTTCTGATGTACTGTATGTTAAATCTTCAGCTTGGTGTTATATATGAAGACACTTAAATTAATTACACTTAAACTCACTAGCAAGTTTATTAAGTGTAACCTTTGATTTTTTTGCCAGAAAAATAGTTTACATTAATCAGTGCACCAATAAAATAAGATAAAATAACAAATTCTGAAGAATGTGCAATGGCACCCCTGCTGTAAATATTTGTTAATGATACTGTACATCATAATATGGTCTGATTGTGTCTAACTGTGGAATGTTGTCCTCCATCATAGCTGAAAATGATCCTTTACACTTTCGTCCAAATCCTGAGAATCTTGTCAGTAAGGTAACAATAATTCTTATCTTTTAAACCTATAATTCTTTCATAATGTAAACAGTTCTATTTCACTTTCTGTTGTCGTTTTATTACACAGTTTGGTGACGAACATGAGGAAGATGATGATGACAACGATGATGGTGATGAAGATGGAAATAATAAAGATTCGCAGAAAACAGGACTCGCTCCTGTTAGGAAATATAGACCGCCCAAGATTGCGCCTGTGCCTTATGGTAAAGTAGTATGTATTTTAATTAAAGATGTAATGATGTAATTTATGTTGCTTTTATCACTCTTTTTATTGCAGTGCACCCAGCCAAGAATAAAAACATCTCTAATAGTAATTAAAAGAAATAGTAATCGTAATTATTATTGTTTTCTGACTGTTTTTACTCATAAAGATCAGACGTGATTTTAGGAGCTTCATTAGCGGCAGGTGATGTACGTTTGAGTTCTGCTGGTGATTTGTGCAAATCAGTAAAATTCTCCTTTGCGTCTGACAGCCGGGGATCTGACGGAGGCTGACAGGCAGAAGGAACTTGCTGATAAACAGAAGAAAGCAGCTCTACGTAGCTCCGTCATCCAGGAGCTCCGGCAGCAGTACAGTGAAGCTCCAGAGGAAATCCGAGACCGCCAGGACTTCCAGACCGATAGAGAGATCCGAGAGGAGCAGCACAGGTGAGAGAGAGAGAGAGAGAAATACACTATGTTTGATATTCAGGATATAAATAATGCCTTAATAATTACTTAATGGGATTTCTAAACCAAAAAACTTTACCCAGTTGAAATTAATTGTGGTAAAAAAGTGCATTTTTCTCTTTTTAATTTTCTCCAAATATTAGCCATGATTTTTTAATTAGAAATGCTAAATTCTTTAAATTCTTCTGTAAAAAGAACAGTTTTTAAAGAGCTTTACTTTTCACTGTTTAGGTGTTAGTCCATGTTCCTATCCCTGGTCCTGTTCTGGTTGCTATTCTAAAGCGTTTTTTGCTTTTCTATGTTCTTCATTTCCTCAGAAAATACTATGAGGAGTCCATGATGGTGCGTCTGAGTCTTACACGAGATCAAAAGGCCAAAAAGAGGCGTATGGTGGGAATGACCACACAGTTGGGCAGTATTACACACTTCAGTGACATCTCAGCACTGACTGGCAGACAGGCAATGGTAAGTGGAAAAATAAATATCATGTGTCTCTTAAACCATATACGCTATACAGTCAGAACATTTTTTTGTAAAAGGAATATAAATATGTTATCTGCATACTAGGGATTGGCAGTTCAGTTACATAGTTTCTTTCTATGTGCTAAGCTGAGCTCTGTATAAAGTGTTCCGATAGGTTATTGTCTAGTGTGCGGTAGCCTTTAGATGGCTGCAGTAATCTTTGTTTCTTTAATTGGACCAAACTAATTAGAACCGCTGACCAGAACTTAAGACACAGCTGCACACTGGTAGCGGATAGTGTTCAGACAGCTCACAGCACTTACTAAAATATGAAACAGTACAAAGTCAAGCTTGTTCGCTGTCAAAATATAATTTCCTGTTGATTTACCATTAGCTTTTTGACATTTATTTGTAAAAGCTCCCACATCAAAAGTGTCAGCTACTAAAATATTGTGTGTTTTTGATTTAGGATGCAGACAGTCTCGGACCCAAGAAGAAGAAGAAAGTGATGAAGAAGAAAACTAAAAAGAGAAGTAAGCCTGCTCAAAATAATCCATTTCATGTTTCTACAAATACTCACATTTAAGTTCTTATTACGATATGTCTTTAATCATTGATTTTATTGTTTCTTGCTTTTCAGTGTTCAAGAAACGTAAATAGGATTTTTCAGACTGCAAGATCAGATCCTCTGGTTCATTTTTTGTCAATATTTTCAAAATATAACAGTAATACAAAAAATGCTGTACTTTGTGTTTATCTGACTATAATCTTTAATTAATTATCAATCAGTCCAATCTAAAGTTCAATCTTTAAAAGGGCCATTTGGCACATAATTCCCAGTCTTGTTCCAGGCTTGGCACAGTTTATCTGTTCTAACAATTATCTAATTAATGAGCTCCTTGTTGGGCAGGTTTGTGGGGCATGTGGTGATTTTGCCTGATCTGGTAAACATGACACTCAACTGCTAATGTCAATCAACTCCAGAACAGGCAGAATAAAAGATAAGCAGAACACAGAACAGTTAAAACTAAAGGTTGGTTGTATGAATGCTATTAACAGTTTGAGATTATGTACCACACAGACTTAAACATGCTGTGTCATAAACATGTTTCATTACATTTGTTTATTTTTCATAAACCTTTTATGGGAAATCCCACAGAGTGGTTTCATGTAAAATATTTTATTGTAGAGACTAGGTGGTGCTGATAGGAACCTGGGGTCACAGTGTCTACAACACAAATATAACAAAACTACCAGTAAATCTACATGTGTCTTCTGAGTTGATGATGGTTAAAAATATATAATTTTATATATTAGCCTTTGGGAACTGGTATGCCTTTTTAGGTTGAAATCTCAGAACTATTGTACAGCAGCATCTCAGATATCAACCAGTGTATTCATAACCATTTGATGTAATAACAATTTTGACTCTGGTAGGTTTCTCTAGAAAGGGCATTGCAGACCCAACCACTCTGAATGACTTTGTTTACATCTCAATCATTTAACTATTCAGAAATGTTGGCAAGCTGGTAGGGTTTTCCTTTAGCAGGTCCCATTATGATGAAAAGCCAAATGCTGCATTATCACCATGCCAAATAAGGCCTGAATGACATTGCATCATTCCTCTCCTGTTCAGGGATTCTGTATCAGCCCATTTTGTATTTGCACAGTATTCTACAGATGCTGAACTAACTACACAAACATTAAAATCCAACTACAAATTTGATCAAAATGCTTCTTTAAGTGTGGTGTAATTGTAGTGTTCTCATAAAATTATCTCCATTAATATTTGACCAGCTGCTGTTTTCAGGGTGTCTTTACATGTGACGCTGTGGTTCTAAAAGCTCTGCTGTACATGGAGGTGCTGGTTTGATTCTCTCTGTTACTTCATAAGAGATTTTTTTTAATCACATGAGCAGTTTTATTTCATTCCATACTTGTTAACAGTCTGCATGCTTGTCTGGACTGTTTAGTATCTACATGATGTGTACACCAAAGCGAATACCATGTACATGTAACATACTTGCAAAAATAAAGTAATTCTGATTTTTCATCTTCTATTTATCTCACAGAATTATACAATCTCTTTTTGTTACTGTGCCATTAAGACTGATATATGTAAATATGCTCTGTTATGATTATGGCCTGCATTCAAAAAGCAGTTCAGGCCAAAAACTAATTTTAACTGTTGCGTGAGCAGGCAGGGCTAAACCACTGTAGACTGACTAGGTGATTAAATGTCAGTGTAAAACAGTGAACTCAGAGTGATCTATTAGATTACTATAAATATATGAAATAGAGAATATAGATACAGAATAGAAAGTGTGGAAGAGATTTCTGATTGGTAGCTACACATGTCTGCACATAGATTGTTATAGAATTTAATCACCCTAAATGTATTCTTTCTAAATGTAGTTTATGTAATGAAATTGACATTTTCCTATAACTACCACTGCCCGTCATCGTGGGTCTCTTTCAAACCACCCTTTGTCTTTCCTCTGACACCACTGATGATCCGTATTAACTGTCATCACCCCATCACAGCCTCTCCCCTTCATGTCCATCACAGACGGGCTTCAGACCGAGGCTCACATTACAATCCCTGCAAGCACAGCTACGTAGTAAAGTTGTCAGCACGTTGTCACAACCTCCTAGAATCCTTTATACGTTACACTATATCTGCATGGAACCTCATGGAAGTTGCCAATAAACAGTCATAATACCATAAAACAACGTTGTAAGAAAGTAGACAACATGTGTTTGCTGGGATGATGGATGCTCTTTGTTAAGGAGGCGCAGGGCGTGTCAGTTGTCAAAATGATTTTGGTGTCCCCGACATGCTCTCTTAATTAGGAATTTGTTTCTTCCACTCAAAACTAACTAGTGGAAATGACAGAAATGTGCAGGCACTGTTAGTTCAGCCACCAATATTTATCCCCCAACATATCTGCAAACACCTGCCTAAAGCAGTTACGTCCTGGCACCCGTTCCAGTTCAGATTCACTTCAGTTTTGTGTTTTTTATTCTGTATTACCGAGTCAGGTAGTGTTAAATGTCACGAACTGCAGGTACCAATGCTTCGTCCAAGCCACCACGTCATTTCCTCTTAAGAACACGCCTCGCCCATATATTTAGATTGACATGCCTCGTTGACAATGGAAGAACAAATATAAATATATATATATATATATATATATATATATATATATATATATATATATATATATATATATATATATATATATGCTTGTGGCTGATTTATATATGTATTGCATCGAATCTCATACTGACATTCATTTTTATAGCAAACTAACAGAACCATAGATCAAATTAACAGTTTGACAAGTTAATATCGCTGGAAAATCCATTACTTTAAGTGCGGCTTACACTAAGAAAATAATAGTAATCAATGTTTAAGATCGCTTATCCACCTGTTCGCAGTTTTTTTAGGTTTTTTACAGTCTTACTTGTTATTATAGTCGTTATATAAGTCGTCAACTTACCTCGAAACGTGCAGCTCACTGAGACCTTCATTATAACATTAGAAGATGGCCGTTTACAGTAACGTTAAACTGTAACTAATATTCCAAACTAGCAAGGCATTGTTTTTTAGGGTTAGAAGAAATCAATATTATATTGAAATAGGCATCCTGAAACGTTTTTAATTTGAAGTGTAAAATTTACTTTCCCGCCATATATATTCATAGTAGATCCCAAAGAGAGATCCCAAACTTACACATTATCTAATGTTATTCATAACAACTTGCTTCTGGGTAACCTCAGTCTCAGTGGCCGAGAAAGTCGCGCGCGTGCGCGCGCCCACGATAGCAGTCACGTGATCGGCGGGAGCGCGCATCGCTTCGTAAACAATATGGCGAGTTTAAGACAGATAGATGCGATGTTAAAAACAAATTAGACACGCAGACAAACACAAAATCAAGCAAACAAACAGTTGAACGTAGATTTATATCTATGTAAAGTGTGTGACACCGTTGTTGTTCTGTGATTAAATTCGGAGCGGGGAGCTGAGAGACTGCAGAGTTACGGTAGGCCCCTTAGCATTCAGCTAGCGCACAGCAAAAACAAACGTAAACATTACCGATAGACGCTTATATTACACATTAATGAGAAACAGCAGCTATTAACATTAGTCATATGCTTTTCGTTTAGCAGTTGGCTGTAACTTGTCGGTTGTTCTGTCAAATTTAATCTTGTGTTTAATGTATTTTCGTTAACATTAGGTTTTCTTTAAGCTAGCTGCCAGTCAGTCAGTCTTGACGTCCCATGTCTATTGAGTATATACCGTGTATGGTTTATATTAGTGTTGTATTATTAGCTCACCAAACTGTCTGACTGTGGTTTGATATGAATTCTGGACAATACACTCGCTCGTTGTTTTTGTCTTATTAATGCTGCTCCGTTTGCATTACATCCTTGAACCTGAAGCTGTTTGTTTTTCAGTCAAGGGAAATTCTGCTGTTTTTTCTGTATAATTAAATGGTTAAAATACATTTTTTAATTGAAGTTATTTGGTTCGGTGTAAAATGTTCTAGAGGACCCAACGAACACGTAAGGTTGTCACAATGTTGGCCGCTTTCTCACAATGGTGTGAACGTTGTATGCATTTTTTAATCAACGTTACGTATAATAACTCAGAAGACATGTTAGCGTGTGGTTCTGAGAAGTAAATAAAAGGACAGCGTTTGTTTTTTACAGTAGTAAAGGAAGTCAAAGTTAGTTAGTGTCTCTGCAGTTAACCATTTCACTAAATTACTCTAAAGCCTAGAAGGCCAGATTTAGATTATGTCAGTGACATAGAAAAAAAATAATATTGATTGAAATTTTAATTCCTCTTTAATTAGTAACTAGGATATGTTGGCACATTTTGTTGGAAGAATTTATGTGTGTTTTGAGACGGTTTTTTTGATAACATGTGTGTCCCATCTGATATTACTTATTATTTCACATTATCTACTGATTTTGTGGCAGGTGCTCAGTCTATGGGCTCTCAGTCCAGTTCTGGGATGTCCGGTCGGGGCTCCAGCGGTAACCCAGACCAGTCAGAACCAGAATCCAACCAGAACTCCAACCAGAGAGGCCGCAGGCAGTCTGACAGGCAGGCGGAGAGAGCTTCAGCGTCCGAGGAGGACGTCGACTTAGCGCAAGTACTGGCGTACTTACTCAGGAGGTGATCTAAATGTTATTATTATTAGTATTACTACTACACTGCCTGGCCAAAAGAAGTCACCGTTTGGATTTAAATAACCAAATAATTAAAATATGAGAGCCATGTATTGGATCATTTGTGCAGTGTGCAATTATTTTAATCCTAACTGATGCAGTGAGTAGCTTCTAATTTCCTAGACAACCATGTCTAAAGACATATCCCAAAAAAACTAAGATGATTGCATGACTGGAATTGTGTTAGGAACTAGCCAGCACATTATTAAAAACTGGAAGAATAATAGTGAACCACCAACTTCGCAGAAGGAATGTGGTCATAAAATGCCTAAAAAGCCTATTATTAATATCAATGTAATAATATAATAATACTATAATGCTACAAATTTAGACACTAATTACTTAATTAATTGTCCAAATTATCATTAATTACTCCGCTGATGATATGAACAATGGATAAAGCTTTAAATGTAAAATTACATATGCAGCATATGCATTGTTCAGCTTGAGGGAAAACTGTTTATTAAAGTATCAGAAGCAGTTGTTCTGGGTTGTAATAGATTTCTGTAAGGTGTGCTCTGTGTTTATCTGTGCTGTAGGGGCCAGGTGAGACTGGTCCATGGCAGTGGAGCTACAGGGCTGCAGCTGGTCCAATCTGTCTCAGATTCTGATGAGGACAGTGATGGAGCTTGGGAGGGACGGCTGGGACATCGCTACGATCCGCCAGGTATACACATAGATTCCATATATTGGTTGGTATGGTGATTTTAATGTTAGAATACAGTATTGTGCATATTTTTGCTTTGGGATAATTTCCTTGCTGTTATTGATCCAACATTTCTTTGTGTTGTAGTGGACTCCAACCCGGACACACAGGAAGTCGACCGTAGTGAGATTCGGACACAGATTCTGCTGGCTACGGCTTCCTCAAACCTGAAGGGCAGGCACAGCTTCACTCACATGCTGGCTCAGGTGAAGAAACGTAACTTTACCCACCACATGGGTGCTCATATCTGCCTTAGAATTAACAATCACATTATATTTTCAGAACTCAGAGTAGATCTTTAGAGGCTTTGCAGTACAATACATCATTTCTGTCCCTGTTTTCCAGGCTTTCCTGATAGGTTTACAAAACAACTAATGCCTCAAATACAGTTGAGCAGAACAGGTTTTCAGCTGGCTGAACTGCAAATAGCTGCTTGAAGTTCAAGTAACATTTGTAAGGGGTTTTAAATATGATTTAAGCTCTATTTTCTGGATATGTGAGCCAGTTTGACCAGCCAGATTGTATTTCGGAGCTTTAATGTGTGATGAGAAAGTCTATGTTAAACACTGGAAAGAGAAAATTTTAACAGACAGGTAATATATTTGTTACTTTGCAGGTCTGATAAATACTTGTAGTGGTAGATGGTGGAAAGGGCCGCTGTTACCTGCCATCACAAAAATGGTCCTCTACACACAATGTAGCTAATAGGTTCTGTTAGCTAGTTAGGTTTGATGACTGCAGAATGACTGTATATTTATATGTGTTGCAGAGGGAGCAAGGAAGGTGTCGTGGCTCTAGTTTCTCTCATGGAGAGTGCAGCCGTATTCGCTCACAGTGAGTTTTTTTTCCTCATGCACTTACTGCTGTATATGTCTCAGCACTATCATTCCTTTTGTTTTAATTGATTATTTTGACAGGGACAGTACAAATAAGCATGGGTGTTTGAAAGTGTTAAAAGTGTTCTCTATGCTTTAGAGCTCCAATTTAAATCTGCACAGACATGGGCACCAATTTGAGTTAAGCAAATTGCTGGTTTTGGAACAAAGCCTTGTTTCTGCATTTTTGTCCATTTTTGTTTTTTGTCATAATTTGAAAAGGCCTCTCGCCCTTTACATTTCATGATGAGCCAAAATAAATGGGAAATGCGTCTGGCTATATTGACTTACATTAAAAGTAAAGCGTATTTTTCCTTCTCCTGTAAAATTAGCATTTTGGAGAAACAAGGTTTTAGTCCTACAGCAGTAATATTTAAAAGACAGTTTTCATTTTCTACTATCTAATATCAACCCAAAACAAACCTTGTGAAATTTCTACCAGTGACTGCACTATTAAAATAACTCATTCAGCTATTTGTCTGAACATTTTTAGCACTTTTGTCCAGAAGATGAGAAAATCAATGACTTCATCACCTACATCATAAACATTTCAGCACTCCAAACTAAAAACATCTTCCCACGTCTTTGAGAATCAGTATCATCTTAAAATATAGTTCTTTAGTGAAAAGTAATGTACATGTAAGGTTTGGTTGTAATCAGTGTTTCAGACTATCTCTGAGGTCTCAATGAGACTCATTTTGATTAGAATAATATGATTAAGAGAATAATATGATTGAAGATGTTCTGTTGAAGATTCTTTTTTTTTGTTTTGCTGTTTCTTATTTAAACTCTTTGTGTGTTCTTCAGTTTCCTGCCCAACTTTGTTGCCTATAAGGACACTTACCAGCAGAAAGCTTTCTGTGGAGTCTATAGCGATGATGGAAACTTGTTTCTTTCTGCATGTCAAGGTACTAATAAAGCTGTACATTATAATAGGGTTGAATTTATGAATTTGACATGGTTAAATACTGTCCTGCACTATTTTAACCCAAAAATTATTTTGTTGGATTAAAGTGATACACTGAACACACTCAGATGATTCATCAGCATACAGTAGACAAACACGGGCTCTTTGTATATTGTAGCATTTTGGGATATTTGTATTGCCAGTATTTATTTATATATAGCACGAACTATATCCAAGCTATGCATTACTGCATGTTAATTACCTTACATAAGAAAACCACATTTATGTCCGAAGTGGTACATTTTAGGAATGTATCGTTATGGCAATTCTGGGCAAATATGTGATTTTTTTTTTCATCTGTGTTATAATCTACTGATCCTGGTACTTAAACATTAATAGAAATGTACAAATTGGGACTAAACCCTGTAATAGCATTCCTAAGTAATATAAAACTTCTGTAGAGTAGCAAATGCAGTGAAATGAATAAAATGCACATATTTTAATCCAGTAGCCCAGTTTCACCTAAACATCTGCCTGCTGCAAATGAGTACTTGGTGTATCCATGGTGATTTCTCAGAAGCAAAAAACATTCTATTTTAACATTCTACTTTAATAAGTAATTAAAGTAATTCTGAGTAATTCTGTATCGTTTCTATTGGTCCGTTCACAGTATAAAGGGGAACTAAAGTTCACAAATGGAATGTAAAATAGAAACAGGAAAAAATGACAGTGATGACAATGTAGACGTTTTTGTAAACAATTTTTTGTTTACTGATGAGCTTGTCTGTGTTTAGATCAAAATATCAGGCTGTACGACACCAGCAGAGGTGGGTTCATGCTGAAGCGGACAGTGAAGGCGAGGGACGTGGGCTGGAGCGTGCTTGATGTGTGTTTCACTTCAGACTCGCGGTCTGTTCTGTACTCCAGCTGGTCTGACTACAGTAAGACACTCACATACACTGATTAGTCGGGTCAGTAATTAGGTATACATTACAAAATTGTTTGTGGTTATGAGGTGTTCTATTTCAGATTTATTGTCAGAACAGGTAAACAAAACATTATTCCACTGTGTATTTTCTCTCTTCAGTCCATGTCTGCAGTATAGATGCTGAAAGTGAAACGCACACCGCTCTGGACCTCAAGTTAGTGTTTCCCTCATAGTATTATAGCATTAAAACACAGGTAATCACCCTCACAGTCCCTTTACTGTGGATGAGTGACAGTAGAGCACATCACCATTAAAACACATCCTTCATTTGTCATTCATCATTACCAAACTAGCCCATCAGAACACACGCTGGCAAAGTCTGCTGATACTGCACAGGCTAAAACTCTCCAGTCATTGGTGCAAATATAGGGCAGTTATATTGTCAGTAATTTGTTGAGTACAATGTACCAGTAATCTTATGTACAGGTTATATGTTTATGTAAAGGTTTTCTGATCACCACAGTTTCTTATAATGTTCTTATAAACATCAGTAATGATATTTTCTTTGTCAGACCTGGTCTGAATGGCTTAATCCTGTTGATATATAAGCTGATATCTGTACTTTGTGTCAGTTTGTACTTGACGTGATGGGACTTGTTTTCAGGTTAGTTTAGGTTTAAGGGTAGTTAGTTGGCACAACACTGGGAATGGAAAAATCCACTCATTTATGCAACACAGAACAACAACAGATATTTTAACTCTGCTGTTATGTTTTGAATGCTTTAAACTGCAGTTATAAAACTTTTAAACAGTGTATTTTGTACATGAATCACCTCAATAATCACAAATGACTTTAGACTGCACTCAATAGACTGCTAAGCTCACTTACCAATCAGACCTTCTCAGTAATTCCAACCAGTCAGCACTCAGTAGCTGTAATGCCAATTAGTCAGCGCTCCTGTTTTAGCAGTGTAGTGTCAATTTGCACCTATGTATTAATATTTATAAACTTCCTGGCATCGCCTAGTGTTTTACAAACATGATTTTAATGTAGTTGGTCAAATAGGAAGTGGCTCTCTGTAAACTAACTCAATTTAACAACACGAGTAGGACACTTTTTAGTCAGTCAGATTGTGTGGGCAGAGCTAATTGCTGTATAAAGTCGCTTAAATGTGCAGTAAGACAACATTTATGAGCTGACACCTAAAAAACCTTTCATAGAAAAAGATGCTCCATACTATTTTCATTTTGGTTATGCCGAAAAAAAACCATTTAATTAAAGTTAGCAGTGAACTTTGCCAGTGTGTCCAACCCATAATTACCTCTATAACTGCAAAACATGTCCACCATCTGTGGCTGAAGATGGAGCCAGGGTTCATTTGCATCATTGTAGGAGCTGAACAGCATGTTTAATGTTCAGGACCGGATGATGATGTTGGTGCTGATGATAATAATAACAAAACTCATACCAAGCAACATATCACTGTGTGAATATAACATTTGTTAGGTGTATGAGCTGTATGTATAGTTTTATTAGTTTTATCTGGCACTTCTTTATTTTTTAGTCTTTGTTGTCCTTACAATTCCAGTAGAGGAACATAAAGGTTGTTTTTTTTTCTCTCTCAGTCCAGAGGAACGGAGGTTCTGCGTGTTCTCTCTGGCAGCGTCCACAGATGGGAAAGAGATCCTGGGCGGGTCAGGATCCATTATCTTTTCTAATAGTGATAAAAATGTTCTGTGTAATGTGTGTGACAGGAGCTGTGTAAGGTGTGTTTTCACCAGGCAGTGAGATAAACTGTACCTGTTGATGTAAGCAGTATGGAGATATTTATTACAATTTTGAGAAATCAGTTCACAGAGAGTACAGTCCTGATTAATAGACCTTTTTACACTTACTTATTTGATGCTGCAAAAGTAGTCACTACAGTAGCAGCAGTAAAAAAAGATTAATGTAAGGACATTCATATTAAGTAATTGACTTGTTTTTTCACCAAAAGATTTTTACTTGTTGGAGCAGTGTTAATTTTCTGAGAGTGACACACTTCACAAGGACTACAAGCATTTCTTTAAGAATTACCTGCTTGACCACAAAGTTAAGGATCTTAAAGTCAGCCCACAAGATTAGCAAGATTAAGTGTGCTACTAGTGTTTATTAGAATGTAGTCAGTGTTGTGCAGCTTGGAAGTTTAGTTAACAGCCCATGTTTTTGTTGTTATTATAATTTTCCCTGTTTAATGCTAATTCCGTTTTGTATAGTGTCCAATGTAAGCTAACTGACATAACAATGTTTAACTACTTCACAGTGATTGAGCAATAATATCGCTACTATTTGCTCTGCTACATGTGGAAGTGTTTACAAGGTCTATTGGATTGATTATAGAACAGTGAGTGAAACACATAAAGACAAAAAAATAATAATGAAAAGTATGATTTTTAATTAGTGTGGCACAGTTGGTTCTTTCTTATCAAACCTCAGCAAAACTAAATAGTTTGATGCATATTATGTATTTTAAAATATCTTAGTATTGTGACTTAAACATGTTTCCACACAGCCCTTATTAGTACTAGTGAGTACTAGTGCTAAATTGGGATACCCATCTTGCCATAGGACGCTTGCGTACCAACGTGGGAGAGATATGGGTGGTGATAAAAATGACCTCACAGCACCCCTGAGCTGGTCCACACCCTTCACTGGATGTAGAATGTTTGGTTTTGATTTAGATTGTTAATGACACTCTGCCACACTGCCCAGTGGAAAAAACATCTATAGGTTCCATTTATTAATTGTTATTTGGTACACATTGTGTTTTTAAATGAGTTTGTTTGTGTAAATAAATTTTCTTCTCTTACAGAGCAAACGATGGCTGCCTGTATGTGTTTGACCGTGAACAAAATAAAAGAACTCTAAAGGTGAGTGCACAAGTCACCAGAACTTAAGGTCACAAAAATGAGATTCTCCAGTCGTTTGGGTTACAAGACAACCACTGCAGTTTTAGCCATGCTAATATTCAATGTTTATAGAAAACAGTGCTATACAGTGTAAAAAACGCTTTACCCAGACTCTTACAGATTTATGTGGTGTGAGGCTTCTTATTCACCTGCTTCTTATTCAAAGTTTCCATTCCACCTTAAATCTTCAGGTACTATTTAAGGTGGAATAAAAAAACAAACTGCTAAATAGGGTGCCAAGTTTACTAACATGTTTGTGGCAAGTATGTGATGATTTATGACAATGCTATTCGTATGAAATTGAGTGGAAGCTAATCTAAGCTTCCGTTGCTTGTTAGCTACACTAGCCTTGTCACTACAGTGCTTAAACTAAGAAGCAATCTTCAAACACCAAACATGTCTTGACTGATCGACTATTAGAGGTAAGGGGGGAAGTGGGGTTATTTTATTTTGGCTGTACTGTCGTAATAAAACATCACTCTACTGTGTATGTGTGTGTGTGTATTCCCCTTTCTCTCAGATCGATGCTCATGAGGACGATGTAAACGCTGTGGCGTTTGCAGACAGTTCATCTCAGCTGCTGTTTTCCGGCAGTGATGACGCTGTGTGTAAAGTGTGGGACAGGCGTACACTAAGGGAAGACAGACCACAGCCAGTGGGTCAGCTTGCCGGACACAGAGATGGAATCACATTCATACATAGCAAGGTAAACAACATGGAACATGCTACTCATATTAACACTAGTGATGAGACAAAAAAATATTTTTTTATTATTATTTATTTATCTTTAATGGTCAAGAAAGTTGACCAAGTGGTAATTTAGAACTTGTAATACGCATTTCTGCCTCTTTATATACTGCCTGGCACATAATTAATGTTAATATGTGTCTTGTGATAATAATATTTTTTAACTCTAACTAGGGCTGGGTGATATGGGAAAAAATCTTATCACAATCATTTTTTTTCATATCAGTCGATATCGATATATATCACAATATAAATTAAATCATCCAAGATGGCCGTGCCTACTGAAAGCATGGATTTATCCGGAGCGCAAACTGCAGCTACAAACAATCGCTCGCATTGCATCTACAGTTGTGGGAGTATCTTCTGATTTATTTTCTATAAAGCACCTGTTTACTTGTTTTTCTTATCTTAGCATATTATTTAAAGATTATTGACACATGTAGCATGTTTTTGTAGTTTCTGTCGTCATTTCGTTCTCACTGCTGGACTGTGACGCCTGCAGTAACTAAAATAACCCCAGCTGCTCCCCGGGCGCTGTGGATAGGGCTGCCCACCGCTCCGGGCATGTGTGCTCACTGGGGAGGTCCAGTTCCGCTGTGTACAAACACATGTGGCTAATTCTAGTTCTAAATTCTAAATTCCAAATTACTAGCACGTGGGTAAGCAGCTGCTACATCTGCAATCTGTACTGTGTGCTTCAACTAAACATGAAATGGTTGGAATGCTAGTCCAGCCACCTGATTGGTTTGGGGCGGCCCTATTCTCATTCTTATTGGCTATTCGTGTTGTCTCTCAAAACATGGACGGAACTTAATTCTATTGACTTTCTGTCGAATACGTCTTTTAGTTTTATTGAGGAAACGTTATTTCTCGCCCAGCCCTAACCCTAACCAATGAAATGAGTAGCTTCTCAGCCATGTTAGAAGATACATTCTGTGGTCATGAAAAAAACTCTTTGACAAGCTCAGGAGAAGTTGAATTGACTGGAATGGGATTAAAACCTGCCCAACACGTTATTAAAACTGTGGTAAACTTTGTGGAAGAAAAAAAAAGCGAGGAAATGCTTGGTCAAGTTGAATGGTAACATATTGACAGTAGAACTTACAGCTATGTTATATGTTACATTTCCACACACACAGTGTGATGCTCACAAGGTTGGGACTGTATGGCCATAAGAAAACCACTTATACAAGAGACTAATCAAAAAAAAGTGCCTACACTACAAGCAGTGTTTTGATCTGGGGTTGCTTTAGCTGGTCAGGTCTAGGCTCAGCACTGTTATGTGGCAGGTGACTACCTGAATGTACTGAATGACCAGATTATCCTGTCAATGGATTTTTTTCTGCCTTGTTTGCATGGCCAAGTTCCAAGATGACAGCGTTGGGATTTACTGGGCTTTTGTACATGACTTGGCCAATAGAGTTCTGACCTTAATCTTATTGAAAGTTTTTAGGATGTGCTGTTGGGACTTTTTAATTGTCATCAATGCAAAAAAGAATGCAACTTTGGAGAGAAATAAATGTTGTGACATTGTGTAAGGTTGTTAAAACAATGGCAAGTACATGCAATCCAATGAAATTTTAGTGTAAGACTTTATTAGCCAAGCAATGCATGTTTTCATATTTAGGAACCCATGAGCGTTCTGAACCTTGTCTTACATCTGATGGCAGTGCAGAGCTGCGTGTTATGTTTTGGTTGGAGGTTATTATCTGTTTAGTTCAGTAAAAGAAACACAAAAACTACTGCAGCTGACTAAAGGCTACCACACACTAAAACCACATAGCAGATAAAGAGCTCAACCACAGCATCTGTTTTTAAATAGATATAATTCTGTTCAATTATCTGGTTGGAAACTCCTGATTCAGTAGTTTTATCAGGTTTTCTATTATATGACTAGTTCTTCACAAATTCACTGTTTTCCAACTGAAAGGTATGAAGAAAAATATCATATTACTTGGCTGTTATGAAGAAACAATTTTTAGGAAAAACAATTTTAAGACTAAGAACTTTGGATATGGGTCATTGGTATGTTTTTGAATAACAAATTTAATTATTGTGTGTGTTATATATATTTAGCCGCAATGTATTTTCTTAGTCTAAATCTTATTTAATGATGCAGTTGGTCTAGTGTTCTACTCTCTTTTCACTCCAAGACAATATTGCGACAGAATGTATCACAATATTGTCATTTTGTACATACTGCAGGGGGCGTCACTGGGTGTTGTAATATAATCTTTATGTGTTTTATGTGTTTTTCAGGGTGATGCACGCTATCTGATTAGTAACTCTAAAGATCAGACCATTAAGCTTTGGGATGTAAGGAAGTTTTCTCCTAAAGAAGGTCTCGCTGCCTCGCGACTTGCAGTAACTCAGCAGAACTGGGACTACCGCTGGCAGCAGGTGCCACAGAGAGGTGAGGAAGAGATAAGAACAGTCATATTGTCACATAAATCCATCAGAAGTACATAACTGCGGTGAAGGTGGTATTAAACAATGTTGAAATGCAGAGTTGGTTCGAGTCTCTGCTTATTTCTTGCTGCTATGGGTCTGCTGATATGCAGACGCATAGAATACCTCATTCCACACTGTTTATTCACGCTGTTAAAATTATAATATGTAAGAACAGACTTCCAGATAACATTAAATCACAACATTCCTATATCTACCATATGCCCCCCCCCCCTCCCCCCCAAAAAAAATCAGTATATGGTGATGTTTAAAAGACAATCATCTTGTTGAATACCTGTCCTACTGTCTGTCTCTTGTGTGATGTAGCTCTGAAGAGACATAAGCTGACCGGAGACACGTCAGTGATGACCTACAGAGGTCACGGAGTACTGCACACACTGATTCGCTGCCGTTTTTCTCCGGAGTTCAGTACGGGTCAGAGATTCATCTACACTGGCTGTTCAACTGGAAAAATCATCAGTAAGTAATCAGCAGAGGAACCACAGCAGAAACGACTTCATTATTCTTCCTTCAGTCTTTTATTTAATTGTTTTCTCTCTCTGTTCCTCTCTTCTCCGTACAGTCTATGATGTGCTTACTGGCCGTGTGGTCTCCAGGCTGGCGGGTCATGACGCATGTGTGAGGGATGTCAGTTGGCATCCGTTTCAGGACAACATTATCAGCAGCTCTGTGAGTGACCAGTGTTGCTCTAAACCCAGAACACTTTACACCTGTATCTGCTAAGGGTGAAATACTCAAAACTAAAAATATTTTTTCTTCATCTACTACAAATCTTCCATGTCTGCCTTTAATGTTTCTGTATTTAGTGTTATTTAGTATTTAATGTCTATTAGCTATTCAGTATAAACAACTACTTTGAATTGTTCAGTCTTCTTTATAAATAATAATACTATGAACTATACAGTATCTGTTATAAATTCTTGCCTGTTTACTGTGAATTATTTTTGGGTTTGTAATTTTTCAGTGGGATGGTGCTGTGCGACTGTGGGAACACAGACAGACTTACCTGCTGGATGAAGAGAGCGACAGAGTGAGAGAGCGAATGAGGGGAAGAGAGGAGCAGATTGAGTGAAGATGGAAAGGAGAATAAATATTGCATACAGGATATTGTGCAATTTCACTAACTCATAACACGGCCGGTGGTGTGATTTTTGAGTGAAAAACATTGTTTTGTTTTGTTTTTTTCTTGCTTGTTGGCCAAAAGTCACTTTGAGTGTAGAAAGTTAAGTAAAAATTCAGTCAGAATCAAAGCTTGAGAGACCGAGAGAGGGTGGAGTTTTCTCTGATGCTGAAAAGTTTTCAGTGGTAGTTTAACTGCAGCTTGAAAGTTGACGCCATTAGACACAAAGCAACGTTCTGCTTCCTTCACATAAAGTCTCAATAAGAATAATAAGTGTAATAAATAATTATAAAAAAAAATTATGCTTTCTGTCCATGTGACAGAAAGCAACATTCAAATAATCACATCTTGAGAGTTGAGTTGCAATGATGATATTTACAGAGGTGCATTACGGAATACTACATAATGTAAGATATTTTACTGCTGTTCATGTTCATTATTAAAGAGAGAAATCTTATTTTGTAGTTTAATGTGAAAAGATTTGTGTTTTTGTTGTGAGAGTGAGGTGAGAGTGTGTGCTATTCCTTTTCTGCACAGTTTTTTTGCGGGTCTTCTGAGTGAATTTGTATATTAATGTCATTGATCCTGTCAAACTAAATTGTTTTACAATGTTAATTAAAATCCTTTTCAATTTCATAATTTATTATTTAGCCTTGAATTTCTTTCTAGATAATCATCTTGCTTTATTTTACAAACAATAAATGAATTCTTAGCCAAGCAATGGCTAGTTTTTCCTCTAGTTGTAGATGTAGACCATCAATTCTAGCCAACACTTGACTGTAGAACGCTAAAGGGCACCAGAGAGAGCACACCCAAGAAATTAATTTTTAAAAATTTGTCCACGGTTTTTTTTTATTCTCTTTGTGACAAAAATAATTAAAATGTTGCATTGTATTTCACATTTTTGATTATTAGTGGGAAATGTGGAAAAATTGTAGAATTTTTCACAAGAGAGCCCTCTATTAATGTCATGTGACTTGTTTTTAAACAAGTCACATGTTTAAAAATTAATAATTGTATAAAGGTATTTATATGTCCTTCTACTGTAAAATTATAATTTTGGAGATCAAACCTTTTGTTTCCATAGCTGTGATCTAGTAACCTGTAGGGTATATGCATCTTCATTCAAAAGGAAACCCGGTTAGTGCGTACACAGTTCTGTATTGTTGCTGCTGTCTCGCGTCGCTCTCTCGCGGCAGATACGTAGTGGCTCGAGGCAGTTAAACAGTGGCACGTAGCCGCGGCTCGAGACAGTTAAACAGTGGCACGTAGCCTCGGCTCGAGACAGTTAAACAGTGGCACGTAGCCGCGGCTCGAGACAGTTAAACAATGGCACGTAGCCTCGGCTCGAGACAGTTAAACAGTGGCACGTAGCCTCGGCTCGAGACAGTTAAACAGTGGCACGTAGCCGCGGCTCGAGACAGTTAAACAGTGGCACGTAGCCGCGGCTCGAGACAGTTAAACAGTGGCACGTAGCCGCGGCTCGAGACAGTTAAACAGTGGCACGTAGCCGCGGCTCGAGACATTTAAACAGTGGCTTGTAGCCTCGGCTCGAGACAGTTAAACAGTGGCACGTAGCCGCGGCTCGAGACAGTTAAACAGTGGCACGTAGGCGCTAGTGTTCTGGCAATTTGTGCACACTTGAGCTTTTAATTCACTTTTAAATAAAAAAAGTATCAAATCTTGATAAGAGCGTTACATGGCAAACGGCATTTTTGTCAGTGTGTGTGGGTCAATTAAATCACAGTTTTGGGTATGTAATGATCTCAGTGGTGACATAATTTAATTTGTGGTCTTTTAATAGATCCTACTAAGAGTAGTATTCTATTGCTTATAGCAGTGTTTCTCAATCCCGGTGATCAAAGCCTACTGCCCTGTGGTGTATTGGGAGCAGGGACAACACTAGAAAGTACAGGGCAGTGGGCCTCCATGACTAGGGTTTAGAAACACTGGCTTACACCATGAAAAGTGTAAAATCTCTCTGTGGACTTTAGTTACAATGCAGCAGTGGTTTTTAAAGTCATCACTCGTAACCCGTGCATTGCACATTTTTCATTTCCTAACCTCGATGCACCTGATCCAGTGCTTGAGCAGTTTGCTAATTAGTTAATGAATTGAATAAAATGTGCTGAGTAGTGTTTGTTCCATATAATTGGTATTGGGAAATCCATTTACAAAATTATTTAATCAAACATCAGTTAAAACAGACAGAAAAAAAACCACTGTGGCAAATATTTATTTAAGTGAACTTTATTAAATGAACTTTATTAAAATGAATAAAATATTTGTATAAAATAAACTAAAGAAAAAACTTATCAAAGTACTTTAACCACCTAAATACCACCTTACCAATAATCACTCCAGTATTGGTCCTGAGGCAAGAAACATCTCAGCCATGTACCTTGAGACCTGATCGAATTTCTTCAGGATGCTGATAATGACCTAAAAAATGAATAATGAAACTATTACTGAAAAATAACATGACTTCACATACAGTTGTATTCTAATGCTTGGACAAACTTGCCAAATGCAATGTTTTATTGATTTTCTACATTGTCTACAGAAAACCAAGTTCCACACGTTTTAATGCAGTTATTGTCTACTGGTGTGTAAATGGTGCCGTATCTTAGCCAGGTCTCCCTTGAAAAAGAGATTTTAACCTCAGTGGACCTCCTGGTTAAATTAATAAATACTTATTGAATTCAAAACTTTTTAAATGTAATTTTTTCATATATTATATACAGTCATGTGAACAAAAACGGGACCCACCAGTAAAATATTTGAAACATACCAAAATATTGGAGATGCATTTGAACAATATTCAGAGGTGGAAGTAATATAACTGAACTCATACAACAGAGGAAATTTAATAGAAATGCAGTTCTGAATGCAGTTCTGAAATGGCCAAGCCAAAATCCACCTGGATCTTAAATCTATTGTGATGCTGTTGCGTGATCTGAAACTAAATAAATAATTAAATGATTCTTTGTTTTTATGCAACTACATCACATTTTATCTATAGGTATTGTTTGGTACATTTTTAAATAAAAAAACGTATTTAAAATTATATGTATAACTGCAAAATTTCCTTACTTCAGGCATCATGACATCAAACACTAAATTCAGGTCCTGAAGCTCACTTCCCAAGTTCAGAGCAGCCTTGATCATTGCAGTCAGTTTGATGGTCTATAGTTGAGCACAGAAGAGAAAATTATTAAAGAACAAATTACTTGCATTACTTTCAAATGTTGACACAGATAAGGAATTCAATTTTTTGCACGTTAGTGTGGTTTAAAATTAGTTTTTCATATAATGTTTTGTCATTCTTTGTTTACTACTTTCCTTTTAGAAAAGATACATGTACAACATAAGACATGTATGCATGTTGTTCATTTTGATATGCAGTGTTTAAATATATATATATATATATATATATATATATATATATATATATATATATATATAGTAAAAAAACATTCCATTAACTTGTAAGCAGTTAACTACCTCAAATGTAATTACATTCTCATCATTGAAATGGCAGAACTTTGGCTTTAACCACTGCTTTAGTCTCAGCGATGTAGCAGGATACTTCCAGAGATACATCCAACTTGACTTTTGTTTATCAGCACAGAGGGCTTCGTAGATTTTCTAGGGGCAGATTGTATAAAGAACATGACACATGCAAACTTTGTTAGAATATGTTTGAGATAGTGGCCGAGACTTGCCTTTATTTCGTTATCATCAATTAGACTCTCCATTCCCTCTTGTCGCAGAATCTGCAAAGTCCTACCAAGATTGATTCAACAGAGTCTAAAATTAATATTATGTATAGACATCAATCAAAAAAATGAGAAAATACCTGTCAACATTCAATGGCAATTTTTTTCGGCAGCCACATATGAAACGGCCTCTGGTAGCCTGATCACTAACACCAGCACAGTCTGTGTGCAGCCATCCTTTGCAGGATTTACACTGTACCCAATGGACATTTTTTACCTCAGGATACAGTGACCTAGTTGTGGAGAATACATGTAATATCTACAATCTATAAGCTATATTTCCTTATAGAGTTATATGCTCAATGAAATACCAACCTGCCTGTCCCCAGTCTCTGAAAGGCACAGACATTTATATCAGCTGCCATACACTGTTGTTGAGTTTTCAGAACTTCCTAGAAACCCACATGTTCACTTCATTAAAATGGTGAGGCATATTTACTATATAATACGTCAGCATGCATCCTTTATGTGGTTTTGAGGTGGTTTGGTTCTGAGCAACCAAAACACTGCAGATTTCAACATCTGCAGACAAAACACACCTCCAGAGCCTTCTGTAATTGAATGTATAGCATTTAAATCTGGTTTACTCAGACTTACATACAGTATTGTATTATAAATGCCACATACCTCCACCATAACATCACAAATCATGGAAGTTGCATGATAACGACGACAATATTGCAGTTGAAGTCCACCTAAAGTGTCTTGGCCAAGTTTTATCCCACGGACTTCCATTTCTGCCATCTGTGATACAAATTAGCGGAAATTGGTAGAGAGAACAAGGCTGGAAAAATGCTGCTCACTTTACTTACAGTGCATATAAAAACACCACAGTTTTGTGAGTCCTTTTGATGCCACTGCTGTGGGTGTTGTACGTCCCACTCTGCAAGGTCCCATGTCTCCTGAAAGGCCTCTCTGTACATGAAAAGAAATCAAATGGTACTTTTTACTGGACATAAAATGAGCTGAAAGTTTCATTAAAAAATGCTGTATGTCCATCAGGATGAATTTATGGTTTTAACACTTTTGAGAGTAGTAGCATTTGATTTATACCAGAAACACTTTTCTCTAATTTAAAAAATATTTAATTATCTAGTACTGATGACGTCCAATTCAAACAACATACATCACAAAAAATAATGAAGTGTCTGTAACTCTTTTTGCAATCAAAATACCTCAGTATGTCCATCTCCCAGTCCTTGGGGGAAGGATACAGTTGGAGAGTCATAGACTCTGACTTTGATTAAAACAACATGAAAAAAAAGTAACAACATGAGTATAATACAAAAGCAGCATAAGAAAACTAGGAATATGAATAGACTTACAATTACTAACATAGTCTAAGATAAAAATAAAAACCTTGCTATAGCCTTCATAGATGGTTACCACACATGTGTCTGGGTGCAGGTCCTGCAAACAGAATTTGAATTGCATTTGTAATTGCACCCGTTTAATATATACTAAAACTCTCTTTATGATCGCTTTATGTGCTACACAGCCTTGACTGACTTACTGATAGTTTCTGTATAGCAATGATGCAAATATCAATTCCCATTATGGAAAGTATTGTTTGATGCTCTGAACATTATTCAGCAGAAAAATATACTTAATAAGGGTATAATACCTGACGGATCCTTGTGTTGCGAGTCATGTGCAAAATAATTTCTGTTACAGTGTAAGTAAAATGATTATTTGCACCTACCTTATGTCCATCTACTAACTGAGAAATCCTGTAGTTCACAATCTGTGAAAAAATAATAAGTTAAATTACTATAATTAGGTTCTCCACTAAATTAACTTACATCATCGGTTAGCCAAGGTAAAGCTGGCAGATCATCCTTTGTTTGATTTTTCAAATATTCCAGCGGTAGAAGAGTACGAAGATCTGGTAATCTTGCATGGCAAAGCTCGAATTCTAACAGTATCTGTTTCAAGTTTTTCACCCCCTTGTGTAACATCACAAGCTTTTCCTTTGTAAAGAAAGCACAGAATTAGTCTTATATAGTCATACACCAAAGTTTCATTAGCCCTTTGTCAAATCACAGATTTTGATTGCAAGTCCTCTCCCTCTGCTGGGAAAAACAAACTTGGCATTTTCACAGTTTGCTGATGTTCATTTTATGTGTACTTCATCACTTCAATATATGTATGTATACATACACACATACATACATACACACACACACACACACACACACAATGAAAAAGATGAAAAAACATACCTAATTTTCAGCTACAATTGGGAAGAGTGTCACAGAGAACTGCTGGAGTTTTTGTACTTTCTTTTGGAAGAATTCTATCTGCACATTCTTCATCACCAGGTTTTGTTTTTGTAATCATGTTAGGGAATGGTAGGTCAGCATCTGTAAGGAAAATCATAAAATATATCCAAATGTAATTCAGTACTGCATCAATTTTGCAGTTGCAAAGAAATAACACACCATCACCAAACAGACATTTTCTGCCATTCATTCCAATCGATGCTTTCCCCTTAGCCAAGCGGCACATTTTCTCAAAAAAAGGTGTTGTTCACCCGCTGATTATGAAAGTGAAAAACCAGGCGCAGCATAAACATGTAGTGCATGTCCTTCAGCTGGCAGAGTAAATACCGGGAAATGGCAAGTTCCTTGTTCAACTGCTCTGCCATAGAAGAATTGAGGATGCCTGTCATTTCGGGGAGAAGATCTAAACTCCGTAGTTTTTCCTCTGGTCTCTTCTGGTTTCGTTGGTGAAACCTGTCATACAACGAGAATCGATGGGAAGTTCCTGTAATAGGATGTGGACACTTTAATCCAACATCCACTGGTGCACTTTGTACCGGTCCACCAAGTTTCTGGATCTGCCTTATCCAAGGAAAAGACAGTTGGAGCTGCCTCTGCTCAGAACATCCTAATATTTTCCAATGTGGCGTCACACAATCTGCCATCATAGGGCTGAAAGAACTCTTGTTTTGTTCTGTTATTTGTGTGCCGTGCCACCCTTCCAGCAATATCAGAAATGTAAATAGTTGGAGGTATTTGCAGGCTCAACAGTGCATCTGCATGGTCTCGTGCAGACTTCTGCCACCACAATGGAGAGCAGTAGTACACAACTGAATGTATGCAGCCAGCATGCAAGACTCCACTTAAAAAAGATAAACTATGAAATGTAATTAAATGTAACCTGTTGTTTGTTAATTTCTTTTGGACATTTATTGCAACTGACACATGCACAAATATTGACCATATTTTGTAAGATTAACAAATTCTGAATTTGATGCCTGCAACATATTTAAATAAAAGTTGGGACAGAAGCAGAAAAAAAGTGATTTTTAGAATCACACATTTCACAATACATTGAGGAACTTGTAACAGGTAAGGGTATCATGACTGGGGATAAAATAAGAATTTGCCAAAGGCTCAGTCTGTGGAAGCAAAGACTAGCCATGCCTTTTAAACCATTTAAACATTTCTGCAAGACTGCAAAGAATTTAGGTATGGCACTTCATAAAGAGGAGAGTCAGACAACAGACCCACAGACTGTTGAACAGCTTCAGTCTTTTTTATGAAGCAACAGTGGGAAAATTTCACTGCAAGGTGATGTTGAAACAGCGTTAAACATGACCCATACAAACTTTTGGTGCAAACTGAGTGTGTTGGAAGCATCAAATTCTACATTTGTTTATATTAGCAAAATACAACAAAGTTGGTCAGTGAAAACATTGGAAATCTTCTTTCTACTGTTCTGGTTATTAAAGGTATAACTTGTTTTTATATACTGCATTTTACACAATGTCAGAGCCTCTCCAGAAATTAATATTATTAATTATTAATATGATAATTCTTTAGTATTTCCTACACTCATGTTTGCTGACATCCTTGCCGCCTGCCTTTTGGAGCTTCATAAACATCTTTGGATAAATGTCCTTATAAAGGAGAAGCTCCTCCAGTTTGTTCAGTATGTCAGATTGCGAACCCTCTGCCGACACTCCCAATTCTGCACAGGCTGCAACCAGTTCAGTCTTTTGTGGCTAGTAAAAATAATGAATAATAAATAATTAAGCGCAGTACATACATTTTGATCTTAGGACTGCCATCTGAAATACCTTTTTTGAGTCCAGCACTCTGAAGAGGACATCCTCTAGCGGCAAAGATGGAGTAAGCTTTGCTGGATTTTTAAGATGCTTAGACAGTCCTTTTAGCACCTCTGTCTTTGGGAGGACAGGACCAATTCTGGAGGATTCCCCGACCCACGGTGCAAATGCTGAATAGGTTAGCTCTTTGCAAATGGGTTTTTTGATCTTGTGCCAGTAGATATGAAAAAATAATAGTAAACATTGAAATCCATGTGAACACACACAAAAAATTGCATTTGTTTCCATTTTCCATTTTGAAAATGTTTTAATATTGTACCATCACAGCACCCAGCAGCAATAAGCTGTTTCTCAAGTTGTTTCTATTGGTCTCTAATGTTTATGGAAAGATCGCTTGGTTGAATGTCTTCTCCAGAAGGTCTTTTCAGGAGATTTACTACACAGTCAGAGAATAAAAAGTATTTTAATGTATATTAAAATAGAATGTTAACACTGGAAATAAGAAATACCAACCAGGCAAATCAAAGGCCACCGTCCAACTGCTGCATTGTTCTAAATTAAGAAAGCTTGTCAATGATTATGCTTGGTATTTCACCGATAACATACATTTTATTAGCAATATATAGAAATTGCACAAAAACTACACAGTAATAAAAAGTAATTTTAACAAGTTTAAGCATGTTTAACATACCTTTATTGCGGTAGTACGCATTGAACACATCGGTATACTTAGCAGGACTCTGTTGTTGTAGTTGTGGTAGCCCATACTATATTCTTGAAATCTGACCTGCTTTTGACAGACTGGGTAATATTCACAGCTACTGTAACTCCTAATAAAAAAAAAAAATTCTATTATATGTCAGAAAAGAGCAGACGTTTTAACTTTAAGTATTAACATTAAAAAAACATACCTCTTTTGACATTGTACAACCCATACACAGAAGCATTTGTGGTTATAATAGTAGAACTTGAAAAATCAGGAGGTGTTGGACCTGGGCAGTATGGGCAAACGTTCTCCACTGGCTCAAACTTCTCTGGTACATCTTTTAATTCTTGCTTCAGCTCTGGTGGCAATATTTCTGGAATTCTTTTATGATCCCAGAGATAGTTTGTCATTGCCACAATCTGTTCTTCATTGAAGTCTGACGACAGGCTATCTAAAACTTCAGTGACCTCACTGTCACTCACACTATCACTAGTGCTTCTTTCTTCAATTAGAAGCTCCTTCTTTGACTGGAAAAGCCACCACATAGCCAAATATATATGCGTGCAGTGATGATACTTCTTAGAGCAGTTACACTGACATAACCATTTCCCCATTATCTTGTCAAATGTAACTCTTGTTCTGCCAAAAAGACTCCAGGCCTCCTTTTTGCCAGTAAAAACAGAAAAATAAACATACCGGCCTGAATAACCATGTTCTTTATAGAAGACAGGGTACACTGTGCATGTTCTTTCTTTTGTGGCTAGTGTATGTATGTCCATGCATTCCTTTTCTCTTTCCAAAGAAATAAGACCTTTGTCCACCATAGACTGCATTGAATTCATTTGTAATGTGGCAGGTTCTTTATAAGGGGAGGCAAATGCAACTCTGCTCAATTGTTCACATTCAACACCTGGCTTTCCACTGATGGTTGCTAAGGCCATGAAATTTCTACAGTCATCCACTTCACAGCCTATTACCTGTGATGTTGTGGATTTTAAGTATGTGTATTGGTACTCTCTGACCTCTTGTGTTTTTAGCAGTGAGAAAAATGCCTTTCTCCACATCCACACAAAAAATAGGCTCTGGGTTTACATCATGACGCTGGCGTTCATGCCTTCTCAGATTTGTACTACTTGCAAATGTACTTTCACAGTACTGGCATTTGAAATTGCCAGAGGTAACATTGGATTCAGAAGTTTCAGGAATAAATTCAACTGCAAAAGAAAGACAGAAAGTATTATCCCGTTGCTGGCAAAGCAATAAAAAATAAAAATCATAATTGCAATATAATCATAACTGAATTCCAAAACTGATGTTTCTCAGATGTAAACTTTTCATCTTTTATGTAAACTTTACATGGAGTAATTTGAGTGGGTACGTTACACAATTAATTAAAAGACAAAAAGGCAAAGCATATACCTTGATTAGCACTTTTTTCACCAACAACACATCCTGTAAGTAGAAGCAACATTATTATATTTAAAAAACTAATATAAATAATATAAATTTCTCAAATTGCAATTGCAAACAATTTAGTGGGTCACTTACCATGCCTTTCCAGGTGGACTTTAATGTTGTTTTGTCTGGCAATCAGTTTTCCACATTTTGGGCCGTGCCAGTGACTTCGTTTTTCATCTTTGCCTTTCTTAAAAAGACAGGGTATTGTATTCTCTGTTGAGAAATTAAAAATTTCAAGTGTTTTGATAAAGACTCAAGGTGACATAATTTGGATTGTTCCCTAAATGTAGCAATTACTGTTATCCATGCTCCTTTTAAAGGTAATCTGTATTTCATTATTTATGTATTTTGTTCACAATCAACTTTCAATAGATTTTTGAATGCTAATTGTCTAATCTGTCTTTAAGTGTTCTGAGGCAGGATTAATTTGTGTAATATGGAGTATGCTAAATGGTAATTTTAAACCTACATAAACCTGGTATTTAAAAAAGATGGTCTGTATCTAACGTATTGTTGTATAATATGCAAGATGCACATAATACTGGCCTAAAATAAACATCACATGACTGAACATACCTCATTAAAATTACAAATCAAAATGCAGAAAAAAATAAAACAATGTAAGTTAATTGTTTACCTTTTCCATCCTCTCGAAAATGAATGGCATATTTAATGTGCCGCTTGTTCAAATGCTTCAATGAACCAGCTGTGCTTGTGCAGCAGGACCTACACTCACGTTCAATGGGTATTTCGTCACCTGAGGTGAAATCGTACGCCTGAACTCCTAAAAGTGCCAAACCACATTGCATGTAACATGTACATGTAATATTACATCTACATTGACATCAGAGCAATACATTAACGTAGTTTAATCACAGGTAAATTACTGAGGTTAGGATTATCGGTTAGGTTTAGGTCCACGTGTCGGGAAGGCGAACGTCTGCATTGGATTATTTGCTTCAGCCTCACTTATTAGGCCTACATTATTGTGTTTATCCAAACACACTCAAAAAAAATTATCTTTTCAAACAAATTATATGATTAGTAATGCTTGAGTACCTGACATATTTTAGGACGTATTATGTGTGGCGCTTGATGGGCGTCAATGTCATGCGACAGCGGATTGTACTGCGAGACAGGAGGTGAGTGTCGCGCGGCAAAAGCAACAGGACAGCGACAGTTTTTGCTTTTACTGCTGCTGCACATTTCAGAGGTGATTTACTGTCTCAGCAAACCTTTTAAGGTAACCGCAGCGCACTATGCTAGCCCATGAATAAGTTGGAGCTGTGGAGGTATTTGAAGCTGAGGAAGAAAGCTCCGGGTAGCGTCTTGTTGCTTACATTTCCTCTGGGATAAAAAAAAATCAGACAATGTCTGAGTAGAAATTCAGGATACATGCAAAAAAGCAGCTATAAAAGGCATCTAAAATGACATCCATGGGTGGGGCTTTTCGTGAATAGGAGAATTTTTACAGTGCTTTTGTGACGTCTTGCTGGTAAATGATGGCTAGTGCAGTTAATAATACACACTCGCGAACTGAAATAGCCGACTGCTTTACCGACCCAGCACTGCATCTAATCTAGTCTGTACTGTCTAGGTCAGTGGTTTTAAACCCGTGGGCCGCAGACGTACTGCGTCTTCTCTTTTTTCTCCAATAAATAGATAGTTCAGCATATTTAGTTCGTTTATTTGCAAAACAAAACGTGTTTAGTTTTGAGTTCTTTGACGTAGGTTTGGCGTAGTAGAGTCACATGACACGCAGCGCTAGCTAGTGGATTAACTAGCTAGTTAGCTACTTCAGTCTGAGTGAAGCTGTTGTCTTGTGTACACATCACGGATAAATGGTTAAAAACAGGGTTTTTGACAACAACAGAACCTGAAGCTGGCTGGACCATCTACAACTGAACCAGCCACTGTATCTCTTACTGAGAGAACCGAGAAAAGCAAGCATAAATCGAAAAAAAGATAATACAGCAGTGAGTACCTAGCACTAGGCTTCACGTGCACAGGAACAGAAAACGAGCCGCTACCACTCTGAGCTGTGTGCTCGGAGGTCTTGGCAAATGAACCGTTAAAGCGAACCAAGTTACGTCGACATTTGGAGACTAAATACAGCGAGTATGAATCTAAACCTGTGGAATTTTTTGAGAACAAACTTAAATTATACCAAAGCAGGAAAAAGATTCTTGGATTGGCTTGCTCTGCAACCGATAATGCTAAAGCTGTTGAGGCTTCATACCGTGTTGCGCAGCTTATAGCAAAGGCTGGACCAAATACACTAATAGGCTTAATGTTGAGCCAGACCGCCGTTTACAACTTTCTGCACTTCAACCTGACATCCACCACTTGTTAGCTGGCAGACAACGTAAGCCATTTTATTAGGTGAGTGAGAAAAAGTGCTGTAAATGGTTAGTTTCTTTTGTTGTGTGATTATGCAGTCAGGATGGATGGTTGGACTGTATTTGGTTTTAAATGGCAACATAAAATATTCTGGGGGGCCGTGGAAAGTTTTGGGGTGGGTTAAGTGGGCCGTGGGTTGCAAAAAGTTATGAACCCCTGGTCTTGGCCATTTCGGATTTAGCCTATATAGTTTTAGCATTGGACACCCGCTAATCCGTTAAACGACATCATAAAAAGACAGGCATTCAGGATACAAGTTACAAAATGTATTGTATTAACGTATCAGTGGGTGGCAGCAGCCAGAGAAAACAGACAATTCCCTATAAAGTCCACCTCGTGAAAAAGATCGGCACAGGTCGGGTAAAATGTATTCTCTGCGACGTTTAAATCAGCTCAAATTACTGTTTTAGTTCCTTATAGTTTATAACGAACACTGGACTTCTTGACTTTCCATATGTAGAACGTGTAGAGGATGGAGGGGAGAGGTTTATAAATTTAATAGTTTTTTCGAGGGTCCAGGTGAGGTGTACACCACTGACATGCGGTAAAGATTCATAATCTCTCACACACACATCTTTCAGCTTTTTCCTTTCTGCAGGGGTTGCCACAGCGAGTCAACTTACATACTAGATTTGGCAACGGCCCGGACCAGGAATCGAACCCCCATCGTCTTGCTCTGAGGAGCTGACCACTGCACCACCATGCCGCCCTCAAGTCTTTAAGTCAACAATGATCTTTATTACAAGATAGATTGTTATCTCTGCATCAGTCTGCAAGCTTCTCCATCTCCTCCCTGCATGCTGACTCGTTGTTGATAAGACCCACGACTGTAATATCATCAGTAAGCTTTAGAATGTGATTGCAAATCAGTGCTGATTTGCAGTACATTTAGGAGTCAGCTGGAGGTGGTCTTCCATTCAGTAAATTCAGGTTCTAGTTGCAGATAGGGGTGTTTAAGCCCCGCAAGCGCTCCAAAAAGCTGTTGCTGTTGGATGATTGTATTGCTGTATTTATGTATTGCTGTAACGCTGAACTATAGTTTTTCCTGTTCAGGTCAGACGGTGAGAGGTAAATGACCTGTTGGAGAAATACATGAACTGAAATTGATACAGTGTAAAAGATTTTTTTTTTGTTTTTTGTGTCTTTCATTACTGACAGCATAATCATGACCTTTTACCCAAAGTTGTAGGCATCTACCAGAAACAATTAGATTTAAATTGAAATACTACTAGTGTTGTTTTTATACCCAGAATACATTTACCATAATTCAGCTGTTCTAAAAGAAGGTAAACTATTAGAATTTAGAGAATTTTTTAAACTAAAAAACTGGAATCCAGCATTGAAATCGGGTTTGCATAAACTAATGCTTGATTTTTTCCTACAACTAATGTTAAAGTTCATATAGTTTTAAAAGTAAAATAAATGTGAATATTATTGTAATTTTGCCTAAAATATCACTGATAAGTAAATAATAGGGATGTTTCTCTTGCAAAGAGCTTTTTTGCTGCATATGGCAAATTGGGGAAAATTAAACATACATTGTGGTCTATACAAAATACAGTTCATGTTTAATTATTGTGATTTTTCCTGCAGTATTTAAAATCTGACTATCAATTGGAAATTTGTTGAAATTGTATGGTCTCTTTTTAGTGCAATGTGAAATGCAATGTCTTCCACTGCAGTACAGGTTTAGTTTCAGCTAACAAACTGTCATTCCTCAATATAGCTAGTATCAGGCCTTCAGGCCTTATGGTGCAACACACAATAGCAGCGCAATGTACAAATAACTACATAGAGGGCAGATACTTGACAATGTCAGACAGCACAGAACATACAGTAAGGTAGACCATGTAATAAATTTACAGAAGCTAAATACATAAGACAGTGACTACTATACAGAATACAATACAATATTTGAATGGGGAATCATGTCTCATCTGCTCATTTCTCATTATTAAATCTCTCTGTTTTCTGGGTGAGAGCTGAACTTGTAGTTAGTTGTACAGGAGACCATTTAAACGTTGATAATTAAACAATAATCAAATAATATCCCACATTTAAGTTCCGACTTAATCTCCATCGTCCATCCGTTTAGTAAACATCTTTGATATTTACGCCTTAAAACATCAGGTGTCCTGTGCAATGAGAAAGTAAGTAAGTGATTAAATAGCCAGTCGGAGAGACAGAAGAGTGGAAGACAAAGACGAAGCATGTGCGGATAAAGAGGAGTGGCGTATACAATCCAGACAAATAATATTGAGTTTATATATTCATATTACAATTTTACAAAGTCAGCTGCCAGTTTGTAGCAAATATTTCTATAGCTGTGATGTCAGCTGTTCACATCTTATTTTCTAAAGTTGGCAAAATGTATAACTAATAACATAAACAACAGTATTTACCAGTTACATTGTGACAACTTTGTTCAGACAATGTAAAAAGCACCACCTTCAGACAACGTTTTAACAACTGTAACCTCTCACAAATAGCTAAATGCATAAATAGCTAAATAAATAAATAAACATAATTGTTTTCAGAATAATGATTATGTATATAATAAACATTGATTAATCGAATAAAGCAATATACATATATACAAATACATACATAATATACAGTGTTATACAGTTTAATAATTTTATTATTGCATGTGATAAACTTAATATTTTTGCAAATAGTTGTCCCTTTGATTAAATAAATTGATGTTTTGCGAAATCTCCTATTATCTTTCATTTAGTGTAAATATTCAGAATGTAATTCTTAATTAATACCGGCCAATACACACACCAACATGTAAACAAAGAGATTACCAACCCTAAAAATGTGCACTTTTAACAAAGAAGATAAAACTTACACTATTTATTAAAACTTTACCCAGAGGTAAATGATTATAATAATACAATGTATTATTATTATTATTATTATTATTATTATTATTAGCCTTTTAAAGTTTGCATATATGCCACAGCTGAGCTTGTGACTATTGTGGTACAACGGTGGGGTCAGTATTGATCTCTGGGCAAAAGAACTCAATCGATCGCTCATGCAGCAGACAGTTAATAAAGTGATCGACTGAAATGAAAAGTCAGAGCAAGCTGACTGTGTGCAGCAGGACGAGTGCTTTTTCGACTCTTGGGAGGTTTTGATATTTGGTAGGTTAAAGCTGAAGTCTGAAGATGTTTCGCAGTGACGAGATGTGTCTAGTGCAGCTTTTCTTCCAGACTGAATCTGCTCACACCTGCATTAATGAACTTGGCCTGCTGGGACTCGTCCAGTTCAGAGACGTGAGTACACATCTGTATAAATCATATTTCTGGTTAATGTATTTCCTTCATTGGTTTCAAATCTTGAAAGAGAGTCTTAAATTATTATTTGATGAAGAATTTAATCTAGCTTTTTCCTTTCTTTCACCAAATGAAGTTGGTTAGCTAAGTTTCTTTAGTTTTAGTACTGGAGGTACAAGGCTAATGTAGTTAAACAATGTAAGTTTATACCCCACCAATTAGCATTGTGCCTCAAATGTTGTGAAGTTGGCTCCATAACCAACAGCTTTGTATATGTGTTCCACCTTAAACACGACACTAATTAAGTTGGAAAATTTGACTAAGAAGCTGCTAAATAGGAAGCCAACTTCAGCTCTGCGCCTCAAACTATTTGACTTGATTATTTAATTATAAGACTGTTTATAAGATAAACATTCATAAACATGGACCAAATACAGGCGTCCGGGTAACTGCGATTGTTTTTAGCTATGCTAATGGTCTTTACTCTATTTTATGACTCAGCAGATCCAAATAAGTGCTAATATAAGCAAAAGTTATTAATAGGTTTTGTTTAAAATGTGAATATTTGTGCCTCAGCTGAATCCTGGTACACCAGCATTTCAGAGGAGGTTTGTGAAAGAGGTGAAGAAATGTGAAGAAATGGAGAGAATCCTTCGTAAGTCTGATCAGTTTACATCTACAATGCAAAGTTAGCTCAAATACATATCTCTTTACATGCACTTAGGTATTCAGAGTCAGACAATAATCAGATTTTTTCTTAGCAACCAGCCAACACTCTTACGACAAATGTGACATAAACCTAATGTTGATCTTCATGCTGTTTTTTCTTTACCTGAAAACATTAACATATATCATCTACAAGCCTATAAGCTTTTCGCACATGTGAAAGAACAATAGAATAATCTGACTACATGCATTGAGGAAATCAAGTACTGAGCTAAAATCTAGCTCTATTTGTTGAATTTCAAAAAAATAAAACTGAGAAATAAGTGTCTACGCTTTAAGCCCACTAAGAGTTCGCTGTTTACGTGACCATTTAAAAGATCAGATCCTGCTGTCATCTGCGTGCAGTCTATTTTTATAAAAACTGATTATGTTTGGCTTAACAAAGTCATTGCTATGAAAACTGCTAAGATGTTATGTTATCCCATGTGGTTGCTAGGATGTTGCTAGGCTATCGCTGTGAAATTCCAGATGGTTGCCAGGCCGTAGTCCTATGATCCACCCGCTTTTTTTAAACAGTTAAAATGACAAGTTGTTCCACTTATTGGGATTAATACTTTTACATTACTGACATGGTTCTCAGTCCTACAATATTTAAATTTCGGTTTAATGAGCTTAAGTTATTGGTATAACTATCACACAATGAGAAATATTACATATCAGGTATATTAGATATATTAGATAAGCCACAATATTCATGAAAGCTACTAGACTGTTCAGCAATTCATTCATTCGAGTTTCGTCTTTACAGAGTCTTTTTATGTTTTAGGATTTCTTGAAGCTGAAATCACTCGGAGTAGCATTCCGGTCTCGGTTGCTGTGGACAATGGGGGGGTCTCCTGCCCCAGAGAGCTGCTAGAGCTAGAGGTCAGAACACTCACAGACAATCCATACAAAAATATAACATATCACAATAACTTGTTTCTCTACACTATAAATCAGCACGTACATGGGAATCACTTGCGTCTTAAAGAGCGTATCCACCTATTTACACCAATTACTCAGGCTTCTAAAATCATTTCATTTGAATTTTTAGTTGTTTTTTTCAATTCCTAATGTTGTTTACACTACAAACATACACATGTATGTTTGATTTTCCCCAATTTGTAATATGCAGCAAAAAAGCTCTATATTTGCATTAGATTTGTTAACTTTCACTTACTTTTACACTCACAGACATAAAGCAACACTGTTATAATTGATGTTATATGTATAATAATGCTATACGTAAAATCTGTTAATTAGCTTAATTTAATTTAGTATAAGGCACTGCTAGTGGGGTCAGCACAGCATCATGTTAGATTTTCTTGTTTTTTTTGTAGGGTTATGGATTCTTTCTTTTGCTGTTGTGTTGGGATGCTTGTTGTACTATTTTGTGTGTATTTGGGTTTCACCCTTTTTTTTGTTTTGTTCTATTTTGTTCAGAGCCCGGTTTCCCAAAAGCATCGCTGTATAAAGATCATCTTAATATTCAGTGTGATCTGCTGATACCTGTTTTTATCTTGCACATTACCTAATTTATTACTACAGTACCTTTTTACCTACGGTCAGGTTGTATAGTTTGTATTCATATATTTTTGTATATATTCTTTTTGACTATTGGAGTTCTATCTATCTATCTATCTATCTGATCCTCAGTTAACTACTTAAGAGTTATGTTTGTGCCAAGGTGCTTTTAGCTGAATTAACTTGGCACTGCTCTGTTTTTCTATTTTTTTCCTCTTTGTGTCCTTTTGTGGGTTAGTCTTTTGTTTTTATGGTTATAAGAAACTACAGGCTCACACTTGCATCCTGCCTCCTCCTTTTTAACAAAAGTACACTGAGACACTTGACTGTTAGGGAATATTTCCACACATTATTATTATTTTTCTCCAACATTTTATACAAACTTTGTGGTTAAAGTAAATATGTTTGTAAAAGTCACTAAACAACATTCTGTCAGTAAATGTAGAATTTTAACAGGTCATGTTTGTTGTTTTGTTTGTTGTAATCTGCAGTGTAAGATTAAGAAGCTGGAGGAGGAGCTGAAAGAAATCAATTGTAACCATGATGTTTTAAAGCGAAACTTTACTGAGCTGCTGGAGATAAGATCTCTGCTTAGAGTATCCACAGACTTCTTTGAGGAGGTATTTATACACCCACAATGTTCAAGTGTTGAAAATAACACAGTGTCCATACAGGAAAACTACACCCATTTTTCAAACTGTACAATTAGTTGGGTATATGTAATACGTAAAATAAGTCATTTAAAGTAGTTTAGTGTAAAAGCTGTATTCTTTACAAACTGATGGGAACCAAACCTCCACCTCTGAAAGATCCATCATGGAAAGTCATTAAAATGATTATGTCCACACCACTAGATGTCTAAGGCACTGTTTAACAGTAGTTTTGATTTTAAAAATGTATTTTTAATTTTTTTTTACTTTATATGTGCTGTGCTACTTAATTTTTTATCAGTATTCCTTCTAAAAACTCAGAAGATACATATAGGTTCACTGGTTTTGGCTGGTAAATAAAATGAAAAATTAAAGTTGTTGACATTGTAGCCACTGGTTACTGTGAAGAAATCACTACTTAAAGCCTCTGCAATAAGGCATTTCACATCAAACAGTCTTAATGAACTGAATTATTTTTTGGAAAAAGTTGTGATATTTCCCTTTGATGTGCTTCAGTAAGAATTTGTAGAGTTTAGAGTGAGTTTGTGTGGGTAAATTGTTCATCAGTATATCAGTATGTACTGCACTGCTGCTGCCCACTTGCACTCCATGTTCAATATCCAAAGCAACATTTAAGTACCATGCGAAATCTGACCTGCACATTCATGAGTATATATGTAGCTATAAGTGTATCTTAAGTTAGCATTAGCTTACGGTTGATGTTGTAATGCTAAATGAATATAGCTGGTTTACTATGAACATCCAGTTCAGTGGACAAAAACAAAACAATACTTGAATACAGCAATTAATGTTAGCAATTAGAAAAACTAATACTGTAAATAAACAGAACACAGACAGTGATGATGATGATGATGAAGATGGTTATTATTACTGGGGTCCCAACCTTTGGAAGAACAGGGTGAAAAGGTGGCTAACAAAGTATACAGATGAACAGATGAGCTACAGTTTGTAGTTGTAGTACAAAGTGGTCCTATATGGTAAGTGGAACTGATAAAGCGGATAATACGTTTAGAAACAAGGGGGTAGTTTAATGTTATTGCAGAACATGTTCAAAGTGTAATTAAAACCTGGAGCAAACAATAAAAACACTTTCATCCACATAACTATATTGCATTTACTTTTTGCCAATTAAAGCCAGAGCCTTTCACTGTAAGTAATAACTTTTAACTTACTAGCAAGTAAGTATTATAGCTAAATAGTCTGATGAAATAGCTTATTTACATGGAGGTTCATTTTATTTTCCTGCCTGTGTCTAACTGCACATCATGGTGTCTTGCTGTAAACAAGCAAATCAGATTATCGTCTAATGAGCCATAAGCTCACCAAAAAGAGAAAGTATATTGTTTCATTCAAGTTTCAAATCATGGGGTTATTAAAGGTTATGTTCGGGTATTTGTCACCCTGAACAGTCACATACTTAGAGTGTAGACATCACCGAATAAATGCATTCTATGGCACTTTTATCAGCGTCAGTCTGTGACTTCATTATAGATATTCAGATATTAAGAGTTTTGCAGAAACCTTTCCTTTGTGTCATTTATTGTTATTGGCTTACCTGTAATTTTGCAGGTAAACTCTCGTTTAGGGACCTGAGAGGGCACATCTGATTTAGTGTGTCATGTTTACTGGTGTAATTTTAGACGGAGTCCCAGTTGTCCTGTTCTGAGCTTCCGTCTGAAGATTCTGTCTCTATAGCAGCTTCATCTCGTACCACCAGGCGGAGGAACAGCAGCAGCAGCACCAATGGACCACAGAAACTTGGGTAAACCAACTCCCTCTTCCACTTTCCCACAAGTATTGATTTGCCACTGAAACACTGCCAATATGAGAAGTGCTGTAGGCTTTTAGGCCCATACATTGTGAACAGAGACAGACACGTGCACCAGTCGACCTCAGGGGCAATCAACAGGGCTGAGGGATCGGGTGCTTACGCCCCTGCCCTCTTGTGCTGATGTACATTAATTTGTTTTAGAATCTCAGTCTCAGCTGTGAATTAAGGGTATGCATGTGATGCCACAGCTGGTGAGAATCACTGCAGTTACACCCAGTGAGTGGCAGCATTAGTGTTTATTATTGTTATTGTTATTAGTGTTTGTTTTTATTAGTGTTTGCTGCAAAAACACAAAAACATCTAAATGAGAAAGAGCTGAAACACTGATTAGCTCTTTAGCTGTGGGGGTGCTAATAACCACAAGGCCAAGTTTTGTTATTGCAAAAGGGATTTATGCCAGACTCTGCTGAATGCTGAAATTGTGGTTTGTGTGTGGTTCATATACCATAAAAAGCTGTACTTTAAACACAGGGTTGGCTTTATTTTTAACACATAGTGGATAATGTTGCAGTCATGCGTGCTATTTCCCTGTTTAAGTTGTGAGCGAACCACGTTTAGGTGAATTAAGTTTAATTCACATTTTTGCTTCTACCCAATTCTAGCCAGTCTGTGTGCAGATCTAAATAAACATGGTTCTCTCTAATCTTTTCTTTCCTTTTCTCGTTTTTTATGTTTTCTTTTTCTTTTCCTTTTTTACTCCTCCATTTGTTGACTCTGGCTCTCAGGTTTATTGCTGGAGTTATTAAGCAGGATCGTTTTCCTGCCTTTGAGAAAATTCTGTGGCGTCTTTTTCATGAAAACTTTATCCTGCGTCACGCAGAGATTCAAGACACAGAGCTGCAGACGGAGGTAAGAGAGAAGCTCTCTGTAACTCAAACCAAGATATATGTAAAAACTTTGCATTTTACTAAATGGAGAATGTGAGACTGTTCTGCTCTTTCACTGCATCATGGTCAATATACAGACCTGTGTTTATTTAAATAGATAAATTAAGAGAACATCATGGTTGGACAAAAACTAATGAACAAATGTCCATGTACTTTAAACCAGCAGGTATTACATGAAGGCTTCAATAAAAATGCTGTATCATTATATTTAAAAAAATATTAATAATGTCCCCAGTTAATAGAACAAATTTTATACAGACAGCACAAGTGTTATTGTCCAATTAAATTAAAATAGAAATGTAAAGATATATATATAAAAAAAGAAAGGGTAAAAATATATGTAAAAAGTAAAGTAAAAGTTTATTAGTGTAATTTAGGTTGTGGAATCAATTTAATCAAAAAGTGTAAATACTCTTGAGTTTTTATGTTATAAACTTGCATGCTGAATTTTAGCATAAAAATGATTATTCTTTTATCAAATCTATTTAAAAACAATGTTTTGCTTTTGCAGGACCGAACGGTGAAGAAAGATGCGTTTGTTATTTTTGTCCAGGGAGATCAGGTACAGGAAAAGATTAAAAAAATCTGTAACAGGTGAGTAAAATAAATATCAGAAATTATCCTGAATGTTTTGTTATGTTATAATGTTGGAATGAGTTGCTTTACAAATCACGACAGAAAATTGTTCTAGAAAATCAGTTTCTGTTGTATCAGATTTCTGTGGATGTTTCATTTGTATACTTATGTGTGTGTTATTTTTTTTTCTTTTATAGTTTTCGAGCTAATTTGTACCCATGTCCCAACACCCTCCATGCGCGAGAGAAGATGAGGATGAAAGTACACACCCAAATCGAGGACCTGCGAATAGTAGGACATTTCCATTTATTAGGGATTTAATACTAATCACATCAGGTATACATATATTACTAAAATGATCACTTTCACACTTAAAGTTTTTGAATCAGAATCTGACTTTATTGGCCAAGTATGCTTACACACACAAGGAAGCTGTGTTTGGTTAGAGTAGCTCACAGTGCACGACAACTGACATTACAGAAGTAACAAACACACCCAACCTAGCCATCCTCCTACACACACACACACACACACACATACACATACATACACGCACAGACACACTTGTAAACTTAACATGTGCAGAGTTGTATATGTAAAATAAAGTGCTAAGTGCAGCAGTAAAGACTAATTAAATTAAATGGATATAAATATAGAGAACAGAAGAGTCACTGGTTGAGACGGTGGGATATGATAAATGGGATATTGTTAATAGAGCAAAGGACTTCCTAAGTTTATAATCTTATCCAAACCCAAATAAGAAAATAAAACTTGTACTGTCCTAACTTAAAGCAACAAAAACAACAGTGTGCCAACTTCTCTTTAAACCTACCAATTGTACCATTTGTTATTTTACTGAGAATATTTTTTATGTATTCAGATAACTGTGACAGGAATCATTCCTGGTTCATCCTAAAGGTTCAGTAGCATTAAAAGCACAATGCCATTATATATATATATATATATATATATATATATATATTTCAGTGAGGGCAGTGAATAATGAAGAGAGTTGAACGTGTGGCTGTTTATTAGGAGGAGTAACATTAGCACTGTTCATATGCTAGTTGAAGCTTGTGAAATGCTGAGCCTTTGGGTTTTCCGGCCAAGTTTCCGGTCAACATGCTTGACCCCACTAATGTGGCTGCAGTAAAATCCACACTGCAAATTTGACTGCATATCATTGCAGAAAAGGGCAATCTCACTATTAATACCATTGATTTAGTTGAATGTAATGATTTGTTCGCATACTTTTGCCAGTGCAGTGTATGATATGTTCATGACACGTCTATGTACTTTATTTTTCATTAATATTTTTATAAAATACAGATAATAATTTTGCCCCCCCAAGACAATGTTTTTCCAAATCTGGCATGTGTAGGTCAGCATAATTGGGAATTTTACTCATTTTGTATTCTCTTAATGTTGCACTGCTAGACAGGACTAGACAGTATAATTATAGTAAAAGGTTTACCTTCAAATATTGTCCTAGGAAAAATAGATTATATAACAGGTTCCAGTGTACTGTTCTTGGTAAACAGCTGAAAATGTTCTTCTGTTTTGGCTCTCCAGGTTCTGAGGAGAACAGAGGAGTTTAAAGTCATCGTTTTAACCAAAGCAGCTGCTAGTATTCACATCTGGATCACTAAAGTGAAGAAAATGAAAGCCATCTATTACACACTCAACCTGTGTAACATAGACATCACCCAGAAGCTGATAGTGGCAGAGATCTGGTGTCCAGTTACAGATTTAAACTCTGTCCAGAATGCTCTGATCAAAGGCTCAGTGAGTACAGCTGTTTGCAGTCTAATACTCTATATATCTTACTTTACTATGACAGTCGTACTGTAGAGCATGGCTGCCCATTAGGCCCATGAGGACGTTTATTTTACCCTAATAATATGTATGTTATCGCTGTCCAAAGAAAAACATGTAACCCCATTTTTGTCCATTTTTATTTTTCTTCATCATGTGAACACATAAACTACTCTTTATATTTGTGAGAATATTGTGATAAACTGTCCCCGAATGCTCCAAAATCACGTAGGATAAAACCTCTTTATATTGACTTACATTGAAAGTGTTCCGCTCCTGTAAAGTTTTTACAGCAATGATATCTTAGATATCTTATTAATTTCTTATTTTATATGTAAGTGTAACATCAACTCGGTACCTCTATATTGTTTTGTTTGGCATTGCACTTTGGACACAAAGTGTAGAGATTAAAATAACTGTGTGTTTTATAAGTGTGTGTGTGTGTTTGTAGGAGCAAAGTGGTTCCAGTGTCAGTCCAGTCCTGAATCGTATCCAAACCCAACAAACTCCCCCGACCTTCAACAGAACCAATGCTTTTACTGAAGGATTTCAAACTATCATCGATGCTTATGGAGTTAGTAACTATCGCGAGATCAATCCAGGTTTATTTCTTATCTATTTTCATGCTGTAATTATTGTAATTATCAATTATTATTTACCCTGTTCACAGCTGGTGTTAACACACATTTAGGATGATCAGATCTTAAAGGAGCAATAAGTAATTTTCTTTGCCTCATGAAACTTATGAATCTGTATGGCAGTGTTTTTAAAACTGTGTTCTGCCCCCTGGTGTTGTGGAAAAGCAACCGCCTCCTCCTCATTTTATAGTGTTTTATCAGCGCTGCTCAAAAGACTTTGGATCTTGGATTAAACATATTTCCAAAGTCTTGATTATGTCATGTTCATTTCTATATTGTATGATAGTATGACAATTCTTAGCTTGTTAACATTTAAATGTTGTAGTCAGCAAACTTAAACATTAATTATTATAAAAATACAGTGCATCTAACAGTAGATATATTAGTAAAACATAGTATTGTACAGCTACTAATTTATGTTATTACAATGTATGATACATATTTTTATTAATTGTGCCTTTCAGTAGGCTGTGTAAATGTTGTGAACATCAATGATATCACCCAATATTTCTATAAATTTACTGTAAAAATAGAGAATTTAATACTTATAGTGTACCAAAATCCTTTGGGAAGTGCTTTCCAGCTGAAAAGTGATATGTGGATGTTTACCCTGGTTTCTTACCAACACTGGTCTTTTAGGGTAACTCTGAAATTTCTTTATACTACCTTTATAGTGCATTGGTCTATCTATAGCTTCTACATCAAACATGGTTGTCTCTTCCTACAAAGACAAAAGCCAGTTTTGTAAAGGAGCGCTGTAAAACAAGCAAACAATTAAAAAAAAATCCTATATTTTTGTGTAACAATCCAACTCCATTCATGATGCCGTCTTTAAAATATACATATACCAACTCACGTTTTAGCTTAGCAGACACAACAGAAATGTACTGTTCTGGCCTGTGAGGAGAATGTTGGAACTTTTCATATCCTTCTTAAAGAATTCAGATTGGCATTGTTGATAATCATCTTTAAAGAGGCAAGAATTAACTTCCTGTTTTCCACCTTTTTAAATGAATGATTCATTACACCTTAAAGGTTGCAGCATAATTTAAGGTGGAACAGAAAATATGCAAAACATAAAGCCAACTCAACTGCCCACTTCTTTACGAAGATCCTGGACATTTCTTATTTCTAAGTGCTATCACTCTGGACACTCTCTAACCTTCACGCAGTAAAGAGAGGGGACGAGATCTGCCATTTCATCCAACTACTATCACAACCCCAGCAATATTTTTACCAGTGAGAATATCATTAGAACAGATGTAAATAAGCACAAATACAATACAAGGTAGCATGATTGTATTTTTTTTAAAGGAAGTAGATAATATCTGGTGCATCTAATGTTTTTTGCAAATAAAAGCTTTCTGTCTAGAACAATAGGTTTTTAAATATAATATCTTCAAGTGCCTCAAACATTTGCACACTTTTGTCTTTCAGCTCCTTACACTATAATAACATTCCCCTTCCTGTTTGCGGTGATGTTTGGGGATTGTGGACATGGACTTATTCTGACGCTGCTGGCGGTTCTGGTGATAAAGCAGCAGAAGCAGCTGAACCGGTGGAAGAATGAGGTACAGCAGATGTTCTGAAGTTTAATGTGGGGTATAAACACAAACTGTTATTATTTATCATTCTTTACTTACAGTAAAAAATATCTTAACCTTAAAGATTCCTGATGCAACTTTTGTCCACTCTTTGGCACCAGTGACCACCTTAATCAGTCACCGAAAATCAGAGGTGGGAGTCTCAAGTCTTAACCTTCAAGTTATGTCCCAAGTCATTTTGGAAAAATTCAAGCAAGTCAAGTCCCTGCTTTAAATCAAGCAAGTCTCAAGTGAAGTCATTCAAATTATTATGCCCTAACATTTTCCACATTTAAATAACTTAAAGCACAGAGGCCATGAAGAGCTGAGGGATTAGTGTTAGGAGGGGAAGTGAAATAATATATTATTACTACAGGACGTCTGAAAAACTTAAGACGATTCACACGGGATAAAAAAATAAATGACTGAAATGGGAGCGGCTGCTCCATTTTCGCCCTGTCAAAATCTCCAAAACCCCTACTGATAGCCAATCCTATAAGCCTTATGATGATATTTCTGTTTAAAAAATAGCAGCTACATAACACATACTTCCACTAGACTTTACAGGTTCTTATGTACTTTTTGTCAGGTTTACACGCTTCGCAAAAAAAAAGTAAAAAATAAATGTCTTAGGCCATTCTATTAGCACAGAAACTGAAGAAGCTGAAGTTTGTTAGATGCTAAAATTCCAAAGTGAGAACAACAGTGAATCAGTTCAGGAGCTGAACCAACACAACAAAATAAAAAGAACTCCAAAAAAAGAATTAGGATCGAAATGTTAATGTCTAAAACAAAACAGAGAAAAAAAAGTAGATTAATAATAGATATTAACATCTAAAAATACACAGGACAGTACAAATCTATTGAATCTCTGCTGAGAGAACTGAGTATATGGAACTATCCATTGATGTTTTGTCCACTCACGTAGTTTTGGCAGAGAGAGTGATTACTGCTGTTAATTTTTTACCTGCTTTTGGGTTTTGATTCATTAAAACTCTTTTTATTTTCTCCAGTTTGTGGATGTTATAGTGGGTGGACGCTTCATCATCCTGCTCATGGGCCTTTTCTCCATCTACACTGGCCTGATCTATAATGATTGTTTCTCCAAATCCTTTAGCATCTGTCGCTCATCCTGGAGTGTCCGGCACATGTTCCAACCCACTGGACCCTGGAGGTTGATGCACACTCACACACATGCAAATGAGTAAATAAATAAACAAATAATAGGATGTAAAACACATATGAAAATGTTTACTATTTTTTTAGATACAATTTAATTAATTCTAATCTAATTCTAATCTTTCTAAGTAAGCTCTCATTTTTTACTATTTACTATTTATTTTTACTATTTATAATTATTTTAATCATCAATTTCAAAAATAAAAACAAAAAGCAGTGTATTGTTTATATTTCCCTACTGTTTAAATACTTTCTCCTTATTTTTATTGTATTCATAATAAAAGTGTTTTTTATTTTCTTTTTATATCACCTCATTTCATGTTTATTTAAAACCTTAAATAAAAAAAAAATCAGCCTTGAATGTTCTTACATATCACTAAAAATATTTGGTTGAATTGAGATTAATACTCTAAATACTAAAAAATACTAAATACTAAAAAGATGAAAATAAGGTGAGATTTGTGTGTAAAGTGAAATCATTATTCCTCCATTTTTAAGAATGTTAATGTTAATTTGTCTTTCAAATCTATTTCTGATTTGTTTGTTGTGTTTTTTTATTTCACAGTAACAAAACTCTGCATGGGTCTAGTTATCTCCATCTGGATCCTAAGGTCCCTGGAGTTTACTCTGGCTCTCCATACGTGTTTGGTATTGACCCGGTCAGTTGGCACTGTGCACTTGTTTACACTGAATTTTACATTTGTTAATTCATCTTATATATTGAATTATTCAATTATGCAAGTTTATTACATATGCGTTTATGCTTGTGTTTCTTTCCTTCAATGTGTTTTGTAGCATTTTGTGCATGTAAACAGTTTGCAAAGTTACAAAGACCAAAGTGCATGCCAGAGAAAGAACTGTCTCCCACAGAAATCACAGTTTTTCCTTTTCTCTATTACAAGGTGACATCATTTTGTAACGCAATCTTTATTGTCCACCTACCAGCAAGCTTGGCACACCCTTACACAAACAACAGAAAACTAAACAGTAAAAAAGGACCACTCTGAAACGTCCTGCCCCAGTCTAGCTTGGGAAGATTGAACTACCAACCTGAACTTTCAGGATTGGACTGAAACTGATATGGCACAGTCAAAGCTGTTGTAAGAATGACCACATGATGGAGATACTGATGGAACTTTTGCTAAGTTGTATATAATATTGTTATTTCTAGTTTCTGACTGTTTTTTTTATTTTCATGTATAGGTGTGGAATATAGCATCGAATAAGCTTTCCTTTTTGAATTCATATAAGATGAAGATGTCTGTGATATTAGGAGTCAGTCATATGCTTTTTGGGATGACCCTCAGTTTGGTGAACTACATGTATGTTTTAATTTAATTTATTACAGATAATATTTCATGGTGTAGTTTTATATCTGAGAGATTTTTAAAGTAATTCACTGTTACTGTGTTGCATTTAAAGACATTTCAGAAATTTCCAGAACATCCTGCTGCGGTTCATCCCAGAGCTGGTCTTCATGCTTTCTCTGTTCGGATACTTGCTCTTCCTTATCCTCTATAAGTGGACCATCCGGCTGCGATCAGAATCTGCCCCGAGCATCCTCTTGATCTTCATTAACATGATGCTGTTCAGCAACCAATCCAACTATAAATTGCTCTACAGTGGACAGGTTTCACCTCCCAGTGTATATGAACTATAATTAGTAATTGTTATTGATGAGAGCAGTCACTTCTCTGTCCTCCAAACAACCACACCCACTTTTAGATTAAAACAAACCTGGTCGGAACTTTGGCACTAAATTGGAAATACTAGCGACTATCATGCTTAAAAGCTACATGCGTCTGAAAGCTGTGTAAGAGATATATATATATATATATATATATATATATATATATATATATATATATATATATATATATATATATATATATACACAAAATATTTATATAACACGATTAGTTGACTTAGAAATTACATAATAATAATTAATAATATGTAAGATGCTGCAAATATTAATAAAATGTTTAGTACAATATGGCACAATATCCCAAGAGTTTGGTGGAAAGAGTAAATTCTTCTGCTTAGAAAACTAAACTAGACATTTGAGATTCCCAAAAGAATGATAGATTTGTAGGATATCCAAAAATACAAGGGATAACTTGCACACAGCATGTGCTTTCTTTTATTTATATTTATTTGCCTAATTCCAATACACAAAATTCACATTTTGTGTGTTGTGGCTTTATATGACTGTGCAATCTAATGACTTTAGAAATAAATTGCAGTCAGTTTAAATAATTGCTATCATCTTCAGTAACTGCAATCATTTATTCATTTTAATTTAATAATAATTTTTTTGTTGTTGTTGTTTTTTTTTAGAAATCCATGCAGATGTTTCTCATTCTCCAGGCTCTCATAATGGTTCCAGTGATGCTGCTTGTCAAGCCATTTCTCATTTACAGACACAGAGCTCATCTCCCGGAGCAGGTGGGCTGAAATTTGTATATGACAATGTGTTAAAAAAATGTCTCAGTGGTAATGTGTCCTCCAGCTAAACCTCCTGTATCATTTCAAAATGCATGAGAGAAAAATGTTGATTCAGATGTTTTACATTTATACCATTTTGTCAAAAGTAAACAAACTGGAAGTCTGGACTATATTTAAATAAACTAATTTAAAAGTGGTTTCAGTGTGCAAGTCATCATAGTCAATTCTCCTTAGTTCTGGCACTTAATTAATTAATTAATTATTACTGTCACAGTAATTTAATGCAAAGTCTGTACTGATACCACCTAGGTGCATTAGTCTTCAACATTTGAATCTAATGTATTCTCCCATCAGTCTCCACAGGTTGCCGGAATTGATAAGGTGAAGAGTCATGGAAAGAAGGTAAGCAGGTTTCATAACCCAGTTTTATAAATGCTTTCCCTGTTAGTGTTTTTTTTCTGTAAGTCTTATTGCAGGCTGGTTTAACTGCATTCACAGCTGCTTTATGCCTCCTTATGAACTCCACACACCTTGCGATGTTTATGAATAAACAAACATGAAAAAGAGTAAAGAATGAGCTTTAGGCACTAAGACCTTGTATTGTAAAAATGCTATGAATTATTAAGACACATAGATGTAACAGTTTTGAACGAGAGACATTAAAGTGCAGAGTCATAAAAAGTTCCTTGGAGTTTAATAAGTCAGATTTTTTTTCCAGAGAACAAAACATTTCTCTGTCTTTCTCTGTCTTTCTTCACAAATAATGTAATGGTCATTTGAGGCGTAGATTTGTCCTACTAAAGACATCAACACAGACAAAGCCTCGAAAGAAATGAGTAGTTCAACTATCTTTCATTATGTGAGGAGAATGAATTTTCACAATCTGAAACTGATGTAACACAAAGTATAGTTTTAGTACCTTTGCTAACTTAAGGCCTTTTAAGACATGAGCTTGGATTTGATTAAATTCTAAAATCAGTCTACATTCTTAACCTTTCAGGTTAGGGTGGAAAAAGTGCTGATATTTTTATTGTGGTTATTTATGGCACAGTACACTCGTATGAGCATATTGTCAGTATTTAAAGAACACTGACTAACTACCTGTTTCATTACAAAGTGAGCATTGTTGTAATTTGTGTGTTTTCGGAACACGGCATATTGTGATACATATTGTGCATCATATCTTGAAATATGGTAATATATCTGGTAAACAAACAAAACAGGATGTGAAAACATTACTTATTGCATCATTTTGATCTTTCATTACAAAAAAAACTAAACAAATCAAATCTCTATTTGCAAGGACTAAAAAATAAAATAAAATCTTATTATCTTGTAACCTTGATAACTATCGTTGCCATTCTTATGGGCGAAATCTTACTGAGGTATATTTCTATTCATATTTTCACTTGAGTTATTAGAAACACCTAAATATGAGGTGACATACAACCAAATTTCAAATTATATTTCACTTTTTTTTTCATTGTTAGTAATGAAAATCGCATCATTACACATCCTGACATGAATGAAACACTGGAATTATGTCAACATTGTGTTTCACACCAGGGAATCAGTGTCCACCCCACAGAACAGGATACTGTTAGCAAATATGTTTATATTTATGATTCACAATTCTGACTGGGAGTAAATCAGATGAGTAAAAATTTTATTATTACAGACATCCCACTTCACGAGATAATATTGTTTAAGATCACTCTGAAATTGGAAAACCCTCTGAGATTGTTGGGAAGAATATTATAACTATAGTGTGGGCCAGAAGTCATTCATGACTATGAGAAAAAGCAAAGAAAATTCCTTATTTTCTTATTTTTAGGGCAATAATTAAGAAGTTTAAATCACTTAAAGAGATGTTACACATCTGCTGGAAAAAGGATATATGTCTATGCTGACGCAGAGTGAGGAAGATGATTCCAAGTATCCAAATAATCTCCAGGGACGTTAGTTTAGTCTTGGGGTCAAAACATCTTGCAGAATACAATCATTCACTCAATGATTGTTTGGGAGGGCTCTTAGAAGCAAAGCCTCTGCTGTCAAGAACCAAGCAGCTACAGTTTGTCAGGTGTTACTGGAATATGGGAGCATGTTCTATGATTAAATGAGATGTAAAGCACCCCATGGACCTGGCTAGTAGCTCACTCACTCACTCACACACTCTCTCAAGTTTAACATGATTGCCCACAAAGAGCTACTGGCTCTCTAGGGAGAATTTGAGGTAGGTCGCTAAGAGAGCATGAGAAATAAAGAAATACATGGTAATTTCCAAAGTCTTTATATAAAACAGGTTGTTCACTCAGCAGCCATCTTTGCAATGCCACTGGCCAGTTATTTCTGTGTATCATGTTGCAAAGATATCCACAAAGTTAGCATGCTAACCTGCTAGCCGATAATAATGGTAATGAATTATTGTAGAATTGAGTCAAATCAGTGTAACATGATGGTGTTGAAGATGCTGTTCCTGGATCATAGGTCATAAAGAGAGATAGCTGGATTAATGGAAAGGATGAGTAAACACAATGACGTCTAAAGCTACTGGCAAACAGTCATTATAATGACTACCACTGCCTGCTCTCAGTCACAAACTAAAAGAAGTGATATAAAAATAATTAATACAAGAGTTAACATTAGTGTTGCTTTCCACCAAGTCAGACAACTTTAACATTATAAACAGCAGTTTTTACCAAACTCTGCACAATATTGTACACTCCACTACACTGCTGTGCAACACTGTATTATAATGTATCAAGTGTACTCTGCTTTAAAATACTGCATTCTATTCTACTGCTATATTACATACACTACTTAGAGCTTACTAAAAAACTTCTGAGCCTTTTTCCCTTCCCAGCAGATTTCATATATTTTAAAGTGTCTGTGAAATCATATGAACTTCTAATATAATAGTCAGTGCAGTTACTTTAAAATGAAATATTTTTTCTCTATAGGTTAGCATGAGTGACATATTTGCATATCAGGCCATCCACACTATTGAGCACTGTCTGGGCTGCATCTCCAACACAGCCTCCTACCTGCGGCTTTGGGCCCTTAGCCTTGCGCATGCAGGTAAGTACCCCAATGTGTGATGACTTAGACATGCAGTTAGCACCACGCTAATTGATGTACATAAGTTACTTGTTAGCTATATTAGTCTCATGGTTGGCTTCCTATCCTATTCCTGTTCTTGAGCTTCTTATTCCAATTTTATTTTATAAAGAATTTCCCTAGAATATTCTGTTCTATTTGCATATAGTGTATACTGTGTTTATGCAGAGCTGTCGGAGGTGTTATGGCGAATGCTACTGCGGGGACCTCTGAGGCGCCCTCCTGGTTTCAGCTCACTGCTGCTGGTGGTGGTGTTTACCTGCTTCACTGTACTGACCGTTGCTGTGTTGATTGTCATGGAGGGACTTTCTGCATTCCTGCATGCTTTACGTCTGCACTGGTAAAAAGAAATGAACATTGATTTAGCTCTTTACCGTAGGCATGTGTGTGCAATCTGCCTTATTTGATTAAGAACATTTTTTGTTTGTTATGTAATGTAGGGAAGAGCGACAATAATCGTTTTTTGCATAAACAACCTACACAAAAAAAAACATAAACACAAAAGTGGCAAGAGTGCAAATGTTACAGCTTACTTAAACATGAATGGGCTTTATTATAATGTTCTGAGTGGAGAGTAGCAGTCACTAAAAAGTCTAACAAATGAATAAATAAAACAATTGATACAGTATAAATCATACTATCAGAACCACAGATGTCTATACTGAATACGTTTTTGTAAAATTAATTTGATTAGTGAAAAGAGACCTGGTATATTCACTTTTGACCACAAAGTAGAACAGCAAATATTAGCTTAATAAAATTATAATATAATCAGTTGTTGATTTTGTTACCCTGTGAATACTTAAATATGTAAATTTATCACTACAAGTTTTAAAGGCAAAGGAGAAGGACCAGGATGTGTCTTTAATATAAATCGGCATTAGTTCATTTTTGCCCCAATTTATCCTATAACCAGAGAAGGTTTAGAAAAAGTTTATTAACTTTAAAATATTTGGAATTCTAACTGTGGGGTCTGAAATAAATCGAAGAATGCCATCAGCCATCAGGAAATCTTGTTTGTGGTGCTATTGGTATCATAACCAAAAACACCTGGATAAGCCGTGTTATACTCAGCTCAAGGTTATACTGCTAATGAAAACAGTAATGGGGTTAAACAACAACCTGATAGGACATAATACAACCTCTTATATAAGCCTTACATTTCAAGCTGCAAGTAGGTACCAAAGGCAGAATCCGCAAGCAGTTGGGGATTAAGATATTCTGTGGTTTATATACCTCTCCCAGTTTCAAGGAAGGAGTTACTGGACTATGATCAGATATAATTATGCTATGACTAATACTCCACAAATTAATGGCATGAGTTTAAAAAGTACTTGCATTGGTCGAGGTATTTTTTACAGTTGATGATTTATTTAGGTACTGGTCCAGAACACAACTGAAGTCACCCCAAATATTAAACTAGATTTTGAAATATCAGGCTTGTCTATGACCTTCCTAAAAAAGTCAGGGGACCCTAATTTGGCCCATATACCTTTAGCAAAGCAATGATATATCTACCTTCTTTATCAGCAATAGTAGAGTGGTATTTAAATAGGTCTCCTTTATGAATTAAAATCCCCACAGCTTTGACTTTTAAAAGAAGAACTAGTTCCAACTAGTGAACGTTAGAGCCAGACCCTTCCTACTAAAGTTCCCAGTATCATCCTGCATAGAAGCCGTCTAGACAGATCATCACCCAATCAGTTAAAAAAGAGACATTTTTAATTTGCAGCATTCATATTACCCCGCCCCCATCCGTGCAACCCCAATGTAACAAAAACTGTCTAGATGATACCACAAGCGGTATAGCATGAGTGACGTGGATGGAGATCCAAAGCAGTAAAACAAAATTTACAGAAAAAAAGAAAAACACCATCAACTGGACTAACTCTTAATTAGCAGTCATAGCCCCACAAAATAAACAAGCTGGATTAACATGAAGCTAACATAGCAGAACCAGATTCAGCAGCTAAACTAAAACAGAAATGTTCCACTCTATTCTCAGATTAAAAATAAACATAATATTTTCTCAATAGTGAAGGTGACAAGTGAATCAGTGATGGCGGCTCGTCCAATTTGAGTACTTCTTTCAGCTATTTCGCTATAAAGGCCCTCACATCCTTGACCATGCTCCAGTCGTTCTTGTACTTCTGCAATCTTCAGATTGTGCTTCTTTGAGTGACCTTCCAAACCAAGGCATTTCCCAGAAAAGTCTGCTACCTCGGCAGCCAAAGTTTTGTCTTGAGCCTGAAGGGTAGGGATAACAGAGGAATTTGCTGATGTTGCCCGCACAATGTGTTCTAAAGCTACATGGTGGCTATCAGCCGTCACCTTCAGCATGTAAATTCTCACAGTCAGCAATGTGTCAAATAAAATTTTAAGTCAAAGTTGTGTGAGCTACCTAGATTACGTCTTACACTGCCATTACCACTGTAAGTCCCCCCATAATGTAATTCATTATAATATATAATGTAGTTCTTATAAGAACTGTAATACATTTAATAAATCCATGCACATATGAGCATGCAAAGAGATGCAGAGCTCTCTGATTGTTCACTTTAGGGGTCTGTAAAAGTAAGTTGTTAAACCAACCCCACCATGTGAAGGCTGTACTTTAGGCTGGCTAGCTCTCAGTATTAGCTGTTTATCTGCTTCCAAAAATTATTGCAATACTCAGCATATCATAAAATCACAATAATATTATATAATGAATTCAGTAGCGTGATAATATTGCACCGTGGGCTTTGGTCATTCAACCCCCTATTCTAAATGGTGCTGTGTTACAGCCACCAAGAGGGAGATTAAAAAAATATAGGAGTGAATACTGTCAGCTCACTTATTAACATTTAGTATACATTTATGATAAAACTATGGTACAAAAAAGTCTTCAGGAGGAGTCGTTATGATATGTCTGTTTGCTGTCGAAGTTTACAGATGACATTGTTTTGGGAACATAAAAAGCATTTTCTAAAAATATCCATTTACTTTTTACAAAAAATTATTGATTTACATATTACATTTTACCCAGTATTAGTTGTGCCCCACTCTCCTCTCTGTAACTGTTGAACTGTAGAGTGTGTTGTTGACTATTATCTGTGTCTTTTTTTCAGGGTTGAGTTTCAGAACAAGTTTTACCAGGGAGCTGGATTCAAGTTCACTCCATTATCATTCAGCAGCCTCCAGAAAACACAGGCATGACACATGATTCAGTTGGACAGCACTGGGTAAAAGAGGATATTTCACTACACTGACCAGCACAACATCTCTGACCGCTTTGCACTCATTTGAGTAAAGCTAAAAGATATTGACTCTTGTAAACTTGCTGCTTGGTTTAGACTTTAACATGTTTTTATAAAGAAACTTGGTCAACTTAATCACCTTCAAAGAACCTTTGTTAGCTTAACAAACATTAGGTCAGGATTAAACCTTATTAGCTCCAAAACAATCCTCATAATCTCAAAAACAGTACTCTGAAGTGCTTACACAAACCATAATTGTCTTTGAAGCAAACTTCAACACCTCTAAAATGACCATCAGCTGTGAAACAATTGTCATCAGTGTTTGTTTAGCCCTAAACCTCTTTGGATCTAAAGAAAACCTGTTCAGCTTTGAAACAAATTTCATCAGCTCCAAAGCTAACACAGAACACATCTTACACATCTTACTGTTTGTAGCTAGGTCTGCTATAGTTTTAGCATAATGGATGAAGGCATCTAATCTGATTGTTTTTTAAAAGCTTTTTTTTAATAACAAAGTTTAACTTACTACTACTCAAATAAAGTTAAAAAGTTATTTAAAGTTAAAATGTACAGTAAAGATGGCAGTGGGGTAGTGCTTATGTTATGAATTCCTACTTAATTTATTATTATTATTGGTCTTGTTTTTGTTGTCTGTTTTTGATGTAATAAAGCTTCCTCTGTACTTCCAAACTGCTGCTTTTATTTAGTTTGATATTTCTGCACTGGTTCAGGGCTTAGTTCAAAACCAAAGAGTAACCGCGTACAACAATGTACAAAGGTTGTTTAAATGTAGGTAGAAATAAATCCAAAAATAAAATTCTATACTTTTCCCTTGTGTTCATCTCTTCTTTCTTTTATATAGTTTGAATACTTGAAAGCTTTTTGGGTTAATTTTATTGTGTTGTATTGGTTCATTTCCTGGACAGCTTTGTTGTTTCTTACTGTCCAAGTCTTCTACAAATAACAGACCTATACAGTAAGCGGGGACCTGAGATACAAGAACCCACTTTTGTACTCTGATCATTCTGAAATGGGTTGACAAATAAATAATTACTTTGTCTTTTCTGCTATTGATTCTCCAGATTCTACATAAGCTCCAGAATTAGATACTTTACTGTTGCTGTGTTCACCATTTTGGCCATTATGCTGCTGAAACTATTTATCCTGCAGGTTTTAAGCTGTGCTGTTGGCCTTGGCTCTGAGGCTAAAGACTGATATAACGACTGTTTCACCTGACCAGTGCAAGAGTGTGCAACTTCACTTACCCTTGTCACAATCCACATACACTCCCAGCCCTGCAGTCGCTGAGGTCATTGTCATGCAGAGCCTTCAGATGTCCTTCTTCTGATTCCACTGCTCAAGATTTACTATCCCTGCCTATTACCTTATACTCCTCCTCCATTATTTAATCAAATTAGTTAATAGTAATTTTTCCAACACACAGAACAGAAACCACTCTGTGAAATGTATTATTTAATATATCAGTATAATCCCTCCATTATTTTCCACTTTATACCGCTTGTCAGGTCACAGAAGGGCTGGAGCCAATCAATGCATCATCGGGCGAAGGCAGGGTACACCATGGACAGGTTGCCAGTCCATTGCATGGCCTTTATCAGTACAATGGTAAAGGAAATTCATTCAATTCATGGTCTATTCATCTCTCATACATATAAAATAAACATAGTTTTGTCTTGTATACAGTTTTCTTTCAGAAAGATGGGTGCAATATTATAGAATATCCATGGTTTCTGATAATAAAGTTTAAAAATAATAATAAGCAATATTGGCAAGTTGTATGAATGCATCATACATAATGTATGAGCTACTAAACACATATAGACATCACACTGATATGTACAGTATTGTTCATATTAATGTTGTATAAGCAGCACATGGAAAGAAACCTAGCTTTCACTATAGTAAAGTTCTTTTTCTTGTGTTTTAACTCTTTGTGTGCCACAAACAATCACAAGTTTGACTGATGACCTTTGTCAGGCTCATTAAGTTTAACTAGCCTGAAGCTCGATGTTGTTGATGAAGCTGCTGTATACGGATCTAGTCAGTCGTGAAGCTAAATAGAAGATGTTATGTGGCCTGTTGATACTTCTGTTAGTAAACTATAAGATTTGACTGTTCATTTTTTTGTGATGAGCTAATTAGCGTACTGGATTATGATATTACTGTGATATTGTGCGGTGCTGGGTGGGTGTCTCACATTGGCGTCATTGCGTGGCCGCTCACGTTCAAGTCCAGCTTGTATATGTGAGTTCCGACAGAGTAATTATTTACCTTTCTCATTGAACTTGTTTAGTTCCGCTCATGTGTCGTCGGCTCTGCGGGCACTCAAACCCTTGTGGCCCAACGGCTAAGGCACTGGGCTCCTGGTCCAGAAATTGGGGGTTCGAGTACCACCTAGGGTGGGTGTGGAGCCTGGGAGTGATGCAGTGCATAAAAAGAAAAAGATCATGCATGTAGAGTCTTAACTAAAAACAATAATGCTATTTATGGGCATGAAGCCTAAATCAAAGGCCCTGAAGTAATTACTTTAGAAACTGTAAGACGCTGCATCTTTGTGAAGCCCTTATGAGCACTACTCTGCCAAAGTATTGTTATGAACCATATATTGCACTTTATCTTCTAGGAACACTGGCTAAGTATTGCACTGATGCTGTATGTACTCCTGTATGAATTCTCTTCTCTGTAGGCATTCCAGTCTTGCTAGGTATTGCACTGTGTCTAACCTTTTATTTTGTTCTCTTCTTTCTAGGTATCAGCACTGGCACTTGTTTATGGCAGTGTTTGAGTGCAAGAGTAGTTTTTGACCTAAACCAGTGTGTACTAGAGAGAGATACATACTCTGACTGAACACAAAACACTTAATGTAAGTCGCTCTGGATAAGAGACTCTGCTAAATGGCGTAAATGTAGTAGGAATATATTTCTATGTGTGTGTACACGAGTAGTCTTAATGTACACACTGAAATGCGCAATATCGTACACATTAACACTGTAGGAGCTCCTACACAGGCGTAGGCTGCATTTCCACACTGACATATATACAGTATTGTTGATATTAATGTTGTACGAGCAACGCGCTCTGGCCCTTTACGAAGTCACTGAGAGGATCAGTGATAATCGATGCAGCACATAGAAAGAGAGGGATAGCGTATGTAGAGCTTTAACTAAAAACAGTAGTGTCATCTATGGACAGGACGCCTAAATCATAGGCAAGTAATTGTGTTAGGTATTGGAAGATGCTCAGAAGTGAGTGCTGTGTCATTGCGCCGTCATGTCTGTTTACTGTGCCTTACATCTGTTAATTTATTGTTTCTAGTTAAAAACATTTGCACTTTGTACTCTTTGTTCCATGTTGCACCATGTTGTTCCTGGAGGAACGAAATTTCACCCCACTGTGTACTTGTATGTAGATGGAATGACAATCAAAGCCTCTTGACTTGCACTGAAGATGGTAGTATGAAAATATTTCTATATATATATATATATATGTGTGTGTGTGTGTGTGTGTGTGTGTGTGTGTGTGTGTGTGTGTGTGTGTGTGTGTGTGTGTGTGTGTGTGTGTGTATACACGTAGGCTTAATGTACACACAGTCATGTGCAATATTGTACACATTAACACTGTACGAGCTACTACACACACATAGGCATCATTTACACACTGACATATACAGTATTGTTGATATTAATAGGCATGTTTAACTTCACACAGCGCAGCCCAATCGCCGCCTGGCTCGGTATGGTGCATGCCATAAAGAACACTGACCGACTGCATGTTTTATTACTAAGAGAGCAGAACTAATCCTGTTTAACTGGATTTAGTGCAATGCAGTCTGGGTAATTAATAAAAATCATAGTACCCAGAGGTCTGAATAGCATTTTTTGTTTTTCTTTTATTCTGAAGAGATATTTAACAGAACGTTGTATGAAAACATATTTAATGTTTTACACAATTAAGACAATAAACGTTTTCAGTCAAATTACATTTTGTGTCATTGCAAAAGCTAATCAAATAACTCGTGCCCTGGTGTTACATAGCCAGCAGATCCTAAGACTTATTGTAGTATTACACATGAGTAACATGATATTGAAAGGGCATATTTCAGCTTTTATTCCTCCCCCTGCAACAGCAGGACAGACGCAGAACCGCTGCTGTAGCTCATTTTTTTACAGATGTCCATTCTTTTTGAAATCATCTCCTGTAAGAAATCACACAAACCATTAGATAATGCAGTATTCATAGACATGTCATTTACTCTCAGCCCACTCTTTAGCAAAGCAAACTTATTTTTGTTAAATTAGTATTAAAGTGTAGTAAGTGATGTAAGTAATGATAATTTCATTTTTTTTTCTTAAATTCAACAAATATCTCTTCTCAGTCCACTAGTAGTCTATTCTTAGTCAGCAATCTGTCGGTATTGTTTTGTCCCATTTAATAATGTTTGTGACAGCAGCTGGTTACTATTGCAGCAATTTACTAACCAAAAGCCAAACTTATGTTAGTTCCATTCCTTGCAGTGTTTGTGCTAATGTTATATCATGGTGTTTGTATAATAGAAAATCGGTTTTGCGAAGGATGCCAAGAAGATCTAAAGACAAGTTTACAGTGTGCCTTTAAAAGCTGCAGGTTTTTAGCTGCGTTCTTTGTTCTGTCATAAAAGGAGAGTAAATAATAAATAAAGTTGATTGACCTTTGTTAGTGTTGGTTTGTGGACGCAGTGCATGTAGGGCTTTGGATCCTCCTCAATCACTCCATTAAAGGTCTTGTAGCAGCTTCCACAGTCTATCAGTGGCTGTTCAACAAAATAAAAATGAAACATAAAGTGTATTTATGTACTACAGTTTAAAGTCCAATCTATACCATGTAATACCCACTGGGCCAACACTGGGCCACTGGTAGTGATGTTAAACTTTTTTTTTAGTTTTATACACTTTTAAAAGACGAGCTACTCTTTACATTTCATGATGAAGGCACCACTACAAATGGCCCAAAAATATTTAGATAAATTAGGAATGGTTTTCCTTCCTTTGACATATTGTAAACTTATGTTCTGGTGTCAAGCTGTAAACTTGTAAAAGCTCAAGATGTTTATTTGATTTATTTTTCTGAAGACCCCAACTGATCCAGTTGTAGTGCCTTACCAATGTTGAGACTAAACTTATGCCCTTGCATTGCTTAGTTACATTAAAACAATAAGCTCCATGACTGCAGTCTAGCACTCACGCTCACATCATGTTAAAAAAACATTGATATCCTCAAGAAGACAGTATTACTTCAAACTGTAAAATAAGTTTAGCATTAATTTCTTCACAGATGCGCCGGTAACCCACCTATTGTGAGTGCATCACTTCATCGCCTGTTTTTGTTTTGTTTAGTTTTTTTGTACATTTAACAGTGTTTCCAGTTTCCTGTCCCAACATTTTTGGTATGTATTGTAGGCATTCGTTTCAGAATGATAACATATTTAATACAAATAAAATACAAAGATGAGACATTAAATGTCTTGTATTTGTGTTGTTCTTGTCTAAGTATAGATCAGCTGGATCAGTGTTTTTTGTTGTTGTTTTTTGTACGTTTAACATACTGTCTCAGCATACTTGGAATTGCAACGTACTGTAAAGTAAACTTAAGCTAGACTGCTTTATAACTGCAATCCAGAATATTTTCCTAAAAGGTTTGAAATGGAAACTCACTCGATCATTCCTGAAAGCACATTTACTGTAATCTGCGTCTGCAGTTCCTCTGCGGCATCTGGTGGCTTTTAGAAGGAAGTGATGGTAGAGATACTTCACGCCGAACCCTGCCTGAAACCAGCCAAACATTCCTTATGTTCTACATTGTATAAATCCCAATAATAGACAAGAGACAGATACCTTCATGGATTTTGTAAGTGGTTATAGACAAAGACTAATTAAAAAATTCTCCCTTACTTACATCAACATTCTGCTTGCTCACACTTTTGAAGAAGAGGAAGTGGTGTTGGACTCCTGTATGGGAGTTGACCTGCTCAAGTGCAAGCTCTGCTCCTCTCTTGTAGGGCTCTGGGAGGTTATTGAAGTCATTTTGAGCTTCATATGAACTTAAAGATCCAGCAATCAATAACAGGACCAGCACGAACTTGACCATGTTCTCTTTACTTCCAGGTCTGACCAAGAACCTAACGTGACAAAGTCCCGTGTTTACCAAAGCCCTGTTAGCTTTCCAGAGTTGACAAATCTGGTAAGAGGGAAAGCTTACATAACTTCCCAAACCACATGCCCCCCCCTTTTTTTTCCAAACATTCTTTTCTTAGATAACACATCTTCCATATGATGTGGGGGTGCTGCCCTCTGTTGTCTGACAGAAACAGTGAAGTATTTGCCGTAATTTGAATGTGGGCATAAAAACAATCTGTGTAACTGTTTCCACTCTTTCCCATTTTTAACCTTAATGATACAAGTGAAAATGTAATATGTTTAATTTTCCTCCTCCATCAACAAATATCTTATCAGAAAACAACAGCCCTGGTCGTGAGAATAAAGAGCACCGTAGTAGTGGTCAGCCTTCCAGTTGGCACAAAATCAGTGCTGTTGATGTCTATTAGCATGTTCTGTCGTTACATTGTTTTGAGCTCAATTCCAAAAGCACTACTGTTACTGGATTATAAACCTTGTTGGAGCTTTAGCTGGTGATTAGAGTTATTGGCAAAAAATCACCATAATAATTCCAATTACCTTCTACAATTTTCAGGAGCTCCTTCAGTAACTGTACTACTTTTTAAATCAACCTCACTGCAATGTAATAAAAAACCTGCTAATACACAACAGAACTAGTGAAACTTCTGAAATCTTCATAAAGATCCTTCATCCTCAAAACCAAAACAACTGATGTAATCTGCAACATTTGGTTTCCAGGACCAATTTTTAGTTTAAAACATTCTAAAATTAATTGAAATTATTAGAAATTGTTATGTCAAAACCATCTTTATATTCTGTTGCAGAGATATCTACTGAATTTAGTATGCTAGCCAGCTCCTGCCCATCCTGTATTGTGGTACCACTCAAGAGGCAATAGTGAGTCACAGTAGCAGAGAGTTGAAACAGTTCAGCATGAGAGGATAAAGAAGCTGCACTGCCTTGACAGCGTATTCTAGCTTCTTAAATCATATTAAAGGTCCTGGTTATATAATTCAAGGACATGTAGTCAAGGAATGAAAGAGGGAAAGAAACAATGACTGAAGCTCTTCCACAGCAAACAAGTTCCACAGCAAACCAGAGGTATGAATAGTGAGTATAGAGATTACGTTTGATGCTGAAGCATTACTTCTAGATGGATAAATGATATGCTCTCACTCATTGTTTAGAGTGTAAATTTGACAGGTTAGGTCAATTTAAAAATGACTCCTTTAATTAGATATAAAGAAAGTACCTTTTACATAGTAGGGAGTCTTTTTGGGTAGCGTTTCGTATGTAGACAACAATTTACTAGCCTAATGCTGTTCCATCTGCCATTAATTTGATATTTTAATTTATTTAATCATTTTATTTTAATCATGGTCTTTCAGGGAGTTTTACAAATTGTTATAAAAATTTCCAGTTAAAACTCTTACAGATCACATTACCAGACCTCTAAAACTAATCCAACTCCAATAGGAGTGATTCTAGTACTTAACAAATTTGTAAGAACAACGGTTTAATACTGCTTTAAAATCACTCAAATCTCATCACCAGCTAAGGCTATACAAACTTTAACAGGACTTGATTGAACCGTGCAATGCTGACGAGAACTGTTCTTTATTAATGATTGTTAGTTTTCACCATTAATCAATACATTTGTATTGTAAAATGCACTAAAATACAGGATGTTTAATACAATGTTATTAAAAGTAAAAAAACAGTGTAAAACCCGGAAGAATAAACTGGACATTGCTGGCTCTGCTGTTTTTGTTTTATTTATCTCTCTTATAACAATGTAATTTTTTGCTACCTCAAAATGAATAATGAAAAACTCCCACCGCAGCTTAAGACTCCTGTGTACGGACTCATATGGACCCTAGTAAATAGAGTAAACCTAATCAACAGGAAATCGAGTCTAAGTGTTTTCCATGAGGGTCAGTAAATGTGGGGTAATCTCAGTTTTAGCTCTGGATTCCGGTGGAGGCCAGCAGCGTAGACGCTCCATTACCATAGGCTCCGCTGTTACAGTGCTCCACTCGATCCTTCTTCATGTCCTGCCATTCAAAAAGAACAAACCATTAAACCTTTTATACAGCTTTTTTAGACACATTTCTCCAAATTATTGATCTGATGTTTAGTAAAAAAAAGACTGACAGAGAGAACTGAGTACCTCAGTCAGTGCAGGTTTATGCACGCAATGCACGTATGGTTTGGGTTCTTTCTCAATCATCCCACGATACAGCTTGTAGCAAATGGCACAGTCAATAAGAGGCTGTACAAAGCATACAAAAAGGAGAGTGGCTGTATTACACTGCAATATAAACAAAGTTTTACGTACCATAAAGAGCCTTTCTGATTCTCCCTGGTCTATAGCTTACACAGTGATCACTGCTGTATATAGGAATAATTCTACTGAAATGATTCAAAGACTCTAAACTGATTTGAACTTTCAGTTTGAGTGACCCTATACCTTAATTATGATTATTGTTTTAAAATGAATTGCATTTTATTACTATCAAAACAATCAAAACACTACCAAGACTTCACCCAATGTTTCAGTAGTGATAGTTTTAGCTAATTTTGAGTAAAACCCAAACATACTAGACAGTATATGACACCGCTTTAAAACCAAATGTTTTGGTAAAATGCAAAAATATTTAGTGCAGACTAAAGTACCAAAGTTTTAGTAGTGACAATTCGTAAAGTTACACACTGATTTTCAGATACTGGGACGCTTTTTTTTCTAAACGATAATGAACTAACTGCTCACCGTGTGATTGTAAGGGGAAAGGAATGCAGTCACCCATGTTAAAATAACAAATGCATTACAACCATCTTAAACCTATAGTTAAGTTTCTGTGCACTCTATTTATTCTATTCAAAATCACTCACAAGCCTGATTCTATGTATATGACACTTAGGCCGACAACAAATCCTCGCTTAATCGTTTCTAAACAATAAATACTCACTCGATCATTCCTGAAACCACATTTCTTTGGATCAGCATCTTTGGTTCCTCGGCTGCATTTTGTGGCTTTGAGGTAGAAATGATGATAAATGTAGTTCACATCAAATCCTGCCTGTGTAAAAAAAAATAGTTTGTTAGAACATTCTGGACCCAAGTCAATTCCTTTCGGCCTGAAATACTGGTTTCTGAGGATACTTAAAGTTGAAATACAATATCTTAAATAGTAAATTACCAGAAATTAAAAATACTCCCAAACATGAGACAATCAAAATCTTGTCAATCTTGTACCATTAGAGTTTTAAAAAACAGAAGCAGTACCTCAATGCTGGACTTCTCAATGCTTTTGAAGAAAAGAAAATGGTGCAGCACTCCTGTGTGTGAGTTGACCTGCTCTATTGCGAGTTCGACTCCTTTTTTAAAGGACTGGGGAAGTTTAGTGAAGTCATTTTGAGCTTCAGAAGAACTCAGAAAGAACGCAGCAACCAAAAACACGACATGCAGCAACACTGCCATCTTTGAATCTGAGCCTCTTCAGAGCAGTGAATATGTTAAACATTAAACCTCCAAAACAAGCCCAGACCTGCAGGATGTTCCACTTGTTTTTGGAACAGAGTTGAGCAACACAGAGCAGCCTTTGTTCCGATTTCCTCTGATTTATTTCAGTGTTTACTTTCTGTAAAACTGCTACAGAAACCACCAGAATAGTGAAGTGAAGTAAGGAAAACATCACTGAATAACTAACATATTCCATATATAACATCATTTAATTCAGAAAAAAAAATTAACAACCAATATGCTGTGAACAGTGGAATAATAATTAACAATAAAATAATTTTAGTATATTACATTTGGCAACATTTTCTTTTACTGTCTTTAAATTCTGTCAAACACTGCAGCCAAACTAAAGTACACTGAACTATTCAAAAACCTGATATGGTACAAACTACAAAATATGTTTGTTTAAGAGCCATTTATTCAGCATTCTAAGACTGATGTGTACAAAGAATGACTTTGGTTAGGCAAAAAAAAATGCCCAGATGTGGTTCTACACGTCTATTACTACATTCTGATAAGCTGTTTTTTGGTGCTCTTGTATACAGTGAGACACTTTAATGACTCACACAGAAGCAACATTTACTAGCTACCTGCTTTCGAACTTGACAACAAACCTAGTAAATTAAAAAAGTTATAACTCAAACACTAGAAGTTGGATACAAACAAGTATCATGGTGGGTAGACAGATACTGCTCAGGAGATGGAAGCATGAAGGAATCCTGCCAGTTAGGGAGTGGGAAGAGGAGATTGCTAGGGTGGCTGCTTTTGAAAAGATGTCTTATAAACAGTTTGGTAGACTGATTGAAGAAATGGGGCAAATACTTAACCTTCCTGAATGATGTGAGTGGAGTGGTATTGTGAATGTTGTTTTGTTGTATTTGAATTGTCTACTCTACACTATTCATAAAATAAAAAAGTATTAATCACAAAAAAGTTATAACTCACTATAACACTTTAAATTTAAGATTATAGCAGTTTTAGTGGATAATTTTACACAAAACCTCAAACATCAACACATAGAAAAAAAATCATTTTATTTGACATCAAAATTAAATCTTTGCAGCAAATACTGTATATAAAATAATATTCAAAACTCTTAATACATACACATGCTGCAGTAGTCCTCAAAACTGGCAGAAAATGATTAATTCCCCTTAAATACAAATTAAAAATATTTAATAACTAATAACACTGCTAAACATATTTAAAAACAAAGTTCTGAAATATATACCAAAGGTGTTTATTGTAGTGTAATACCCAAAGAAAATAATAACTCAACAGAAAGATTTGTATTTATTCATCTGACCACAGAACATTCAGACTTTATTCATTACAATCAGAATCAACTCCAAAACTTTCTTATATAATTTTATATAAATTTCTTTTTTAGCTATTAATATAAATAGAAATGATGATTATGTAGATAAACTCAGTAATAAATCAGCGAAATAAGTAAAGCAGATCTAGTTTGAGTCACATTACTGGCTTTATGATCCACAGTGCGTACCTGATAAATTCAAAGGAAACAGTAACAAAAATGCTTTTACTTTTATCAATAACTTACATACCATAAAACTTACATACCATAATAACAAACTAGTTTAATAAAATAGGATTGTCTACACACTGCAGTCAGAGTGTTGTTAGCTAGCACAAGGTTCATTTACTGTAGTTAGTGGGAAAATATTAGCTTTTTACCTTGTAATCTTAACAACTGTTTTACAGCATGTTATAAATACATGATTCACATTTATAAGAGCACTTTTGCATAATAAAGCATTTTTTTAATTAGCGCAAAAATAAAAGGATATGCATTGTAACCCAAAAAAACCTCAAGTCAGCATATTGTTAAGAAATGTTAAATCTAAAATGGTTATATAGCATTTTTTCAGTCTTAGTAATAAACAAGTACTATTCCCGAAAAGTTTTCTTAAAAAGATGATCAAAATAGGCAGTTAGCAGCTGTTTGTTGTTATGAATGTTTGATAAATAATTAATACAGTGATTACAGTAAGAGCTACAGAATCTGAAGAGAATGGGAAAAAGGCACATAGTGGTCCATTTACACCAGGCACAAAGTGCTGTTAATGATAATTAAACCAGAGAGTTCTGGAAAAATAAACAGTCTGCATAATATTTAACTTTCAACATAATATGTTTTTCTAAATTAAGTTTCCGTCTAGGTAGAGACAACTAAGCAAGCTTTCCCATTTGTAAGGATTTCAGGATCTGGACAAAAGACCTTATATGTTAGGTTAACTACCTACATATTTAAGAATGGATTGTGAAATCAACCAACCACACTTGTGGATTTAAGCAGGTTTCACTCAGTGGCAGCAATTCAATACCATTCAATGCCAGGAGTCACTTTAAAAATTGATACATGCATATATATTGTAGTGCCCCCTACTGGCTTGCTTGGCAGTAGATGCAGGAGGCAAAGCAGCAAGCAAGGTGCATCATGGTGCATCACCTAAATAGTTTGGATTCGTAGCTTAAAGCTGTATAGATTTGTTTATGGAGCTAGGTTGTGCTGGGCTGTGGGGCTGTTTAGTGGGGTATTGGTGCAGCATTAGAGCCTATCGTCACCGTGGTACTTGGTGGCTGTTGATGACCTGCCTGCTATCCTTCACTTCTGCTGTGTTCAGTAAATAGCGTCTGTTTAAAAGCGATATGTTTTCCGTTTATCCACTTATTCTATGTGGACGCCACAATACGTTAATGTCTGTCACAAGAGTCAAATAAAACTTTAAATGTCTGTGACAATGCAACTAGCTTAAAGTTAACATACTACTAGAAAATCCATAGGAGTGCTATGAGAAATTAATATTATTGTAGGGGTGTTTTTGTTTCCTCATTTTTTTTTAAGTTTTGACATTTGAATACTCACAGATCACCACTGAGTGAAATACCATGGAATAGTTATTTCAGTTACAGCATGCATTACTGCATAACTTCTGATAAAATTATATACATGAATATACATACGTAATATGATTGGAACAGTTTAATTGTCTAATACTCCATTAAATTGTTGGTCTAAATTGATTTTATTTACAAAAAATAATTAATTCATATTTTTATTATGTGGCCAAAGTAATTTATTTGTTAGCATATTTTAACAGATTACACACTATAACAATATAATTATGTTTGAGACAATTTTGCATGTGGTATATTTATCTTATCTTTAAGTTATTCTGCTTTATGCTCACAACAAATTTAAATAATATGCCATAGATATACAATGTAGTTAGTAAGCTATTACTGTTCAGGAGTGGTCTGGATCTGAGGAACTCTCTGGAATATTGGGAATATCTATAGTTAAATATGAATGTTTGCTTGTGATGTACTATTATGCACTAAATTTCAGCTTTGGTTTCTATCAGTTCACTAGCTTTTTATTATAAACATCCATAAGATCTTACATTTTAAATGAACTCAGGAGGTTTTTAAAATGTATCAAACTGATATGAATGGTGGGAATGTGGTTGTTTTTGGCAACAGTAAAAAACCCAGAACAATCAGGATCTACAGTATAAATAACATCAGCCAAAACAGATCAATCTACATCAACAGAGCTACTGATTTGAAAACTCACTCCCACATAAACACCTTTAGTTGACCCTTTAACCTCATTATAATGAGATTAAAATTAAATAGGCTGCACTAAATTGAAATACTCTAAATCCTAAACTGTTCCAATAACAGTGATACACATAAGAAATATAAATAAATCTCCAGTTAACTCATACATCATTATAATATACATTTGGTTAAGATCGGTGTAAAACTCAGATTTACTCAGAACCCCAAAATATCTTAAAATAATTAGCAGGTTTTTCAGGCACTGAGTTAAAACACAGGTTAAAACTGAATGTCTTACAGACAGACAGATGGTGGGTAAGATGGACGGATGGAGAGAGGAACAGAAGAAAGGAGAACAACTGAATGCATGTGAATCTCACACCGGCATGTGCATCTCTGTGTACTCATCCTGTCCCTCTTTCTCATCAAATGTTGGCTCTGCATCATCTGCATCCAACTGCAAGAGGAGTAAAACATAACAATTACACAAAAACAACAACAACAATAAATAATAATAATATACAATATTTTAAATATTCTACTGGGTTAGTAAAATATTCAATATTTTAGTAATTTAGTGAGTATTTTAGTAATTTAGTATTTATTAAATAATTATTTCAGTAGTTCAGTAGTAGCATTGTATCATTTTAGTAATTATTCATTTTAAATGTTTGTATTTTAAGATTGTGGTATTTTAGTATACTTACACACTGCATCTCGCGGGTGGTAAAGATTCGTGGTAAAAGGAACATTTTCAGAGGAACAGTGAGGATGAGGACGAAAGGAAAGGCCAGCGAGGCCGCAGTGGACATAACTGCCCACAAAACTGCCAAACACACCAGCTGCACCAGCGTGAACAGGTGCATGCGCAGTGTCCGCACCTGACCAAAACAAAGAGCATGTTTTTGTCCTCAGGTCTTAGAACAGTGACCAAGTTTGGATTTTAGGTTCTGTTTCCAGCACACATCAGTGGATCATATGAAGTGACTTGTTGAATTCTGAGGAGAGCTGGAGCCTCTGAACCAATCATATCCAATCAAACAGGACAGTGACCCAAAACACACTGTTAAAGCAGCTGTGACCAGATCGATCACCTGACCTGAACCCCGCTGACCACTGACAAAGACAAAACTTGCATTACAACCCCACAGACAATGTAAATCCCAACAGATTAAAGCTGTTCTTTAACTTTTGTTTTAGTTCTAACTAAGTGTGCTGGAATGTTGATCCAATAAAAAATTATACGATAACTGTACCACTGTGCAAATATTTATGAAATATAATTGTAATTCACACTCTATTTTATCATTATTTGCTGTTTTGTTCAGTATTGACTGTGTATATATATACTTTACTGACCTTGCGGACGTATATTTCGTCAGGATGGTATTTTGGAGGCATCAAAAGCAGCTGGAGGCGTTCGGTCAGCTGGATTCCATTCAGTGACATCACACCCATGTAGAGGAAAATCCCAAACAGCACAGCAATGGGAATCTGCCGCAGGAGGTCTCCGATTACTATGGACATACCTGCAAACATAACAAGTTTACTAAACTCACAAACTGCAGACTGGACACTAAAGTATCAATAAGCATTTCTGACCATAACTGCAAAAAGATGATGTTTTATGTGTTATGACCCTGGCCTGTTGTATATAATCTTGGAGTATTGGAATTCCCAGAATAAAGCACATGAAGCCTGCTTTAACCCCTACATTACACTTAGAACTTAACATCTGCAAGCATAGCATGTTTAAAGATGGTTAATTTCAGATTATACCTAGATCAAGCAAATACAAGTTTCACCCCACAACAGTGAAACGATGGTGATGACTTTATCTGAATCTGGGTGTCAGTACATTAACTTACTATTTAATGTTCAATTAAAACGAAAGTGTAAATCAACCATGAATCAAATCAAATAAATTACATTTGAATTAAACTGCAAACTAGGATATTTGGTATTTGTATTAAGGCAGACTATATTGGAATACATAAGATTTCTGTTTAAGGACATATGGGTAAGGTGGTTTAACTCTGGGTTCACATGCAGTTTGCTGGACCAGCTGTGACGTATATATCTCGAAGAAACAGCCCAAATACTCACGCTATCTGGATTATTTGATCAAATCTGCAAAGTTTGAGCCCCATCAAGTTGGACACGAACTACAATAACCCAAATAGTAACCCATCCTGATATCAGTTCATTCATCATGAAATGTTAGACAGTGATATGAACAACTGAAGTGTTTAAAAACAAAACAAAAAACTTATACACACCTACAAGAATGGCCACCAGTAGTCCAGTGACCCTTTGCTCTTTGACCTCTTGGATGCGTGGCTTATCTCCAGGGGCGACAGCTTTGCTCATTACGGTCAAGGCGTTGACATGGGTCACCGAGCGGACTGTAGCCGCTGCCATCCAGGGCAGTCCAAACAGTGCACAGGTTCCACCTAAAGCTACAATGACAAGCAGGTCCAAATGGAACCCAGAACCTTTCACCAGCATTCGCTCCTTCTTGCTGACGATCAGCCTAGAACCAGTAAAAAACAACCCTGAGCTTAGAGCAAGACACTATCATCATCTCACTTCACCTTTTGCTCTGTTACATCTAACTGTACACTGTCAATTATATTGCTGCTACAGTATTCTTTATATCTGATGACTGTCTTTCACCATTTTCTTTGTCCCTAGTTTTATTTGGTTTATTAATCCTGTTTACAATTCAAATTTTAAATTGTAAGTTTTAATCATGCATAGATAACCTAAAACGATAAAGAATTCATTTTTAATTTGACAAACAGAAATCCTTAATCACAAATATATACTCCACTTTTTTCCTCTAAGATTGAATAAAAGTAGATTTAAGTGTAATAATCATAATTAGAATGTATAAGTTTAACTGAAATTATTTTCAGAAATGAACTATGGGTTAGTCATATTTTGGTTGAGGTTTAAAAGATTATTTAGATGGTATTCCTCACGTGGTGATCTGTGTCTCCATGAAGATCAGAATAAAAACTAGCAGAGCTGGGAGGACACTGGCAGCCATCATCCAGAAGGGAAATGGGACCTCAGAGCCCAGAGGATTCACCACCCAACCACGCTTATCTGGACTGGTTACAGAGAAACCACGAGGAACGCTCAGCTTCTGCAAAACGACAACAACGTGGAGACCAGTTTACGTATTGGTATTACGAGGTATAGTGTCATCACAGTCAGTGTAATAACTAAATTATTAATAACAGCAACATATTTTATAGCAACATCTTCTACAGTAACATCTTCTTACTTGTGTGTACGTGTCTCGAATGCTGTAGTCCACCAGCACCATGACCAGGATGGCGATTGGCACCCCAAAATCTCCAATAACCCGTCTCAGCTGTGACAAATATAAAGGAGAACTTTATACAATCAAAGGCTGAAGACATCATTATTTCTCTAGACTTCATGAAAAATAATTATGTAATAAGAAAAATGGAAAGCACTTTCTCACCCTGCCAGGAAAAAAGGCACTGTTTTTGAATTTGCGCAGATAGAAGGCGATAAAGAATGTGCCAGACATGAGCACCAGAGACAGAAGAGCTGTGTTTGGCTCCGCCTTCACACTCTCCTTTACTGCTGAGCTGCTGTTTGCTGTCTGAGGGCTCCATGTGTAGTTCTCCATAGAGGAGATCTCAGACTCGTTCAGCATGGAGCCGTTCCCACATGAGCAGCGCTGCAGAGGATGTTCTTGAAATATCTGAAGGAACAATAATGTGTAAAGAGTGTGTAATTAACATATTCCAGAACACATCTGTGAATGCAGTTCTGAATGTGAAGTCTAAATTTGCTGTATTGTTTGTTTGTAAACTGACCTTGATGAGTTTGGAGAAGGTTTCATAGATGAAGATCAGGGAGATCAGGATTGAGAAAATCTCCTGAGTGAAACGGGAGACGAATCGAACTAAGAAGCTTCCTTCAAAGGCCACCATGATCACCACAATGATGATAAGCCAAAATCCGATCCAAACCCGACCCGTCAGGTATTCCAGTCCATTGCTCTTGCAAAACTACAGTCGACGGTTAAAAGAAAAACAGAAAAACTTTCAAAGCAGGGCACTGTGTACTGCTAAGAGCAGGCTTTCTACACTATGCAATCAAAAGTACTACCCCCCAAAAGAATTGGGTCAGTTTACGAAATTCTAATAAAACAAAAAGCAGTGATTTTGTAAAAATGCAATATTTAATGTTTGTAAGAACTTCTACTCATCTAGGAAGGTTTTACACTAAATGGTGGACAATTACAGTGAGGTATTGACTGCACTGAGCCATTAGAGCATTAGTGAGGTCAAGTACTGATGTTGGCTTAGGCAAGGAATTAACTAGGATGTTTAAATTGGATGTTTAATGTTGATTTGAATTCAGTTCACATCCAGTTTAACAGTCTTAAAATTAAACCCAGACTTATGATAAACTTAATAATAAGTTATGATATATGAATCAGATGTGAGCCCAGTTTATAAAACATCGTAGTCTGTTTACAGTAGGCTTTTACTGTTTCTGTTAAAGATGAGGACTCACAGAGAAAAACGCTTCCTCAAAGACCAGCAGGGGTCCGGAGAAGCCCACTACCAGCAGAGGTTGAGCCCCGAGCAAGCAGAAAAGCACACCCTGAATGCATGTTGCCACAATCAGCTCAGATACACCAATCAGCCCCTCAGTCTTCTCTCCTAGAAAAAGAAACAGCAGGTTTCTTCAAACAGTATTGCTTAACTTAGTTTCAGACATCTAAACTTATTGTCTGGTGTGTAGAAAATCACATTTACATTTGATTTCTATTCTGTGCTAATAGGTTTGTGTTTTGTTGAAAAAAATACAAAAACATGGCAAAAATGTAAATAATGTGTTCTCTTTTTCAAGACAGTACACGTTAGTTCATTTTCTAATAAACCAGGTGGAGTTCCTGTTTATATCAGTCATTACTCACCAAGCAGCCCCCCAAATGTTATAGCAGGAGAAAGAGCAGCAAAGTAGATGAAGATGACAGCAGCCATGCACTGTGGGTTCAGGGCATCCTTAAAGTCACTGATGTACTTTGGATACCTACGCCGGACGTCTCGGATTACCCCCCCGAAAGGCCGGCCTGTACGCTGAAGCGGGTCATCCTCAGATTTAAAGGGGGCTAAAAGAGCCTCTGCAGCAGAACAAATTAAAGTAGAAGTCAGTCACATTAGTGTTATTTATCACCAATCTTTACTGCTGAAATTTGGCAGTCATTTGGCTAAGGATAAACATAATCTTTAACATGAATTGACTAAATAAACCAATTTGGTACAGCTGGTAATGCAAGCTTTACAATCAATGCAAGTTTTACAATAATGCTAAATTTTATGCCAGATGAACAAAATGCATCTCAGTCCTGGGCCTGGATCCCCACCCTCCTTCAGAAGTTACGATTTCTCTAGTCTTGCAAAGCCAAGACTGGATCTTACAATAAGAACATTGGTCATTCCCTCTATTACTTCACAAAACACTGAGCTATATTTTCACTAATATTTTTTTCTCTATGTTGATACTGATACTTTTCTCTCTATTCATTGATGCATATAGTTGTAAATCTTTTTCTATTGCTCTTGTATTTGTTTTGCTATCCGGTGTTGACAAGAGAAATCTTGAGACTGGTTCCTCTCATGGTTTCTTCCTGGATTTTCTGCAAAGCTGTTTTATAATAATGTTGTACAAGGTGCTATAAAAATAAACTTGACTTGATCTGGGGAAAACCATTTTGGGCTTTTACCACATTCCAGTTAACCACCAAAAGCTGTCCTCGGAAATGTATTCTAATTATGAGATCACATCCAGATTACAGGTTTCCTGCTCTTCAAGCTCTTCCGGAGGGGAACTAGGTGTATCAGAGCAGACAGAATAGTGGTTCTCCAGGACCAGGACTGAGGACCAATGAGGCCAACAATTAAGGCCATGCCCACTTTTATAATCCTCTGTACCAGCGAAACTTGCAAATACTGATGACATATGTTGCATACTATCTACTGGGCACAGTGCCACTATTTCCTGAAAGCATTTAGCAAATTTGAGAGTCAGGAGATCTTCATTGATTTCTGAGGATGTGACCCTATTCCAAGTATAAACTGACCTTTCTCCTCCAGGCTCTTGGGTTCTTTGGCCAGCAAGACTTCCTGTTGTTCTCTTTTGCGAAGCATCTCTCTCTGGAAGTGAGCAACAGAGCGAAGGAGATCTTCTCCACCCAGCTCTGAGGGAGGCAACACAATGCTGCAGTCCAGGAAACTGTTTATGGCATTCAGAAGGTCCTGCCGGTCATCTGCCAGATAAGCTGCCTCGTGAAAGGTCTGCAGATGGTTACAATCACAACAGAATCTTCAGTTAAAAAATGCCATCAGTGAGGCTGTATATCGCTGTAATGGAATTATTTACCTTGTCGGACATGAGAGTAGATATGGACCGCCCAATCTGGTGGTAGTCCATGCTGGTGCTGGGAGGTCCAAGCAGAACAAAGAGGAACCGTACAGGAACTGGAACTTCTAGCACCGAGTCTAACTCCACAGCTTCCTGCAGACGCACGAAGGCCATAGTGGGCTGCTCCAAGAAATCAACACTGCCTGAGGAACATTACAGCACATTTGAACTCACAACACTAATTCTCATTCTGAGAAACAAGAGATAATGTTTGTACTATATGCACAGCTTACGTGCTTTGCAGACTTAGAACACAATACTGCACGATTGATGCAATTTTTAGAAGCTCTAAGCTTGGATCATCTTGCTGTGAGGCGACAGTGCTAACGACTAGTCCGTTGTGCCGCCATTGAGTCATCATATAACAAATATAATTTAGTCTGTTTTCAATCACAGCTGTAGAAACTGGCACAGGAGACAAGAGTTTATTGGCTCCTTATTCCAGCTTGTTGCATACTAGGCATGGCTTTCCTTGTTTACTCAACATCATATTCTATGTTTTGATTAATTACCTAACCTAGTGATTATTGCTTACAATAGTAAATTACTTTATAATAGTACAAAATTACATGTTATTGCTGAGTGTGGTTTTAAACTGACTGGACATTAGGGGTTCCACAGACTAGCCAACTTGATGACTTTATAGACACTAAATTGACTATTTAGGTAAGTTGGACCAATAAAAGCTAAATTAACTAGTAAATCAAGCTCAGTGAGCTTCAATGAGTGGAGATTTAAATGTTATAGCAACCAATTCAACCAATCGGCCGGTTTTGAATAAAAGCTGTTTAATTGTGTGGAAATCTTTTTCATGATTAGATTGGTTATTTTTTAATAATTTAATTTTTTAAGAATATTTTTGATGAATGAGAGACCCTCAGAAGAGAAAGAAAGGTGAATTGGTTATATAGCTTTTTGTTCACATACACAGTTTAAAATGTTTAATACCTATTAAAATAGTTTTGGTTCTACAGTTAACAAGGTTTGTTATGATTAAGCAATAAGGCATTGTTGTACTGTTCTGACAAACTGCTCCCCTTTTAGTCTGTCATTTTATTGAATATAGCATAAATGTTCATGTTATGGATAAATAATGAGCAGAATTTGCATTGTTCTGATTTGCTTTAAGTAAAGGGAATAAACCTGTACCTTACCCACAAGTACAACAGTTGCTTCTGCATTTTCCGGAATCTTTTCCAACAGTTTTAGCTCATGTTTGGATTTAGATCTGTGCATTCCAACAGGAGCAGCTTCCTTCTGCAGTTTCACACATGCAGTACAAAATAAAAAGCAAACAGTTAAAACTTCAGCATTTATACATCATGTAACACAACAGATTTAGTTAGTTAATTACACAGATTTTGTGATTTAACTTGACCTTTTATGCTTTAATGATGTCACAGCTTGTTTGTAACATGCTCATATTTTGACCCTTTGGTGCCCTCATAATTCAGATGATCCAGTAACACTCTTAGCTGTATTCTTTTTTTATTTTCACAACACATTTACACACATTTTTTAACAGGCAATTTTGTGGTGGCTACTAACGCTAAAGCAGATGCAGGACAAAACAATGTTACTTTGTTGTGTAATTAATCTAATAAGAAGGAACATAATTGCAAACGTTTCCAATCTGTGAGCACTTATCAGGAGTGAACTTGGTATTTGGCTCATGAAATAGGCAAGTATGACATGGTGATGTTTACAGCCCAGACTATCATGCTAATCATGGGGAAACCATAGTGTTAGGTACTAAATACAGAAGGGGTCTTGGACATCTGGAACCATCTAATTAACGTCTTTGTCCTGTAAATGTCTCAAAATAATTTTTTTTGGAAGAGGGCCTTAATAGGACGTTATGCTTGCCATAAATGCACAGGTAAAACAGATGGTCAAATAAAAATTTCTTTGATATTCTTAAACAAATAGAGATGTGGCACCGGTCTGCCACAGGGTGGTGCTATTACAAGTTGGTACCCTAACTATGTCTGCAATACCTCTAAAAACCTTTACAAAAATCTGTAGCATATTTGAAAAAGAGATTGGTGAAAAAAGTGATTTGTTGCTTGTTTCTCAAACCAAAGACAAAAGGGGATATTTATAAGTTCCCAATTATTGTGAGCACCAACCTAGACTGTGTTGATTTCTATCACTCTGATTTGATTTCATATTGAAGAAATACGTCTGACTGATGCCTCTGACCTCATTTTTATCTGTCTCTAAGTGCAGTACTGTGTCTGTCCTGGTGGCAGAGTCACTCATAAGTGGCTGGGTGACCGAAGGCTCGGCCTGGCTGCTGGTGCTGTTGCTGTGGTGATGGTGAAGGTGGTGGTGGGCCATGAGGGAGCCCAGGCTGGCAGCTGAGATGTTCCTGGGGAAGGAGGTGTGGTCTTTGTCGTCGCTAGGGTGGCTGTGGGGGACAGAGGGAGAGCAGGGCAGGCAGGAGGTCAGCAGGAGGAGCACACACTGCACACACTGCACACAAACATGCGCTGATCTAACGGGTGGCAGCAGGTCAGTTAGGAGAAGGAGATATCACAGAGAAGATTAAACAACTTGCAAACAAGAATAACTGCAGCAGATCTCATATCAACACTATAAACTTAGCACTGATGTTAAGGATCTGTATTTATATCCATTATTAAGAGATGATGCACAGATCGAAAAAGTCTATAGGCTTCAGTTACCTTTTAGTGTTTTTCTGGGGTCTACTTATGACATTTCTGAGGTTTACGCACAACTCCAAAAAAACATTATTTAATTGCAAACTATATACAGCCAATTTAAAGCCAGATTACAGAACATATGAAACAAACTAGGGTAGAAAAAGGCCATCCAGGAAAGTTTAAATGCTCTATAAGTGGGGATGGTCTTTATTTTAAGTTTAAGAATTACACTTGCTAGGATTTTAGGTACTGCAACCACCATGGTGCAGAAAATCATTAACAGATTCAGAGAATCCAGAGAGATCTCTGTGCTCAAAGGGCAAGGCCAAAAACCAATACTGAATGTATGTGACCTTTGGCCCCCCAAAAGGCACTGCATTCTAAAATCATGTTCTCTGTCATGGTATGTGTTTGTATTAGTGTGTAGCTTGCACATCTGTGAAGTCTCCATTAACGCTAAGTGGTACTTGCACATTTTGGAGCACTAACACATCCTTTCACTAACTGCAAATGTAAACTGTCATTTTCTTAATGGCTCAGATTAAAAAAAGATCAATGATGACACACCATGTTTGTAAAGTCAGAGCTCGTTATATACTGTTTGATAAGATTGAAGGAGGAAAGCAAGTAAGAAGTAAGGCTCACTGAGACTACTTAGATACTTGTAATGGATGTGAAGTAGCAGTGTACGCACTTTTTGAATTTTTTGCATAAGATGTGCGTGTGTTGTGTTAGGAGTAGGGCGGTCATAGCTCCTTGCATTTCATTACTGGGGGAGAGGCTGTGCTAAGTTGCTTCATGTGGGGCCCTGTGCTGGTTCATGACCAGGGGGCCATGATTTATTAATCCGTCCCTGTTTTCCTGTATTTGAGCTGGTGTTCCTGTGTGTGAGCTGGGGTACCTGTGTTTAAGCAGCAGAGCACGCAGGACGTTGGCCCGATCCTCTGCTTTAATCTGGTCAGAAATGATCATCTGTTCCACCACCTGATGAGCAATTCCTGGCAGGCTTTTCTGATCCAGATCCAGCAGAACCGCACCTGAAGACCGAGAGATTACATAAATGCATTAATAGTTCAATTTGCAGCTATTAGATAATTAAACATTATAAAAGAGTAGCATCTGAAACAAAACATACTGTGTCTTGATCTATTGCTCTAGTTTACAGTTAGACATAGTAATTATAATACAGAAATACTATACAATACACTGCACTTTTAAATCCTTATTTAGAAAAAGTCAATAATATGATGTACATCATGTATGCTGAAAACTGAAATCTCCATTGCTGATTTGTCCCTCACTCTCTTCAGTGTCTCTCATTTACCGTCTTTCACTATAACCACTTCTAATGATTAAAACTAGCCATATGGGTGCGGCCTATCAGAATAAAGTGGGCAGAGAGGGGCAGGGCTCTGTTTGTAGAATTTATGAATTGTAAACTTCTAGTAAACTTCTCATCAGTTTTAGGATTAGAAATAAATTACTATTTACTATTAAGGTTAAAGTCAAGAACAGGCTTAGAGTGAGCATTAGGTTTAAGTGTAGGATTAAGATTAGAGTCAAGATTAGAGTTTAAAAGAGTCAATAGTGGAACTCTTGTGCATGTGTTATGTGGTCAGTTCTAACCGTGTGAGATGGTCTTTCGGAGCTCCAAAAGGCTTCTGAACGAGAGTGAAGCTACGTGTGGTTTCCCCCAGCGGTCCGTCTCCTCCTCCACATCCTCCTCAAACTTTATCCAACGTGCTGTTTCCCTCCACTGCAGCTCCTGGTTCTTATCCACTATTAACTCATTTAGCTCCACAAATACCTGCACAAACAACAATAACAGCAACATTAAGTAAATATAATGAGTTTATTTATTTATTATATATTATTCTTACTAGATAACATAGTATATACTTGTGTCCACCGGTAAATAATAACAGAATTAATAATGCTTTATAACAATTTAACAAGAACAAATTTATTCAATAACAACAACAATACACACAAAAACACAACTTAAACTGCTGACAACACTAATACTATAGTTTGTAAGTAATGAATTTAAATGAAATTCCACCTTTTTCCTAATAAAAACTGCATAATTGCATAATTAATTGTGGTCATTAATAGTCATTAATAGTGGTTTAGAGTAAAAAGCTCTGTTTTAAAGTAACTGAGTCTGAACTGTTCACAGTCAGGTGCACACCTCTAAAAGCCCCCTCACAGAAATGTATTCTATAAAATAATTATGAGTATGCTCCTGGATGTCTAAGACATTGTTTTACGATAATTTAAAAAAGGTTTTGGTTTAAAACAGATTTTTAAAATCCATTAATGTTGGAGGGGTACATGTGCGGTGTCATAAAAACTAAATAGAATTTTGTCTTGTAGACATCACAGCCCCTGTTTCTTATCACAAGCACTGTAGAGACTCTTTACAATAAAGCATTTCATGCCAGACCACTCTCAATGACAGTTTAAATCCCAACCACTAAATTTAGAAAATCAATAAAAGCCCCAGAAATAAGTTCTGACCTTCTGCTGTTGGGTGACTCTCCTGGAGAAGTCTAACAGCACCATGCTGAGAAAGAGCGTTGTGGGTCTGAGAGCTACCTGAGCTTTAGCCCAGTCTGTGCGGTTCATTAATAAAGCATGGCCCTTCTCCCTCAGCAAAGGGGTGGGGGTGTCCCGTTACCTGAGCCGATCTGCAAGCCTTTCTCTCAGGTGTGTGAAAGGAATGCCTTATTAATTAATTTATAATCTATTCTGCTTGGCTTTAGAGCAATGATTGGATTTTCCAAAACAAAATCAAGAAATTGGGGGCTGGTTTGGGATCAGCACCAGGGAACAAATTAATGAAACTATTGATGACAGGAATGAAACTATTGATGTCTATACCTGACTCAAGTAGGTGACTAACACATACATTAGTTTAGGGCTTGTAATGAATAGTTCATAATACATTCTGAACAATCTATAAGAGTCACTAAATGATTCATAGTAGTTACTGAATAATTCATAGTAGATACTGAATAATTAATAGTAGTTCCTGAAAAAATCATACTGGGTACTGAATAAATGATAGCAAATATAGAGTAATTCACAGTAGATAGTAAATAATTCCTAGTAGATACTGAATAGTTAATCTACACACTCAGAGATGTGCTGTGACTAAATGCAAATCAGGAAAGACACCCACACTCTCAATACACAACAGGATAACATGAAAAAAGAAGCCAATGTCAGTAAACATAAATGCTTTAATGAGTAGTGCAAAGCAAAACTTATATTTTATAAGTTTTTATAAACTTATATTTTATAAATATTTTAGCTTACTGACCTCAGTTCACCTAGATCTATCTAACCTGCATTTAATCATTTTAAGGCACTAACCTCGTGCGGGGTCCGGTCCAGTTTGCGGGTCCGTGTGCTGGGTTCTTTATGGTCTTTACTTATGTGTACGATCTGACCTTTAGTGCTTTTTCTGACCAGATGTCTCCGCACACCTGGAACATCTTCAAACCGGTGACCTACAAAAACAAAATATTCGTTCTTAATATTTAGATTTTATATTCCATCACTCCTCATTTACATTATTATATCAGTCCATTACTCCATAACCCCCTTATTCCATCACTGCATTACTCTCAGTCTGACATTCCAGCACTCAGTATTCCATCATTCTATCATTCCATCTCTCAATTCCCCTTTTTGAACTGGTCTGGGTGTTCTGCTCCCTCTCAGCTCTGCAATGTTCACAAAGTAAGCTTTACAAAGAATAATCAGAAAGATTGGCTATTTTACACCAGTTTATAATCGTTTATTGATATGTATTGATGAATATGAATGGATGAATAAAAATGGATGAACAAAAATAAATAGAGAAGTATGACTGAATAAATATAAGCAGATAAATATGAGCAAATTAATAAACATGAATGGAGGTTATAACTGGAAGAATATAACTAGATGGATAAGAGTGGATAAATATGAGTGGATTAGTATAAGTAGATGGATATGAGCAGATGAATATAAGTGTATAAAAATGAATGAATGAATGAGTGGATGAATCTGAGCAGATGAATAGGAGCTGATAAATACAAGTGGATGAATATAAGCGGGTAAAGATGCACAGAGGAGTTGTGGGGCTGAATTGAAGCTGTAAAGCTGCTCTGAACTTTCTGACCACAGTAATGTTATTAGTAACAGTAATTTCAGTCCAGTGGGCCGTGAGAGAGTGGTCCGTGTCTTTGTTTGGTGGACAATGTGTCTGCAGAGTCACGTTACAGAGCCGTCACGTAGAGAAAATGTTCAGGTTTGGAGATTCAGGGAAGAGAATTATAGGTAATAAGTTTAGCTGGAGAACGAGCAGAGACTGAGGGAGGGAATTTTACTCTAATTATGGTAAAAGTCCAGCAGTCAGTCACTAAACTGGACATCAGGAAGGATTTCAGAGATTTTTAGAAAACTGTACTTTAAATTATTGTAGCTTTTCTAAGAAATTCTACAGTTTAGTAGAATTATTATTTTAATTATTATCTACCCTTTATTATTTGTCTCTTACTGGTTAAAATTAATATTTTCATAATGTCATATATAAGTGATGTAAAAGCAGGACACCTGATTTTAAACTTTGCTCATGTGATGCTTGCTTTTTGTACTATGACGGTTTTCCTCAAATTAGGAAAACATGGCAATATATCGCTTTTCTCAACATATTGAAATATTTCAAATCATAACCCCAAATGTTCTTGCCAATGCACAACTTAATCAATATTATGTATAAAACTCATCACATGTAGGTTTACTGGTGGCTTTACATAATAAATTAAATGGCTTTATTGTGTACAGTCTATTGTGTATTGTGTAAATGTTTTGAGAATGGCACAAATTTTGGTTTTCCCAAAGTTTGCTGCTCAGTTCTTATGGTGGCAATTTGTATTAACCCTAGATCAGATGAATTGCAATTAATTGCAAAGTCATTCTCTGCATTTCAACTCTACAAAATGGACTGCAAACATAATTTCAGTGATGATCTGGTTAGCTCAGGAGAAAAGGTTAATAAAGACAAGACAGCTTTTATAACTCTGTCATGCTGATTAGAAGAGCAGACTGGTTGCTTTAAAAGGGTAGTGGTGCTTTTCTTCTGTCAACCATGGTTACCTCCAAGAGGAAACACATGCAGTCATCATTGCATTGCTTCAAAAGAGTTTTACAGACCAAGAAAGGCCAAGAACTTCAAGTAGTGTGATTCAATTGCAGTGAAGAAGGCTTCAGGCCGCCCTAGAAAGTCAAGCAAGCATCAGGACCGTCTCCTAAAAGAGGATGCAGTTACGAGATTGGATCACCACCAGTGCAAAGCTTGCTCAGGAATGGCAGAGGGCAGGTGTGAGTGCATCTGAACACACAGTGAGACGAAGACTTTTGAAGGATGGCTTGGAGTCAAGAAGGGCAGCAAAGAGGCCACTTCTTTTCAAGGACAACATCAAGGACAAACTGACATTCTTCATTAAGTATAAGGATTAAACTGCAGAGGACTGGGGTAGAGTTATTTTCTCTGATGAAGCCCCCTTCAGACTGGGACATCTGAAAAAATGACTGCACAGAAAAGAAAAGGTGAGCACTATCATGTGTCCTGTGTCATGCCAACAGTGAAGCATCTTGAGACCATACATGTACGGTTGCTTCTCATCCAGGGAAGTGGGTTTGCTCAAAATTGCCATGAATAAGGAATGGTATCAAACATCCTCCAAAAGCAACTTCTACCAACGTTCCAGGAGCAATTTGGAGATGAACAATGCTTTTTTAGCATTGGATGATGGAGCACCAGAGGGTGGACAAACAAAAACCCAGAAATTGTGATCAACTCCAAGCACAGATTAGGCAAGAATGGGTTGCCATCATTCAAGACTCATATCCAGCAATCCGAGGCGACTTGGAAAGCCTTAAAGAAGCAGGGTCAACACTGTAAGTCTTTGCTTAAACTGGATGTATTTGTAAATATAAAGTTAACACGCGTATGGTATGCTTGTAATTGTACTACATTGTATCTGACAAAAGGTTCTAAAAAAACTGAGGCAGCAAATTTTGTGAAAACCAAAATTTGTGCCATTCTCAAAACCTATGGCCACAGCTACAGTATATATTGCGACTCTGGTTTCCATCACCACCAGTATAATGACATCTAAGTCTCTACAATTAACCATTTTGCGTCAAATCACTCTAAATGAGTTTATATCTCCATCACTGAATTATGCAAATTCTGACAAATAGGTGGAATTTGTCTTCCTAACGGGATGATGGGGGTAGAGCTGATGGTAAGGAAGAAGGAAGACATAAGTGAAAGTGATCGAGATCAGGTCTGAAGGGAGGATAATTATAGAGGTTAACTCATCAAAAGATCAAAAGAAACTGTAACCTGCAGGTCCACAATGACGCACAACAATTAAAAAAACAGTCTGACCAGCCTCTTCTGAAGAACAGGACCTTCTTAACAAAGATGTCCGTATCCCCACCCACCAGCACCCTCAATAAGCAGTATTTGGACACTCAGAATCCTCCAACAGAAGGAGCTTCTCTCAGACCACTGAAGAACAGAATATAAAGAGGACACTGGCGCTGTACAACAGAGAACGGTGATATAAGGCTGTAATCAGCACTAAAACACGACAGACTCACACAGAGAGCTCAGCACAAATCACCCAAAACCAGCTCTGAGTGTCTGTGGGAAACCTGCTTTGCTACATTTTAACATGCTGAACCGCTTCCGTGGGAACCAGAGTTTATTAAACTGATTCTGGTAGAGCTCCATAAACATGACTTTTTTATAGAATCTGTGGGGTTACATAACACACCTGCACATTTCCAGTATGAGAGATCTACTAAATTGGCTCAACGCAACAGAGAAGCACACAGACTTTGACAAATACTTATATATATATATATAACATCACCTCCCTGGTGTAACTGCACACAACATCAGGAAGAACAGTTATCAATGGGGTTGTGCTTTGGTTCCCCTTCGTTGAGTGGAAGAATCTGCCAATTGTGAGCACATTGAGAAAATATTCAAGGGATTTCTTCAGTAGCATAATATTGATTTTTAGAAAATTTGAGACCTGAACATCAACATTTTTGCCTGGACATGTGATGCCAATATGTAAAGATGCATGTTGCAATCCAAATAACTTTTTATTTGACACCTCTGATTTTAAAAGATTTCCATGGGAACCAGTACTGGAAGCACTGTCTTTATAATGTCTATGTTTTCTGTAGCTAAGGGGTTTTGGATGGCTGGTGATGTGTCCATGGCCTTGTTTTAAAAAAAATCTGAAAAATACATTTGGCTCAATAAATGACAAAAAACTTGTCCAACTGTGCTGGCGTTTTCTCCACTAGAGGCATAATATTTTCTGCTAAAAAATGCGTACCCACACATAGCATAGGATAACAAAGAAGCTGACTGGCTGGGGGATAGGGAAGTAGCTTTCTGATACTTATCTAATCCATCTGCCAGTTTTAACACAAATATTTTACACACTGCAGTTTAACTATGAAACAAATAAATATAACTAGAAATGAGTAAATATAATAAAATATGAATAGAACTTGTAGTAAAGTAGTGACAAGATTTGGGAATTTTTCAACATTGAGAATCAGTACAGTGAGACAGTATACAGTATATTGAACAGTCTGAGTTGTTTGCTGATTTAAACAGCATCTTTAATATCAGGAAAGTTTCACCAGTAAAATGGAAAAGGAAATAGCCATGAGTGACGTAACAGCCGAGAAACATAACCTTCTTTGATTCTGAGATGCAACTGGGCTGTAATTTTTCTTTCAAATCACAGCAGACCGTCAATGCACACGTATTAATAATGAACAAATAAAGACTTACAGATCATTACTATTCACTGTGTTCAATAAAAAGCACATCATTTTGTATAAATTCCCCAGCTCAGTTATTAAAGCTCTGAGTGTTACAGTGTTTAGGGTAGCTAAAGATGACAGTGAGTTTAATATCAGAGCCTGCACGCTCTCAGGGTGATGACCACACTGAGATTTAAAAGGTCAGTTTAGATTCAGCCTGTAAAGCAGCCAAAACTTACACTCACAGGTCAACACAAAGTCAGCTTCAGAAAATAAAAATCCGATTAACAATGAAATCAAAGAGAACAGATGAGAATAAACGGAGAGTCATTATTGAAAATTAGAATAACTCCATTGAGATACACAAAGACTGCCAGTCAAATGTTTGAACACAGTGGATTAGGAGCTTCAGTGCCTTGACTTTCCCAATTGGTACTCCTCCAATAAAAAAGTGCGTTCTATACCACTCTTCCATGAAAATGTCCCAAAAGGGAGCCTTTTTCAGTATTGAAAATGGGATGGAGTGCTGTTTATGGTACTCCTAGAGTAAGAATACAGGAAGAAGTGCCCGAATAGGTGCTCCTGTAACAGAAAAGTGCCCCTCCAGTAAATAATATAGGATGGTGCATGTATTTATCAGAGAAATGTGGCAATCCTTATGTAACATGTTAATATTATGATAACATTATGATAACATGATAATATTATTTAAGAATAAAGACTAGGGACTGCACAGATTAGTCGACTCATAAATTTTACTACTCAGCGATGATGCTTAATGACAACTAGTTGCTAATACTTTGATCATAATACTAACAACATGGGGGCCTCAGAGAACACAAACAAGAAACCTGGTGATTTTGGGGTTACGAGTTTTCTGAAGTCTAGCAATGGCTGGACTTGCTAGAAAGAGTACCTCACTCTGCCAACCTGTGGTGTATGGATTTGTTTTAACATTTCTACAATGATCAACAGTGCTTCTAAGATCAGATACTGAACAGTGTAGACTCTGGTATCCTGTAGTCATACGACAATAAAAAGTCATTTTGCGAAGTGCGGACCACCTAAGGCAAGGGAAGTAAGGGGAACTCTGAGGAACTCGGAGCTGGAGTTTTGGGTGGCTTTAGCTGCTGGCGTTGAAGCCAGCCCCCCCCTTGCCAAGCAAAGAGTGAGGAGGGGTTGGAAAAGAGGGAGGAGCAGGTGAAGGCAGAGGAGTGGTTTATATGGAGTGTGTAATGACTGAGGGAAGGAGTTTGGGCATGATCCTTCTCTCAAACTTGAATTATTTTATAACTTCATATATAGTTGGAGAGCCAGCATAACATCTTACAGGTTTAACCATGATCTTGTAAAGTTTGGAGTCTGTTACTCATATTTTCAGCACTGTCGCTGGATCTTCAGACTTCCACTGTGGGCGTGTTTTCTGACAAATCCACTAAGGGTGTGCCAAAGTGGAATTTGTGAGATTGTATGTTTCCACATCTCTGGTTCTTTGAAGGTTAGCAATGCAATCCAGGGCTTGGAAAGGCATTTCATTCTCTTGTGGTTATATTAATAATGTCATCAGCGATAATGTTGCATGCACTGTTTTGAATGAAATGGGTAAATGATTTTAAAGATTTAATTTTGAACTGGATCAAAAAAAAACTCAGATATGAGTTAAAGTTTTAGGAAATAACAGCATCATGCCTGGTAGCCAATATGTAAAATGTTATGCTTGTGTTTTTATTTCTTTCTATAATATTTTTACATTTTTGCTTCATGTTTTTATGACATAGAGAATACATGAGCTACTTTTTATCCTGAAATGTGTTTTATGAAATGATGAATGACGATCTTTTTGTAATATATATATATATATATATATATATATATATATGTACAGGGATCTTCATAACATGTATTACTAGGCTGTATGTACACTAATGTGATACCTGTGAATGTATGTAGGCAAACTCACTCTTAATGCCGTCCAGGTCGGCCGAGGCGAGCGTTTGCGCCTCCGTCTCGTCAGTGGGTATGCGCTGATATTTTGCTTGTTCAGTTCCCGTCATGTTCCCAGTTCGGCGGCGCTCCTGGAGGCTGTAACTGCGGCTTGCAGAGGACACACGAGTCAGTGAACTGGACTCACTGGATGGAGGAGTCACTTCAGGAGTGCTGCGGTAAAGAAAAGAAAACAGGTCCGTATATCTCATTACCTGATCGGAATTTCAGCATATAATGCCACCGTGGTCAATAAATGATGCAGAAACAGCTGTGGTGGCAGTTTACAGAGAAGAAACTTATATTTTTTCTAAAATTCAGTATCTCAAATTCATGTGTCTGTGCTAAACCTACAAGTCACCATGACACAACATAAAAATATACAAACCAAACTAAGCAGAGACACATTTCTCATTCTCAATAAGGTATCTGTCTATCACTCTATCAGGCTGTTGGACTTTTAATCTGTCCATCTGTTTGTAGCTCTCTGTCTCTGTCTGTCTATATTTCAGTCTGTCTGTATATCTGTGCCTGTTTGTCTCTCTTAGTCCATCAGTCTGCAAATATGTCAGTCTATCAGTTAATCCCTCAATCTGTCAGTCTGTAAATCTTTCTGTCTGTCTCTCTGTCTGTCTGTATATCTGGTGTGGTCATCGCACTGTTAGATAATTTCACATTAAGCCCTAATTCCAGTGTGCAGTATGAAAACTATGAGACTGAAAACATTTACTTCCACCTTTAATTTTAACCTTAAAATCGTGAACTCTGGAATTTAAACAGTTAAACAAATCCAGCATTTATGAAGGATATACTGAGAGATTAAATCATTAAATTGATGATTGATCATTAAATTAAACTCCATCAAAGAGGAGCACTTACCATCACCCAAACTCCACTCACTTAAAACTTAACCACATAAATAAAAAGGAAAGTTGAAGAACATAGGATCCAAAACTGTACAGCAACGTTTCACAGAACACAGGTAGCACAGAACACAGCAGAGAGAAGAAGAAGGAGTATTTAAAAGAAAGGGGAAAAAACAGTTGCCAGTAGTGACGACCATTAATGAGAAAGTTCTGGATCCCCGCTGACCACTCAAATAACACAGACAAAAAACCCACACAGCGTTCTAAATATACACACACATTACATCCACAACAGCACAGAACCCAGAAAACAGAGAAAAGAGGAATCCCAGCACGCAACCTTAAAAAGGAGAACTTACAGGAAACCCAGCACAGAACCCAAAAAAGGCACTCAACAAGCACAGCACAGAACCCAAAAACAGACACCTTAGTAAACACAGTGGAGAACCCAAAAACAGATAACCCAAAAATAGAAAACTTACAACGTACTTAGCAAACACAACAAAGAACCCCCAATCTGAGAACTGTACAGACCCTAAAATAAAGAACTCACAGCAAATGCACTACAGAACTCAAAACCGGACAACTCGGCAAACATGGCACAGAACCAGAAAGCGGACAGCTAACAGAAAATGCAACATAGAAAACAAAGAACTTACAGCAAATACAACACAGACCCTGAAAACAGAAAAATCAGTAAATGCAGCACAGAACCCAAAAACAGTGAGCTCAGCAATTGTGTGACAAAACCTGAATCAGAGAAATCAGTGAACATAGCCCAGATTCTTACTGTAAATTCTTACAGTCAGTGTAACACAGAAAGCAATAACAGTGAGCTCAGCAAAAAAAAAAAAAAAAGAGAACAGAACCCCAATAAGGATTAGGGAACTGTTGGGGTGGAATAAGAGAACTATTAGGGTGGAGTTCGAGAAATCGAAGCTTTACTGAAATTTCTGCCAGGAATGCTATGTTATTCATTAATTACTCCTAACCAGCAGCTGATAGCCAGTCTTTAATAGACTCTATTCGTCTATCCCCTTTATGTACTGGCGTTTTGATGTTCCCTTCCTTCCTCCCCACCACCACCAGTTTGGCCCTGTCCAGTTGTCCTATTGCTGTTCTGATCTGGCAGGATAAGGTATGACAGATCTATAAGCATGGAGTTAGAGGACCATAAGCATGGAGTTAGAGAACTGTTAGGTTGGTATTAGAGAACAGCTAGGGCAGGGTTAAGGGAACTGATAGGATGGAGTTTGAGAACTGTGGGTGGTAAATTAAGCAAACAGTCAATGCAGAGTTTAGACAACTGTTGGAGCGAAGTTAAAGAACTTTTGGGGTTACAGAATGCTATTGATATATGTAGCTTTAACCTTAACCTTTCTCTTCTCTGATGCTTAATCTCTAATTAATAATCATATCTTTTCATTGTTTTGATTAATTTTTGGCCCTGAACTCCAGAGTAGTTAGAGACTATAACACATAACTGAGATCCACTAAAACAACCTGAATCATACTCACTCTTTCTCAGTACCAGAGAGAACTGTGTGGGCAGTCTGAGAACAACCAACGCTTTCTGAGCCATCCAGTGGGGAGAGGTGAGGTTCATCGTCAGAGACAAAGAACTGGAAAAGTGGAAACATAAAGCCTAGTTTGTATGAGTTGCCAATGAAACACGAGTGTGTTTGATTGACTGAAGGCTCAGGTCGGTACCTGAACGCTCTCTTTAGTATTTGACTCGGCTGTCTGAATCTCTGTAGCTTCATCTTCCTTTTCATCCTCCTCCTCCTCTGCCTCCTCCACTGCCTCGCGCATACCCACACTCTCTTTCCCCTCTTTACTCCTCTTTCGTTTCCTTTCACTTCTCTTCTTCCTGCCATCGCCATGAAGTTTGGACAGAGGGTGACGGACATGACGGGACGACTGACGATGGACTGCAGAAAAAAGAAGAGAGGATAAATCAAACGTAGATCAACAGTAACAGAGTATGATCCTTTAATAATGTTCTTATTAAACATTACTGATATAGCTTAGTTTGCTACTTTATCACACGATACTTACACTGAAGGTTTTCAGAGAACTTTATATTATACATCATAATCTTTTACACCTTAAATATTATGAATGTGAAGACAGCCAGCTGCTGCTTTACCAAGACTGCCTAATAAGACTCTTAACAGGTAAGAAACTAACCAAAACCCACTTTGATAAGCTCAATTATCAAATAAGGGCTATACGGCAGATATTAACAAAAATTATCAAAAATATTGAATATTGCTATATTATGTTTGATGATACTGAGTTAATTCTCAAAAACACAGTACTGATTTTAAATTCCATAGTTTAAAATCAAAGATTTGTGGCAGAGAGTGGTTGATTTTGTGTTGCATTTATACCCAGACTGCCAATTAGTAGTTTTATGGCAGGCACTTTTATCTGGAGCATCTTGCAGCTTGTGAGTATTGCCTAAAGAACCCCAGTCTACATCAAAAAGGGCAGTGATATAAGCCACTACACTATACCAGCGAGTGTCAACAAACAGCTGACGTAAATATGTATCGTAAGTGCATGCTGCTAACATTAGTAAACCTTATCATATAGTAATGTGTTTTATCGTATTGTGTCCTACAATTATTATCAAAACATTGCAACATATTGACCTATTTACAGTATCGCAATATATCGAATCATAACTTCTATATTATTTTACGTAACATATGGCCAAGTTAATGTCACTTCAGTCACTTCAGAACAGAGTCTGAATTCTCTTAATTTAAAGCTAATTAATGACTTGCTATTGATATATGTTTATGTTTGAGCATTTAACAAATTAAATATAATAGCACCTGTCCCAATATGTTTGAAATGTGTTGCAGGCATTAATGTCAGAATCAGTGTATAGAAATAAAAAGCGTCAAATCAGTGTTCATGATAAGATAATGCCTGGATCAGACTTGCTAATTTCAAGACATTTCATAGCCAACAAATTTCCATTGTTGAGTCTGAATAGCAGTGTCAGGAATGATAAACAGGTCGTGCCTGTGAATGTTATTTTCACTTGCTTTGACATTTCTTACAAAACGTTGCTTGACATTAACCGATATGGCGCACATACATACCAAATCTGATCCTGGATGTCTGATTGCAGCATTAAACATTATTTATTGCTACTGTTTATTTACATTTACAGTCCCAACAGTTTTTTTGTATGATATTTTACTTCAGCTAATACAGTAATGTAACAACCTCTAAGACTTCCTTTTTTAGTATTCTCCTGAGAGTCTAATGATTTTTATCGCAGACTGGGATAGCAGCGCAGTGATTATTGTAAAAAAAAATTAACAGCTTAAACCTCTAATATGAGCATTAGGCTGAAAACAGAGTGACAGAAATTATAAACATGTAAACCATCCAGTTCGATGACCATCACTGTAAGTAAAAATATCAATGGAAAAACGGAAAGTTATAATAATTTTGGTAATACCCATAACTTTACATTTAGCTACTTTGTTAAAGATATACAGTTTTACTAAGACTTATTAGTAAAATGTTGTAAACAATGTTGTGAGCTGTTTATGGGTGCATTTTTGTTTGTTTGTTTGTTTTTGTGTTGGAGTATAAACTCACATTCAAAGTCCTCCTCGCCGTAGGAGCGTTGCTGTTCGCTGGGAACTCTGGGATTGGGACTGAGAATGTTCTGGAATCTCTGAACGCTCAGAGTTTTATTCAGATCACCATCATCCTCCTCTACCTCCCTGAGAGCTCCTCGAGCTGGAGGAGACGCGGGCTGCAACAGAGAACAGCAACAACGACTTAAGCATTAGATTATTTATTTTATTATTTAACTTCCAGATAAATCCAGCATCCAGCCAAGTACAAATGTAGAGATTTTAGTTCCGGTATATAATTTAGTAAACCAACCTTTTCCTAATGTACCCATGTATAATTTCAATGGGTTTAATAAGAGAAAGTTTTTCTTTTTTTCTTTTGCATTGTATTAGTAAAATGTATAGTGTAAAATACGTTTGTGTATATTCAAAACAGTTCATTAATTTTACCCCAGATGGCGCTAAGATCAAATGAAACTATGCTGCTCTTGAAGGGGCATTCCACCCTAATACAAGAGTTAGCCGTGATGTTAGCTCTCTGACCTCCTTCTGCATTAGTAAATAAAACAGCCCACCCTGGTGTATCCTGAAGCTCTGTTCATGTTTCTGAAGTGCCTCCCACCTTCTACTTAATCCATCAGAAGAAAGGTAGACTGCAGCACTGCTTTGCAAAATGTGTTTGATGTTTTAGAGATAAATGTATATAATACTACACAGTAAATTATTATTTTTTATTTGCTATTATTTCTAATGAGAAATATATATACTTGTAATCAGGGGTCACAGTGTCTGAAATACAAATGTAACTATTTTATTTACTGTCCAAAAACACAAATGAACCTACACATGTTCTCTCAGTTTTTTTATATGTAATCTTGATGACACTGATCCATTGTAGAAAGTGGAAATCTCAGAAAATAAGGTTTTTTGGATACTATTTTTATTTTTTTCATATTATTTTGCCTTGCACATACCCCTTAACCATGAATGAATTTGAAAAATACGTTTTTGAATCAAATCCTTCAGACACTGTATTCATAATCATCTCGGGTAATAACTTCCTGTGAGGGAGCTTTTAGAGGCTGGTTCCTATCATATATGTCACACGATACTAAATGACACTGCAGTAAACAATTACAATCATTTACCTGAACACTCAATCCATAACTAATGTTGAACTGCAGCTCCTTAGTATTCTTGTTAGATTTTACTGCTTCCACTGTCTACAGTTCGTATTAACCTCTTAATTACTTTGTTTATTATATTCTTGCCTCTTACTGTTTTTTACAGACAGAACAGAATGTGCAGTTGTTTACAATTGGAAAAATACTAAAATTGAATAAAAAAAGACAAAGTATTTGTTTTGCCACAGTGCAGCACTGATGCAGTATTGAACTCTCTGTACATTGTGTAACTGTAGATTTAAAAGCGTTAAAAGCCTGAAAACATAGTGGACAGTAAGCAGTCTGACCTTATTTAGTTGTAACGCAGCCCATATACTCTGCTCAGATATATTCTCTGACAGCTGATTGTCGCCAACCCGGTCAAAGGGTCACTTTTATAGTCTTCTTTTACTGCGCACTGCTTTACAGAGTGACTCGAACTCAAGATTAATCTCAATATTAAACCTACCTCACTCATGCTCAGGTGTGGTTAGCCGTGCTGCTTTAGCTCTGATCCTGACAGTCAGTGATTGCTTAATAAAGAACTTTACAGACAGTGTCCTCTCTCTGACCGCAGCTCTCTGAGCACTCTGTAAACTCGCTCACCATTACAGGGTTAAGAACAATGTAATCTCTTAGTCTCTCATTTCACGGCGTCCTCGTGAGTAAATATTGACTCCCTGCGTATGCACAGGTCAAGTGTGGTTGAGGATGTGGAGTAACCTTCTGTAGGACCTCAAAGTCACACAAACATCTGAAAGATCTTTCACACACTCTCACACCACAATGACATTTGGAGCGTAACATTCAGGGATAAAGAACAAGAAAAAAACTTCAGAGCTGCAGAATGGCTGTAGATACACTGCATATTTTTTTCCATGAATATACAGGTCAATCAGAGTGGTTTGGAATAAAATGCTCTGGTATAGAGGAACTTAACAGGTCAGAATTATTTACAGTGGTGGTGATAGGAACCAGACATCAACCTCTAAAAGCTTTCTCACAGAAGGTTATTACATGAAATGGTTATGAATACGTTGCCTATCAGAGATGTTCGTTTTGAGAAGACTTTGGCCTTAAAATCCATTCATGGTGGTATGTAGGATCTTGTTTTTTAAGGTTTTCTACTATTTTACATTCACTGTTACATACAGATCTTCAGAAGTTTGCTGGTTCACTGGTCGTTTTGGTTAGTAAAGAAAGGCTATATTTGTGATAAATACACTCCTGCAAATGTAGTCAATCAGCTGAGATGTTTGAAGTCCAGCTGCTAAAAAATGAAAATGTAAATAAAGCATGGCTTGCTTTTGATGTAGGATTGACAGCCCTCTGTCAAACACCCTCAGCCTGTTACAGCACTAAAGCAGAACCAAACACAGCAATGAGTGAAACGGAAGCTACAAAAGGCTGACTTTGTATTTATAAAATGATAACTTTACAGAAGAAGAAATAAACATACCTTACTTTTAATGTAAAGTATGCAATATAATGACATGTTTTTTTCATCATGAAATGCACATACAATGTAGCAGGCATTTTCAAATCCTGTCAAAAACTGAAAAAAAAAGGTTTTGTGCCAGCATAAATGATAAATAGGCTGTGTTGTAGACCTCACTGTATTTACTAAAACACTATCTAGCTTTATATAAAGACTATATTAACGTTTTTTATTTTACCTCCAGGGGATGGTGCAACAACAGAACAAGCGGGCGTTCCTGATAACTTGGGTATGAATGCTATGTTGTCTGTTGCTTTGTGGTTAGCTTTCACTGAAATTTCTCTTACTTAACACAGAGGGAGTTAACTCTGTGGGTGGGATAAACCACATCAAGGGTACTGAGGGTACTTACATAAGCACTATCTATGATTGGGGCTGCCTTTTTTACGTTGAAAAGGGGAATTTGGCTAAATAAATCAACCGTTCGGTATACACAGAACTAACTTTGTAGATGTATATTGAAGTCCACTAGAGCAAGAGTTGAGAGACGTTTTGGGAGGTATTTACAGAAAAGATTTTGGCGACTCTTGACTATTCTTGTGTTTATTAGCAATAGTAACCTTGCAGCTCCAGCACCAAACTAAATAAGCAATATTTGGACACTGAACAGCTTCTGCTCTACATTATAGAAACATGTTAAACTCTGCAAACTGCTGCTAAACTACATTGTAGAAACATGTTAAATTCTGCAAACTGCTGCTAAACTCTACATTGTAGAAACATGTTAAATTCTGCAAACTGCTGCTAAAGTCTACATTGTAGAAACATGTTAAACTCTGCAAACTGCTGCTAAAGTCTACATTGTAGAAATATGTTAAACTCTGCAAACTGCTGCTAAACTCTACATTGTAGAAACATGTTAAACTCTGCAAACTGCTGCTAAACTCTACATTGTAGAAACATGTTAAATTCTGCAAACTGCTGCTAAACTCTACATTGTAGAAACATGTTAAATTCTGCAAACTGCTGCTAAAGTCTACATTGTAGAAACATGTTAAACTCTGCAAACTGCTGCTAAAGTCTACATTGTAGAAATATGTTAAACTCTGCAAACTGCTGCTAAACTCTACATTGTAGAAACATGTTAAACTCTGCAAACTGCTGCTAAACTCTACATTGTAGAAACATGTTAAACTCTGCAAACTGCTGCTAAACTCTATATTGTAGAAACATGTTAAATTCTGCAAACTGCTGCTAAACTACATTGTAGAAACATGTTAAACTCTGCAAACTGCTGCTAAACTCTACATTGTAGAAACATGTTAAACTCTGCAAACTGCTGCTAAACTGCATTGTAGAAACATGTTAAACTCTGCAAATTGCTGCTAAACTCTACATTGTAGAAACATGTTAAACTCTGCAAACTGCTGCTAAACTACATTGTAGAAACATGTTAAACACTGCAAACTGCTGCTAAACTCTACATTGTAGAAACATGTTAAACTCTGCAAACTGCTGCTAAACTACATTGTAGAAACATGTTAAACTCTGCAAACTGCTGCTAAACTCTACATTGTAGAAACATGCTAAACTCTGCAAACTGCTGCTAAACTCTACATTGTAGAAACATGTTAAACTCTGCAAACTGTTGCTAAACTCTACATTATAGAAACATGTTAAACTCTGCAAACTGTTGCTAAACTCTACATTATAGAAACATGTTAAACTCTGCAAACTGCTGCTAAACTCTATATTGTAGAAACATGTTAAACTCTGCAAACTGCTGCTAAACTCTATATTGTAGAAACATGTTAAACTCTGCAAAATGCTGCTAAACTCTACATTGTAGAAACATGTTAAACTCTGCAAAAAAACTGCTAAACTCATTGAAAATTGGTTATATTATTCAGTTTAAAAAGTGGTTTAACTCTACCATGTAAAAATCTACAGAAAATTTATATTGTAAAAAGCTGTTAAGCTATGTTAAAAGTGATATTAAACTCTATAGTGTAAAAACTGTAAAAATGTGATAAATTCTGTAAAAAGCTGTTATAAGTGTAAAAAAGTTGATATACTCTACAGAAAACCTGTTGAACTCTACAGTGTAAAAAGCAGTTAAACTCTACAGTAGAAAAAGTTGTTGAACTCTACAGTGTAAAAAGCTGTTAAACTCTACAGTGTAAAAAGCTGTTAAACTCTACAGTATAAAAAGCTGTTGAACTCTACAGTGTAAAAAAGCTGTTAAACTTTACAGTCTAAAAAGCTGTTAAACTCTACAGTATAAAAAGCTGTTAAACTCTACAGTGTAAACATCTGTTAAACTCTACAGTGTAAAAATCTGTTAAACTCTACAGTGTAAAAAGCTGCTAAACTCTACAGTGTAAAAAGCTATTAAACTCTACTGTGTAAAAAGCTATTAAACTCTACTGTGTAAAAATCTGTTAAACTCTACAGTGTAAAAATCTGTTAAACTCTACAGTATAAAATGCTGTTAAACTCTACAGTGTAAAAAGCTGTTAAACTCTACAGTGTAAAAAGCTGTTAAACTCTACAGTGTAAAAAGCTGCTAAACTCTACAGTGTAAAAAGCTATTAAACTCTACTGTGTAAAAATCTGTTAAACTCTACAGTGTAAAAAGCTGCTAAACTCTACAGTGTAAAAAGCTATTAAACTCTACTGTGTAAAAATCTGTTAAACTCTACAGTGTAAAAATCTGTTAAACTCTACAGTATAAAACGCTGTTAAACTCTATAGTGTAAAAAGCTGTTAAACTCTACAGTGTAAAAAGCTGTTTAACTCTACAGTGTAAAAATCTGTTAAACTCTACAGTGTAAAACGCTGTTAAACTCTACAGTGTAAAAAGCTGTTAAACTCTACAGTGTAAAAAAGCTGTTAAACTCTACAGTGTAAAAATCTGTTAAACTCTACAGTGTAAAACGCTGTTAAACTCTACTGTGTAAAAATCTGTTAAACTCTACAGTGTAAAAATCTGTTAAACTCTACAGTGTAAAATGCTGTTAAACTCTACAGTGTAAAAATCTGTTAAACTCTACAGTGTAAAAATCTGTTAAACTCTACAGTGTAAAAATCTGTTAAACTACAGTGTAAAACGCTGTTAAACTCTACAGTGTAAAAACTGTGAAACCTCAGAATTGAAAAGCTGTTAAACAAACAAAGAAGGTGAAGCGACACATCAGCGTTTCTGAGATTACTCTGAGCTCTCAGCGTTACTCAACTCTGTTCTGTGTACATTACAGCACATGGCCAATCACTTGTGCGGAAACACCTGAACAAACGCTACATTAACTCTACATTAACACCACACTAATGCTACAATAACACCAGCTGATTACGCAGCGCCTCTGCTGTAAACACTGACCTCCGTGTAAAGGAATTCCATCAAACCTCAGCATGTACTTCCAAGTTCAAAAAAGTTACCAGTTTCCTCTTTGAAGAGCACTTTAGTCCATCAGACTGAATGAACGTTTACATCCTGGTCATGTGATCACAGCTGGAAGAGGATATAAACTCTTAAACTGGCACAAAAACTCAAACTCCAATTATTGCTCATCCAGCTTCCCTAAAAACACACAAGCAAGGCACAGTCATGCTTACAGCAGTTAATCATTAACATTCACTAAGCACAACTACCAGTAGCAGCAAACCAGCTTAACTTCAATACAAACTTCACTTCAAACATCGATACAACCTTTACTTTAAACTACAATAAAATCTTTGATTTGAACTACAATACAAACTTACGTACAACCTTTAGTACAAACTTCACTAGTCCAGTAGAAGAAAGCTGTAAACTGGGCAAACTTCCTGCTCACAAGTCAGACATTATAAAGAAATCTGATAATGAAATGGCATGAGATCTTACAATGACTGCATTGGTGCACTAGAGTCATATAGACAAATAACTTAAATAATAAAGCTAAAGGAATGCATTAAACTCCTAGACACATTAAAACTTTATAGATGCATTAAAGCCTTATATCTGCATTAAACTCTTACAGCCTCCTTAAACCATTAGATACAATAAACTGTTATAAGCACAATGAACCATATGATGTATCAAAACCTTACAGACAAATTAAATGCTTGTAGGTACATTCAACTTTTATAACAACATTAACCCCCTAGATGTATTAAAGTCTCATAGACACATAAAATCCTAAGACACATTAAAGCTCTATTAGTGCATTCAACTCCTATAACTCCTATATAATAAATAATGAGATGCATTAAAGCATATGGCTTATAGCTTAGAAACACATTAGATCCTAAACTACATTAAAGGCTAACATTTGGATTAAACGAATGATTGATTCAATGAAGCCATAGACATATTTAACCTTTAGATGCATTAAACCCTAAGATACATTAAAGGCTCATACATGCATGAAACCCATAGATAAATACATTCTTATTTATGATTTTAAACCCTATAAGCATGCAATAAACACTTACAAGAGCATTGAACTTATATATGCACAACATCATGTACGTAAAACCTACTTTGCATCATTTGTATGCAGTCTAATCCTTATCTTACCTTATCTACTGAAGTAAATATATTTCTTTCTGAATATTTAGGATGTTTTTATATATAGTACTTTGCAGTGATGTACAACTGGTAAACTTACACAGGAGACATACTTTTAATATTCTTACACTTCAGCACAACTTGTTCTAATTAGTACAGCTGACTACGGGGCGAGTGAAACTGAAGGCTGTAATTTGTGTTTTTAGTCAGTGTTTGAAAGAATCTCCTCTTCTAATAGTCAATTGTATTGAGCTTTTAGAATGTTTTGCCACTTGTGTTTTACACATTCTTACATTTAACCCATCCGTGCAGTGAATCACCCGCATATATACACACTAGGGGGCAGTGAGCACACTTGGCCAGAACAGTGGGCAGCCCTATCCACAGTGCCCAGGAAGCAGTTGGGCGTTAAGTGTCTTGCCCAAGAACATTTCAGCTGTGTGCTGTTGGTCCAGGAGATTGAACCGGATCATTAACCTTCAGCCCACGACTGCCCCAGTTGTCAAGTTGTCTTTGAGCCAATTACTTGTTTTTCTATGGTGTGTTTAGTGTTTTGCGGAAGTCTGGCCATTTAACAAAGATATTAAGATTATATATTAAGATATTATATGCTATTTTGACCAGTAAGCTGTGTATTGTAAGCTGTATATTGTCTTGTGTTAGCTGTTTAAATATGGCTTCTGAATGGACTGAAGTGTTTGAGCAACTGAGAAAAATTGGAAGTCATTTCAAAAGTGACTAAACCTATCTGGACTAAACAGATTGTTTACTTTTACTGCATCTCTGCTTGTTATTTTAAATTCATTCCTGCTGGTCTATCATGGGGAGAAGTGTGTGGTGTGTTTGGCCCTGATTTTGTAGAGTAATCAGTTTCTTATTTAAGCCTTTTGTTGAAGGAAGCAGATCAGTCAGTCACGTGACCTTTAAAAACACAGAAGTGAAAAACTCTCAGACAGGTGAAGATATAACAGAGCATTGTTTAACACAGAGAGGGAGTGAGAAAGAGAGACTGAAAGAGAGAAAGGGAAATAGAGAGAGAAAAGAGAGTGTGAAATAGAGATAGATACAGAGAGAGAGAGAGAGAGAGAGAGAGAGAGAGGGAGAGAGAGAGCGGAAGAGACAGAAGCAGATCCAAACTTTATAAAAGCTGAGTAAGCTCTCTGTGTGTTTAACGGGAAGTGATGCAAACCAGAGAAACCATCAAATAGGTGGGTGGGTTGGAAGGGGGATTAAACTGATAAAAAACTGCTTGTTTATATCCTGACATGTCTATATAAAAAGCTCTTTTGTTTTTGTTGAAATTTGCTGACATGTTCAGTTTCAGAAAAAAACTTTCTGTATTGTCTGCAGCTCTGCTAGTTATTCAGAGCAATTAAGCACTATGACATTAAATTTAACTAATGTATTAAAAAGCCTTTCTCTGTTCCGCCTGTTCAGAATGTTCAGGGTATTAGGCAGGTGTTTAGCATGTATAGGTCTTTAGTACGCTGAGGTATTCAGTGTGTTCAGCAGTGTGTTCAGTGTGTTTAGTGTGTTTAGGTATTCAGTATGCTCAGGTGTTCAACATGTTTAAGTGTTTAGCATGTTACATTCTTCAGAATGTTCAGGTATTTAGCACATTATGATTGTAGGCGAGGTGAGCCAGCAACTGTAAGGACGTGGGTGCTCTTGAGCAAAGCATTTAACCTTTACATTGCAGAAAAAAATAAAATACATAACACCTGAGCATGTTTAGTAGACTTTTTCGAGCTCTGATGTTTGGCAGAAACAACAAAAATAAAACCGTAAACCTATAGTGGTATTGTACAGCATCATAAACTCATAAACAATCAGTAACTGAGTGCACCTACAGAGTGGATGATTACTGCTCCAAGATCAGTCACTTCAGTGGGTTGGTGGTTATTCATGCTGCTGGCTGTTACTTTACAGATGATCAGGCGGTGAAATTTGACTGGTTGACACTTTAGCCTTTTTCTTTCTCACTGGAGTTCAAACACGAGATCACGAACAACATAACCTGAGAACAAAGAACACATTTACACTCAAAAGACTTTCACATCACACTGGACCAACTGCAGTACATTCATATCAGCTTAGAGCTTAGTGACCATGAAGGTCAAGGTGAACTTTAAAGTAAACCCTGATTTTGTTATTTTTGGATTAAATTACGGATCTAAATTATTTATGTGAGAAACTAAAGGTCAGACATAACGTGTTATAATGTGTTATACATTATAATTATTAACTTAATCCTCAATTAACATAATATATCATCACAATTTAAAGCATGATTTAAAAGGCTTTAAAAAAAAAATATTAGAACAAATACCTAAGTTAAATCTGCAGCATAAGATTGTACTATGTACTATGTACAATGCTGTACTACATATTATTCTACAGTACTGTATTATAATGCTGTACTAAATATTTTTTCATAATACAGTACTATAGTACCGTACTAAATATTATTCTACAGTACTCTACTACAAGGCTATACTAAATATTATTCTACAGTACTCTACTACAATGCTATACTAAATGTTATTCTACAGTACTCTACAACAATGCTATATTAAATGGTATTCTACAGTACTCTACTACAATGATATACTAAATGTTATTCTACAGTACTCTACTGCAATGCTATACTAAATGTTATTCTACAGTACTCTACTACAATGCTATACTAAATGTTATTCTACAGTACTCTACTGCAATGCTATACTAAATGTTATTCTACAGTACTCTACTACAATGCTATACTAAATGTTATTCTACAGTACTCTACTACAATGCTATACTAAATGTTATTCTACAGTACTCTACTGCAATGCTATACTAAATGTTATTCTACAGTACTCTACTACAATGCTATACTAAATGTTATTCTACAGTACTCTACTGCAATGCTATGCAGAATTATAAAAATACTTTAGTATAAAACTGCTACAATATTGCACAATGGTCTAATTTTATAAAGTATTACTGTGCTACAACCCTGTGCCTACAACACTGTTCTACACCACTATTTTAACATGTGCTACAACGCTGTACTAACACAGCAACAACAGTGTGCAACAATAGGGTGCTACAATACTGTACTATAATACAGTGCAAAAGTACTTTGCTTCAAAGCGGTGTTATAGTACTCAACTACAGTATTATATATTACAGTGTTGTAAAGTCTTGTGTACTAAAATATTATTATGCAGTATTTTTGTTAAGGTGATGCTTCGCTACAATGCTACAGTACAGTGCTGCAATACTATACTATAGTACTGTACTACAATGCTATGCTACATTTATACAATTGTACTACAGTATTATGCTACAGTGCTGTACTAAAATGCAGTGCTACAATATTGTATTATAAAACTGTGCTATAATACTGTACTGTACTTTAATGCTGAAGTAAAATAGTGTACCACGATATTATACTATACTACTGTGCTACATCACTGTTGTACAATATTGTGCTAGCACACTCTATTGCTTTACTTCAATTTTTATATATTCTTATAACTCCTTACTCCAGTCTAGATGACAAAACTTAGAAATTCATGAGGGAAAAAGTTGGGACATTATTATCTGACCTAAATCTGCAGAATACTGTACTTCAGTCCTGTACAAAAATATTATTTGACATTGTTTTACAGTGATGATGTGCTACAATACTGTACTACAATATTATTCTACATAAAATTCTGTGCTACATATTCCCACAACTTAAAACAACATTATTTAAACCAGAGGGAAAAATACACATTGAATTGTCCAACGAAAATCTGCAGCACAAAATTTGTACCACAATATTGTCCTAAAATAAGATTCCACAATGATGGGATAAAATACTGTATTACAACACTGTTACAATACTGCAAACTATTATACCACAGTTCTGTTCTATGATGCTGTGGTATAATACAGTACTGCAACACAATAATACAATACTGTAATACTAATATATAATATTTTTAAATATTGTACTATTATAATACCTTTTTTCAGTATAAAATAGTGTATGGTATATATATTGTAACAACAGTATACAAATTCTTCTGCAAGTCGCTGTTGAGCAAGGTCATAGATATGATAAGGTTCTGTATAATTATAACAGAGAGCCAAAGTACAGTGCCAGACCAACATTAAAGGACACATTAAACAAAGAGTGAAGAAGGAAACCCTGCAGATATATGTAGTGCTGACTGCAGTTTAGACAGGAAAGAAAATAATAGCCATTAAACAAATATATCAACAATAAGTAATTAGACTGTGCATCTTTATGTTCTTGTATATGTATTGAAAAAAAAAATTATATTTTACATTTAAATACAAGCACTGTTGAGGAATAAGTTTCAAGTTTATTTGTCATTTGCACATCATGTCAGGACATAACATGCATTGAAATGCTTGAGGTGAGGCTCAGATAAAACTCTACAGCAGGGCAGCATTATAAATGTAAAACAGTGCAAACATACAATAAATAGACAATATTAAAGTAAAAATAAGCTAAATAATAAAGGTAAAACACAGGTCATAACCCTTTAAAATCCTCTCAGACATGTTTACATTTGTTTAAGGTGTTTTAACTGCAAGTGTTTTAAGCACCGTGAGTGTAACAGTGATCTGTTTGGTGTTTGGTTTAGCATCATGTAGTTTATAGCCACAGTAAAGTGTAATTTATTGAACTTAAATTATTGTAATAAAGAAATTCATTAAACAAATATCTCCAAAACTTTTTTTTGTTTAAATCAAAGTTAATTTGACTATGGATGTTTCTGTTGGTCTGTTTGGCATAAAATTTTGTGTAAATGACAGCTTTTGTTTTAAATTTATTAAGGTCTGTATCATATATCTAAATTCACGTGAACCCAGCTCAAACATTAATAGTTTCTGGTTTACATTTTTTTATCTCTTTTTTGGTATTTTAGAGAAACCACTTGATCCAGATCTACACTGAAAAAAAAGTGTCAGCTCAACGAACACGTATGTCAGCTTCTTACACTGTAGCTTTTGAGGTAACTCAACTTGTTCATGTAGTTACGTGGTGTGTTAAAACTGATATATGAAAATAAACTCTTCTAATTGGCTGGAGTTGGGTCTGAAAACCTCAGTTTCAATAGGTGGGGCAAAACTGCTATAGGCTCAATGTGTGGGGATAAAATGATATGGGGTAAATGGGTGGGGTTAAGCTACTGGAAGATAAATGACCTGGCTGAACTGCTGTTAGCTGAAGGGGCGGAGCTAATGTGCTGTATGCTAAGTGTATGGGGCAAAACTGTTATAGAGTAATTGGGCGGGGCTAAACCGCTGTAGGGAAAAAGGGTGGGGCTAAACTGTTGTATTTAAACAAAGAATGAAAAAATAGATGGCAAATTTGAACAGATCTTAAGATCTTGCGTGACTGAGGGACATGTCATAGATGTACATAGATGTAAATATTTTATTATATAATGTAATGTATATTCCTTTGTGTCACTGTTTCTCTCTCCTAGTTCTGCCCTTTCGTCTGCTCTGAATTTTTAGTATATAGTCCTGCTTACTCTTTACTCCTCCTACCTGTATTTATTTCTTAACTCATCTTTTTCAGGTCTGTCTCATTCCATCTGTTCTATATGTACTGTTTTTCTTTCAGGTCTGTATCAATGTATGTTGATTCCTTTCATTTCTCATGTTTGTTTATGTTTTATTCATTATTTAGTTTAGTTTAAATGAACTTAATCCTACATCAGCACCTTTCTTCTGATACTGTATATACACTCCTCACTGGTAATACATTCAAAAACATACTATATATAACAGATATCATTTACTGTAAATGTTACTGTTCCTTTTTGCACATCAACATCTCCTGAGTATTTCCTCTGTAAATATAATAATAAAAATGTGCACTTTAGTCAGAGACAATAAAGAGTCATGATGTGAATAATACAACACACCCACACTAAGCACAGGGTGTGTGTGTGTGTGTGTGTGTGTGTCTGTATAAATACATCCTGACTTACAAAGAATCTCTATGAAATCTGATGCTTTATATTCTTTATTACTCGTTTCATTACAATATTTCTGTAGTACAAATTTGTTCTATTATCTTTTAAAGCTACATTCATTTAAATAAATGATATTAAAGGAACAATTTCTGTTCTAAAAAACCTAGACACCAAAACATACACTTTATAGCTTTCTAAGTTATTATGAATCATTTACATCTGCTTGAAAACTGTAGAATATGAGCATCATTAAAAAAACTGTTTGTGTTTGACTGCAACAAAACTGGTTTCATATTATTTAAAACGATGAATAGTGTTTTACCAAAATGAATTTCATGTTAATGTATTGATTTATTGCTTTGCATTTATAACTCCCCACTGAACAGGGTTTGAAAATATTTTATAGACAATCATTTTTTGCTTTAAAACAGATATCTCAGATATCAGCAATATTAATATTCTAAGGAAGTTAAGATATACTTTATTAACTTGTTTTTTAAATCCAAAGGTATGCTGTATTTGGAGAACTTTGGTGTCAGAGTTTAGATGTATACCATTATTACCATATTTGAGCTACAAAGTGGGGAAAACATAGATTTGATGTTGATATGACCTCATACGGAGGAGATTAATCTTACCTAGCTCCTAGTTAGGAGGGTGTGTCCTTTGGACCATGCTGAGCTTTAGTAAAACTCACTTTGCTGTCTAGTTGTGGTTAGCCTGGGGGAGCACAGTGCCCCCTGGAGCCACACAACCTATGACATCTGGCTGCTGCTCATATCTCTTATCACTACAGTACCACCTGCTCTGAGAAATATTCCCTCAGATATGAGAATATTCACAGTCAGACTTTTCATTCAGTTTAACTTAAAACAGCATAAAAACTTAAGTTACAGTTTACAGACTGGGATGGTTTATGAACATTTTTACATTATAATGTACTGTTTCTAAATTTAGGAAATCCACTCATTCTGCACATTTAACACAATTCCAATTGCAGAGAAAATGCCGCTCCACAAAAAAAAACAACAATATAAAACCCTCAGAACAGAAACAGAGTAACAGTCAGGGACTGCAGGTTATTCACACACATTAGAGAGTGCACAACTATTGAACTGCACAAGAACACAAAGATGTGACTGTTCATTTACAAATGTAAATTTTGCAGATGTGATCTTATGTACACATGCATAAAAGCAAACCATATAGCTTTGTACCCTGTGATCAAGCTACAGAATTTATTTCCACTTTGTCACCCAAAAGCAATAAAACCAGGGCATAGCCATGGATAGGCCTGAGTGAGCCTGTGCCTACTTAGACTGATCATAGACCTTCCTAAGTGGTACAGGGAAAGAATATTTATTAATCTAATTTTAGATATTGAATTCCGATTTGTTTTCTGCCACTATATTATGGCCACTCAAGCCCTGCCTTCTTTACTCAACTTTGCAACCACTGCTATCCACCATTGCTATCCAAGTTTGTTATCAGTGTGCCAGTGTTTGAATTTGAAGATCTAGTTTCAGCTAATAGATGCAACTGGCTACATTTAAAGTGACATTAGGTGCTGTAGAGTTTGTACTATGTCATTTTTACTATTTGCATTTGCAAGTTTTGTGATCAGTTTTCTGTGATTGTGATGCTTTACTATAAAGGTGAGTGAGTTATCAGTAACTTACACTGCATTATCAAAGGTACAACAAATGAACCATAAGCATTTTCATTGGCTACAGCAAAAGCCATGACCCTATTTAAGTTGGATTAGTTTTACCAGAAAAAGTCCAGTAATGTAATTTCTGTGTGATCTCAGTCCCCGATTCCTATGGGATAAACCCCTGTAGACTGGGGATAAACTGCTGTAGACTCAATGGTCAGGTATAAACTGTTGAATCGGCTGAACTACTGTGGCTCTAACATAAAAAGGTTTAAAACTCTCAGGTCTGTATGGTAAAAATCAGTATATTCTATTAAAACTATCAAACAAGCAATGCATAGGTATCATACATGTAACTTTATGTAAGGGAGGGTTTAGAGGTGGCTGTCTGTTTCCTATCACAATTATCAACAAATCTAACTAGGCCAAATATATCTGTTTGACTTTGTTTAGATTTTAACCACTTAATTATATGGAAAAATGTGGAGTTCTCCTTCAATAGTGAGAATATTACTGTATCATACGGGGTATGGCAGGTAATCAGCTTCATGTAGCTTTTCAGAATATTAATATCTGGAAGGATATTAGAAAGTATACTGTTTGACTTAACTCTAAAGGTCAGAGCTCAGAATTTTAAAATTATAGAGATGACATGACATGGAAATGAAGCTTCCTGAATAGAAGTTCCCATATGAGGGCCTTGTCCTTTGGTCAAAAATTCTGACTATTGAACTTTAGTGCAACTCTGTGCAGTTTAACTGACTGGGCTGGTTTATGAATAGAGTTGCCTTTACAGCATACAGTTTCTAAATTTAGGAAATCCTGTTGCCCAACATGTCCATTGCACCCAATTCCAATTTTAGATTAAACTGCCAATAAAAATGTCATTCTACAAAAAACAACAATATAAAACGACTAAAATAGAAACAGAGTGACAGTCAAGGACTCCAGGTTAATCACCTACATTAAACACTACTGAACTTTACCCAGAGAACAAAATGATTCTTGGTTCTTAGTTCAGATGTAGTTAAGATGTAAGATGTAGTTTAGATGTGCTCTTTGTGAATTAAAGTAAATGCAAACTTGATCTGTAGAATTTATTTCCACTATCTGACAGTCTCTGGGCATAAACGGTATACCAGTGGGTTCATTTAACTTGTGGATTTCAGTTGTCCTGTTATGAACTTCAGGATGAAGGAACAGGGTCAAATCAAACTCCATTTTTGCTGTTAGCTGTGTCTTCAGGTTCTAAAAAAAGCTGAAGTTAGGTTTTGTATTGGCTAGTTTTTGTTTAAATTTCTTGTTACACCTCAAATGGTGCAGCAGTTACAGGTGCCAGAATGTAACTGCTTCACCCTTTAAGGTGGAACAGGAAAATTTGAATAAACTGGCGAATAGGGAGTTAACTTTAGCCATGTGCATTTTCTATTATTCGGTTTTGTAACTACATTACTGAGATGTTGATATGAGCATTTAGCTATGACTGAAAAGAGTTTGTGAATTATAGAAGGTAAGTCACTCTGGAATTATTAACATACTTGTAAAAACTACTGACATTGCAGATACATACTGGATTAAAATCACAGGCCTTGTTGGTAATTACTCAAAATACAGAACCTCTCCACTCAAATAAGACTTCAGTCTACTACAATTAGTTTAAGGTTTTTAATTGTGCTTTGCTGTTTTTCTTCATCTTTGTAAAGTCTCAGCAGTCTGATTTAAACTTTATTATGTCATTGTCCAAATGTGCCTGTAGTGAGCAGATGCATGCTTTATAGTGAAGAATATTAACCCAAAAGTCTTGATGGTCATCTACATATTTTTACCAACTGCAAGACAAGCCTTTGTGTACTTTTTGGTCAGCACATGTTTGTGCCTTGCAAGTCTCCTATGGATGCCTTTTTTGCTTCTATCTTATTGTGGAAAATGTGTCTGCATTTCTGTGACTTTCTGGATGAGTTGTCAATGCACTCTTAAAGACGTTTTAGTAGATCGGCCACTCCTGGGACAGTTCACCACTGCTTCAGGTTTTCTATCTTTGTGGGTAATGGCTCCCAGAGTCCCGAAGCCTTAGCATTGGCTTTATAACCTTTTTCAGATGAAAGAATACAAGGAGTTCTTGCATCTGTATTTTAATCTTTTTGAGACAGACAGGTTCTATTTAAGTGATGTATAGATTCAGTTGGTCTGGCAGTAATCATGCCTGCATGTGGCTAGTGGAACCAAACCCAATAATCATAATAGTTGAATTTGGAGCAATTACTTAATTTCATAGGACAAAGTATGACTGAACAGCATTTTTATTTGCTATAATAAAGTTTGTTTTTGTGCTTATTTAGGTTCATTCTCTAATATTAAAAGTTTTTTGAAAATCTGAAACATTCAGCAGTGTTATTTGATTTGAGATTTTAAAAAAAGCAGACTCGTCCCAGGAACTAAATAATGAGTGGGGAACTTGGAACTATGGATAAGTCAAGGGCTTCGGCGGGGAAGGAGGATATGCACAATTAATACATCTGCTTGTTTATATTGTCATAACAAAGAGTACATCCCTAAAATACAGTCATTACAAAGAGATCTATGCAAACCTGCCATGTTAATGAATGTACCCTGTAAGCTGTCTTTTCTGTCAAGGCTTGTGCCTCAATAGATGCTTGCACACAAAGGGTCCAGACAAAACAGTTGGCATGACATACAAATAAACTCAATAAAATTTAACTCAAAAACACTTTTCGAAATATTGACTGGACTATGAACATGAAAATCCAGTACTGTTTTTGTAAAATTATAAAATATATATCTTTAAAGTTATTAAAGAACAAAAAAAGCAAAATTAGGAAAAAAATACAGCAACATTTACTGAACTGAGCTATTATTATATTCTTTTATTCCAAATATATTAAGCTGCCACTCATATGTTATCACTGTTTCTACTCCTGCATCTGCTTCAGACTCTTCCAGAATAGAATAGAAGCATCAAGGGTGCAGGGTTTAGTGGGATGTTGCTCCACTATATCATTATAATTATTACTATAGATATCGTTATGAAAATTCTTATTCACTTAATAATACTGCTTATTTAATTTAAGATCTGATCTCATTGACCAAAACGCATTACATTTTTGGTTATAATTATCAGTGTGGGATATAAATTGTAATAGATAGTAAAGTGAGACTCACCTTTTTTTACAGAAGAGCATCGACTCCAAACATTTTACTGTAAAACTTTCACATATACTCTGCGCACCTCAGATCTCTGTAAGAATGTGTGTGAGTGTGTGTATGAGTGAGGGATCAGCAGGATTATGTTTCCTCTCTGGACGCACACACACACACCCATGTGATCACAGCTCACTGATGAGTCAATCACACACCAGCATGTGCGCATATGTGTGTCCACACACACTCACCCAGACACACACACACACACACACACACACACACACACACACACACACACACACACACACACACACACAGAAGTACTCAGTGTTTCCTGTTCAGCACAGAGTTCATTTCTTGTTAGTTCTGTGCAGAGAGAGAGTTAACCCTGTTACCATAGTAACAGCACGCAGTGACACTGAGCACTCCTTTATCGGCAGTTTTAAAAGTATTTATTAATTGATTTGTTTGATGTTAGTCAAAGCAGGACAATATACATTTTATAAAACATTTGTTATACTAGTATACATTATGATGTTGTGTAAACGTGGCTGTTGAGCTGAGCTGGTTGAACTGCAGGTGCTGCAGGTGTATATCAGGCCCTCGTAGGGGTTACACTAAGCAAAGCAGCCTTAGATGGTAAAATTCCTGTTAGAATCACATCATGTTCTAAATTACTACATTATATTACAGTTTTATGACCTAATGAACACACCCTGCTGATCTGCTAACACATCCTTAACCTGCTCCAATAACACATCCTGCTGATCTGCTCTGCTAACACATCCTTAACCTGCTTCACTAACACATCCTGCTGTTCTTCTAACACATCCTGCTAACCTGCTCCATTAACACATCCTGCTAACCGGCTCCACTAACACATCCTGCTAACCTGCTCCACTAAAATATCCTGCTGTTCTTCTAACACATCCTGTTAACCAGTGCTGTCCCACATTCAGCTAACCTGACCCTCCAATTGTACTAACCTGACTTGCTAATCTGACATGCTAGCCTGACCCCACTAACACATCCTGCTAACCTGCACCCACTAACTTGCCCTGATTAACCTGCCACCTAATATATCCCATTAACCTGGCCCTGCTAACCTGCCACTCTAACATATCCTACTAACACATCCCACTAACATGCCCCTGCTAACCTGCATGACTAGATAAAAGGCCAGATAAATTCTACTAAAACTATTTTTTAATGATAAAGCTATGTAACATTTTCCTTTGCAAGCAAAAATGAAAGGTAGTGTTAACATTTAATCTTAATTGTATCTTTAATATTAACCACATGTGTTTTTAAGTGGTAGATTAGTACTTTGATTAGACTGCATTAGCAAACACCTCCAGACCCAAGTTATGATCAGCTGATCTACTTCTTGAATGTACAGTAATGAATGAACAGCAATGGTGAATGAGTTGTTTTGGCTCTGGGTGTATCAGCGTGTCAGTGTGTGTACTGATATCTGATGGTTATTTCTGAGTGAGTATATAATGTGTAGAAACTCATGGATTTCATCATGTGACTGCTTTGTGTTGCAGTTAAAATTTCTTTAATGGAAAATGTGTAATTTTGGTGAGTTATTTGGTGAGAAATCCTATACATGTTAAGACTTTAAAGACATGGAAAGGGTATTAAACTGTATGAGTATTTAATATAACATATTAAATCCAGAGAACTGTAGAACAAAAGCAGCCCTGATGTGTATTAAAACTAGCAAAAGAATGTGCATGTAAAAAAAACTGAAACAAACAAAGCAAAAAATTTACATTTAAGTTCTTTATAAATGTAAAAAATAAGCTACTGAAATATTTATACTGAAATAGAAATATTTTTAACAGGAAATAGTTTACATTTTTAACATGAAATAAAAATGGCTAATAATGTTGTCTACATTAATACACGCTTTTCTTTCAAATATTCTATAAATTAAGTTTTTTCATAGAATAAATACAGATACCAAGTACATCCAGCAGAGGACAGTATAGCTAACCTGTATAGCAGTGATACTGTGGAATTTCAGACATGAAATAGTTTTTCCATTAATATGAAATATTAAAATGTTGTTTTGCCCTGTTGTGAAGTTCAGTATTTAGCTCTGCGTCTCTCACTGCTGTGAGTTTTCACACATTACTGACCGGACTTCACAACGTTCTGCCATTTGGAAAGATCCAGTATTTTGACACGACAGTGCTACGTTCTTTAAGGAGAAAATACTCAAGAACATGTCCAGCTGAACCAGTGTCCAGCAGAGCAGTGTGACGAAACAGTGTTAACATCAATCTGTGTATTAGCTTCATCAGGAATGACATCAATGTTATGAGCATCATCTCAATAAATATAGTCACTCTACAGAACGACAATATTAGCCTATAAAGAAACTGAAATATCCTTACTGTAGACACAAATATCTATATTTACTACAAACCATTTAATAACTACTGGTTTAAATTAAATTTGTTTGTAAAGCACTTTTTAGAACGTTGTTGTCACAAAGCAGCTTTACAGAAGTTTGAAAACAGACAGCTACAACATATATATTTATATCCCCCAGTGAGCAAGCCAGAGGCGACAGTGGCATGGAAAAACTCGCTCAGACTGGAGGAAGAAACCTTGGGAGGAACCAAGACTTACAAGGGGAGACCCATCCTCCTCTGCTCAAACAGTATTTTTCCAATTTAATAAGCTAAATACTAAAGAAAAGCTAAGAGAATATCTGTTTGATGTCTGGGTGGCAAAGCTATAAAAACTGCACTGGTAGAGGCAGTCTCTGAGAATTTATGAAAAGTGGGAGGGAATTGAAAAGGTCCCATACTATCTCATTGCTGGTACATTTGGATGGCACAGTGATATAATTGAGGGTCTTTCAGTTGGCATTAATATTAATAATATTATTATACTATTCTAATATTATTATAGATATATTACTATTGGTGTTAGGTTGGCATGACAGGTTTATCCAAAGGTTACTGTAACACTGTAATACTAAGAGTTAAATGCCAGACATGCGGCACCGTGGTGTAGTGGTTAGCACTGACGCCTCACAGCAAGACGATCTGGGTTTAATTCACTGTCTGGACTGTTCTGTGTGGAGTTTGCAGGTTCTCCCAGTGATTGAGTGGGTTTCCTTCCACACATCCACAGACATGCATGTTAGGTTGATCAGTCACTCGAAATTGCTCATAGGTGTGAGTGAATGTTGGCCATGTGATAGACTGGCGAACTGTCTATGGTGTACCCCACCTTCGATACACCATGATGCTGCCCCCCCGTGGCTACAACTAGGAGAATAAAACGGAAGATAATGGATGGAATGCTGGACAACAAATAACAAACATGGTTTGAAGCCCATCCTAATAATGTGGATTTACATGAAGTGTCTGGTTTGAGTCTTTCAGCTCTGTAATACTTTCAGCCCCAAACACTTTCAGCTCTGTAACACTATCACTTCTGTAACCCCTTCAGCTGTGTTATGCTTTCAGCTCTTTAATGCTATAAGCAGACCAACAGTTACTTTAAGTTCTAAAGCCTTTCAGCTCTATAATGCCTTCAGCTTCTCAACCCTTTTAGTCCTGTAACACCTTCAAGCACCTGAAGTTTTCAGTTCTGTAACACTTTCAGCCCTGTTACCATTTCAGCCTTGCAATAATTTTAGGCTTGTAACCCTTTTAGCCCTGTAACACCTTCAAGCACCTAAAGCTTTCAACTCTGTAACCTTTATAGCCATGTTACCATGTCAGCCCTGTTACACTTTCAGCCCTGTAACCCTTTTAGCCCTGAACTCTTTCAGACAAATTGTCTTTTCAGCTCTTTAACACTTTCAGCCCTTTAACTCAAGCCTTCAACACTTCCTACTCTGCTACTGTTTAAAACTTTAGACTCATAAAAGAAATTAGGAGCTAAACATTTGTAAAAGGTGCTTTAAATTTAACAAACTGAAAAAATAGGATTGAAGTGTAGAGTGAAGACTTCTTCACATTGTTCAGACATCAAGTTCTAATTTTTATGTTTCTGAAGTAAAAATCTGGGTTTATCTCTCACACTCAAGGCTTTGTGTATTTGCATCAGAAACACTGAGGGCCAGTTTCAAAGGAAACAATGGAGGAGACAAAGAGACACACCAAAGAAAACACAAATGAAGGTCAGATCTCCAGAATACGAGCAGCTTTCAGAGGCAGTGTAGAAAATATTGCGTCTAAAATGACAGAAAAACACAGCAGGAGTTCCACTTTCAACTTGAACAGAGATCAGATTTATACTGAACAAATAAACTCTTAAGGCCTATAACTCACATAAAACAGTAGATTTGGAAATAAGCTCTGCCTGAGAGCGCATTTTACAATAACATCAGTACATAAACAATTAAAGATTGGCAGATAATAATATATATTTTCATAGATAGTCTGAAATGTGTTTAGACTTCAAACCAGTTTCATAGAATGATTGATAAACAAATAATTTCTGACCAATAATAAAACAATACAGGAGGTCAGTTCTTTCTTAATTATGTGGAGAGACTGTTCACCAGTAAACTCAATTTTAAACACATTCAGCATCTATTTCAGCTGCAGCTCACAGATGCGTAACAAACATCACTCCACAGTTATTATATCAGATATCTTAAATAATCAAAATGACAAATATTCCATACATTTGAACTAAATGCATTAAAAACCCCAAAAAGCTCTTTTTATAATTCAGATTCACTTCAGATATGTATACATTACTCATAATAGCAAAAATACATCAAACTCTTTAACTTCTACTTTATTTCAGTTTTATGGATCTTTTATGCCCTTATTATTATGATAATTATTGTGATATTATACTTTTATTTTAGTTTTGTCACTAAAACAACATTTATTTGTTCTATTTTAATCACAAATAAGCAAAACATATTGACACCTGATTTCTTTATTATACTGTATTATGGTGGCTTGTTTATAAAGGCAGCAATCTGCTTCATTTAGTCAATCATTTAGTCTTTTAAATAATTTGATGAACTTTGGACGTACATACTTATCTCGGGATAATTACCTCATGATAATTCGGGTTTCGGGGGCTCCGCGCAGGGCTGTAAACTAACAAGGTAAAAACAGCCAGTGAGGATTTCATGTTCACTTTAAACGTGCTGTACTGCAGCTGTACTCCAGGTGGCAGTAGTGCGCTTTACTGCTGTCATTTATTCCTCAGAAGAGGAAGAGAAGTGGAGCTTAGCTCTTCTAAACAGTTTTGGAATAAAACCATTTTAAAAACTAAATTACACTTAGTATATTTGGCTGACTAATAACGCATTTATTCAAGATTAAGCCTCGGGACGGATTAAATATTGGTGCTGCAGGATGGCGTCGTCGGTGAGATTTTACAGCTTCAAGTGTGGAGTTTTAGAGTTTAAGAGATTGTGTTGTTTTTGTGTTTGTTTACGTCACTGAGTGTAGCTGAAAAACAGAGATTGTATTTACATTGTGTTATATTTAAACAGTTTTTCATTTAATGAGGATAAACTTTGGTTCTTATTCGCCAGTTTCTTCTTTCATTTCTCCATTCCACCTTGAAATATGTAAGAAAATTAGATAAGGAAGCGTAAAAGTCCAACTTGAAGTGCAAGTCGTGCGTCTGTTTCTTTTCATGCGGTGTGACTTAAAAAAACTCCTACAGTGCAGCTGATGTGAAAAGGTTAACTTTAGCAAATAAAATAACTTTAATAACAAGCTTAATAAAAGTAATAAAGCCGCAAGTCAAACTCTTCGTACTTGTTTAATGATGTGAACACACTAGCCGATTGCCTCCTTTTTCTAGTATCTGCTTAGAAAAAAAAACAATCAGTGTATAATAGGAAACCTAAGCAGAGCTGGAGATCTGACCCACACTTAAACACCATGGAAGGGGAGCTCGGCTGATATTTATTAAAAGGTTGAGATGTAAAGAAATGCTCAGTTCTAGAGAGACCTGCAGAGTGAAGATTGTCTACCGTGGTGGTAATAGCAACTGGACGCCCCTCTATAAAAGCCCCCCCTCACAGAACGTTATAACGTACTAATGAGTGCTCAGCCTGATGTCTGCAACATTGTTTTAGAATAGTTTTAAGAAAGTTGTAGTTTCTTCTTAGTACATGCAGGCCATTGTGAGGGAAAGTAGAAAACGCTGGACTATTTTTTCTGATTTATTATTATTTTACCATCTTCAGCATTACATATAAAATAAAGGTTTTGGATTGTGTTGTAGACATCACAACCACTGTTTTTTATCACCACCACTGTAAAGAAATCTCATTCTCTATAATGACACATTTCACATTAGACCATTTACATTTTAGCTACTATGTAGAAGTCAGTGTAATTCTGCTTTAACATAGACTCAGGATTAGTAACAAATTACAAGACAATCAAAGAAAACCTTTTTAATTCTGCTTTTTAAATGTAGTTGTTTAATTTAGTTTTTTTCTTGTGTGCGTGTTCGTAGACGGTGGGTGAGTTGCTGAGTGCTCTCAGGGAGATGGGCTTCAGTCAGGAGCAGATTCAGGATGCTATGCAGGCTGGCTGTTTCACAGTTACAGAGGCTGCAGAATGGTAAAGTATAATTGTATTATTAATTGTATTATTATAGTATAATGACAGTGTTTATTCATAGTTAGCTTTTAGAGTTTGTTATTGTTGCAGCTGATGGAGTCACTCAGTTATATTTATCCCTATCATTAGTACTGTAAATTCTGTAAATATCATTAGTTTCTGTAAATTCTCATATAAATCAAGCTGATGAAAATTGTAGCTGCATTGTCTAGTTTTAAACAGAATTAAAACATAGTTTAGGATTCTGATAGTGATAATGATAATGTTGTAAATGATCCTGAAAACACGGTTTCTGTCTCTGTTCAGGTTGTTGCAGAGCAGGGGTCCGCGCCACAGTTTGGCCAAGCCTTCTGGGTCACCTACAAATGCCTTCTCAGCTTTTAACCCGCCAAAAAACACCATTGTGAGCCCCTCACAATCACAGCGAACAGGTCAGAACTTTATTATTATTATTATTATTGTTATTATTTAATTTATATGGTTACTGCTAATATATGTGTATAATATAATATTATATAAAAATATGTTTCATACACAGAGATAAGTAGACAAACTGTTTACACCGCAGCCGAATGTAGATCATAAACACAGTGTTTCTAACTTTCTTTACTTTTTTATATGTAAAAGTAGCTAAAAAAGAAGAACATTATTTTTACCAAAACTTGAGCGCTTTTTATAGAACATTATTCAAATCAAGTATAAGTATTTGTCATGTGGTTCAATTACTTTTTTACTTTCTTTCGGTTCCATACAATACAACTTAATAAAACACACTCTGCAGCCTGTCAGAATCACTGGGATTGTTGTTGAATTATGATTTTTTTTCCATCTTTTTTCGCTTTGTTGTTAAAGGTCCTGATCTGGTCCTTAATTGTTCCACTCTGAGTCCTGCTGCAGAAACAGAGCTGCAGCCGTTAGAGTCCAGAATAAAGCAGGACCAGAGCAGCTTCCAGCAGCAGCAGAGACAACGAGAGGCTCAGGAGGCCCAGCACGAGAGGAAGCAAAAAAAACAGGTAAACAAAAACAGGAGATCATTGACTGCACGGTCAGTCTAAAACTCTGCAGTTAAAATTTCAGTTTAGTGAGATTTTTATTGTGGAGACAAACCCAAAAACTATAGTGACATTCCTGATGTGTGTATATGTAGGTGTTGAGCTTTAATGAATTTGTATTACTGCTCCAGCCCCTGTGACCCCTACTAGCGGGATTAAGCGGCAGATGATGGATGGTTAGAATGATCGTCAGTTATTACTTTTAGAAATTGACCACTACTCACACACTGCAGTTTTATTCCGGATTTAAAATCACCTCAAACTAATCAAGGTTTAACGAGGCTTTCATGTTTCCAGTCCTGGTCCAAGCCTAGTTTTGAACTTGCAGAATATTTGGTGAATCAGTCCACAGTGGTAAGATTTGCTAAGAGTATGTCTGAGTCAGTGGTTCTTGTGTTCCTCAGGAGCGTGAGTTGATCCTGAAGAGGATCGCGGAGGACCGGCGTCTGCAGCAGGAGAAGACTCAGTCTTCACCGGCCAGTAGCCATGGCAACACATCGGTGGGGCAAAGCCAGAGCAGCACAGATAATCAGTGCATCCTTATGGTGAGGTACCAAATGACACTACTGCTTGTGTTCTGAGTTAGGGCTGCGCAATATGGACCAAGCATCAGGCATTTTTAGGCTGAATGGTGATTCACAATATATATCGCTGTGTTTTATATGGAGTGGGCTAAACATGAGATGCCACAAACACTTTTATTAAAATAGACGTGATAATGAAATGCAAACTTTAGCGATGAGAAGAATGAAAAAACAAAAGTGAACAACTTAAGAAAGGAAGTTTCTGTACTACAGAATCTTCATCATCTACCTTCAATGTGTAGCAGAACTTGTGAGATAAGATCAGATAAGATGTCAGTTTTCCCAAAGAGTGTCAGAGATAAGAAGTGCCCTGGCTTTCCGGAAGAAACAGGTCATGCACAACGTTAAACCATATTGTCTCATTCTGGTCTGCAAATATATCGATTTACCTTCAAAAGTCAGTATACAGCTCATCCCTATACTGAGTTCAGGTATAAAATCGTTTTGCATGTTGTTTAAAATCCTCTGCTCTGTGTTCTTGTTTATGATCTGTGAATCTGAAAACTGCATTTCAAACTTTGATTTTGAACTGCAAATTTTGATTTTGTCAAAATGGTGGACAGTACTGAATTTGTTCAGTGATGAGGCTGCTAAATGTTAAAGCAAACGGGGAAACTGCCTTCTGGTGCCTTTATTTTAATTTTAAAGATGTCTTTCTGACAAACGGTTATGTTCTAAACAGGGCTTTTGAGTCAGTAAAAAGCAAATTAGATTTGGTTGCCATTAATGTAGTGTAACAAATCAGACGTCAGCCCATCATCAAAGATTATGGTTAACTTGAATCTTTGGAAAGGATTGTTTGACTGACATACAAACCCACCAATCACTGTTGTTGTAGTATAATATGTAGGCCATGACACTTTCAGACTGATACTGTATCAAATACATACACATTGAATAAACTCTTTTGGATGAGCACATGAGAATTAGTATTATAGTAATATAGAATTCAGTTAACACCACACACAGTTAGTTAACAGAGCATCCCGACTGTCATGAGGGGAGGATGAAAAGCTCAACCAATGAAGGAGAAATCTTTCAAAAACAAGAAAAAACAAAATATGATCTGATCAGTCTGTAAATGCTAAATACTAATGTATGCTGTTAATCTTGCTGTTCTTACTCCTTTTTGCTATAATCATGTTTAATGCTCAGTTTCAACCCTGATAATGTCTTTATTGTCTTTTTTGCTGTATGTGCAATGTTATTACAGGCTATGATGCATAATTAGGACTTATGAATTTGGTGCAGGCCAGCATCTCCAATTAAATTGACTGTATCTTTAGCTGACATTGACTGCTTTTACACATTACAATATAGAGGATTATTTATAGATTATTTATATCTCTACCGAATGTTTCCAAGAGCACTTTTGGAAAACTCTTAAAGATTTAACATGCATGTCCCACAACCTTAAATATTCTCAAGTTAGGATTGTATTAAATCCAGAGCTTAAAAGTAAATGCACACTGCTGTTAGCCTGGCACTAATACATTTTTGCAAACCTTACAGAAAATTACAAGTAGCATAGCAGTATGGCAATCACATGAAGTCAAGGTGTGCACATGAAGCTCTGTATTGAAACGTGCTGGAAACTTGTTCTTGATTATATGACAATTACATGAAGTAGATCATGAAATGAGTGGAATATCTCAGGCTTTATTTTATGTTGATACATCTGATTTCGTATTTTGAGCCTGAGCACACTCTTTTTTCTTGTGTATCTATGTTTATATATAAAAAAATGGTTCACATGTTTAGTGCTACTTATGGTATTTCTACGCAAGTGTGATGTCACAGTTTAGCTATTCTGATTCTTGTTTGTTTGTTTTTCTGCTGTAGATTCGTCTGCCCTCTGGTGAGTCGATCCGTGAGTGCTTTCCAGCCGATGCTCCACTCCGCAGTGTTGTTGAACACGTCGCCGCTCGCCACCCATCCCTTCCTGCATTCTCGCTGCTGCAGGGTTTTCCCCGTAAGCGTTTCTCTGAGGCAGAGCTGGCGTGCTCGCTGCGATCTCTGGGTTTAACTCCAAATGCAGCTCTGTGCATTCAAACAACGGCACCTGTCAGTCCTCCACAGGAGTCAGAGAACCGTCCTGACCCACAGCGCGAAGAGCCTCCACGCCCCCAAGTGGCGCATGAGTTACAGCCGGCATTGTTGCCCAGGCCATTTCCACACCAACTTTTGGAAGAAGCTGTAGAGCAGGCTGGGTTTGGACCTTCAGGACCTCCACACTGTTGGGGTACAAACCATCAAGCACTACAAGCATCAGTGTAGATAACACTGTAAACATGTGAACGCTAAGCCTCTGCCAGTGCAAATTTGTATTTTAAAACTTTAATAATAACTGATTTAATGAATTTGTTTATTAGAGATCATTCTGAAATGAAGAAGTTCTGAAAGTTACTGTAGTGACTGTAACATGTTGGTTAAATCCTGCTTGCGGGTTTAAGTCCCGTTTCTTTTCTAAATGTCAAGTACTGAGATGACTTGTGTGCTATTAGCATCCCCTACTGGAGAAACTTCAGCATGCTGGTCAGGAGTTCTAATGCTGTGCCACTTTACTTGCTTGAAATCACAAGATATTAGCTTTAAATTAAATACTTGCTTTAAATTATACTATTATTTTTCAGTCACTTTGGAATTTTACTTTTGATGCCTTCAGTAAACCAAGTTGTATGTTTCTGGAAATTTCAGTAATTAATATTGTCGCCTTGCTACCGTTATTTTTTCAATTCAAAAGTATAAATAACAGAAAAAGGAAATTATTATATAAATTATAAAGAAAATGTAAATTCACTAGACCTTCACTAGAATCCACTTAAATGCTGTAAAAAAATTTTTTAAAGATTTCTCAAGTGATTAACCATTTATCATCTATTTTAGGATTGTCATCATAACTTTATTAGCTTATTATTTGTATGATGTTGTGCTCTCTATTCATGAAGGTGATTTGATTTAATCTTTTCCCTAAAATGTTGGTCAGGGCGTGGTCAGCGGCTGGTGCCCGGTGAAGTTGATGATGAACACTCAGACAATGAGGAACAGCCTGAAGAACGAGCAGTGCCTCTTCTTAACGGTAATAAATTAGAATGTCGATTTAAGCCTTACCGTAGACAGAGTTAGCTGTATATGTGTATATTTACGTTCATTTCATTTTTTACAGCTGCTACTCAATCATTTTAATATCCTTACTTTTATTTCCTCCACTGAACTTCAGTGTTGAGGTCATCTAGACACATTTCCATCATTTTATTGTATCCATATTAAATCCATGTTACAATAATGAAATGTAGAGTGCTTTAGAACCATTTTCTTGGCATGGGTAGTGGAACAGTCTTCATCCTGTCCATACTGGGATAGCATCAACAGGAGAATACAGGAAATAAATGTAATTCTGTTTATTCATAACCAATTAAACTAGACATTATAACACAGATACTGGTATAAAGCATCACTTAACATTCAGTGTCATAAAGTCTTAGTTAGATGTGATCATATGACCAGATGTGATGCAGACATCTGTGTTCACAGAAAATACAATTTACTAGAAACAGTTCTCGTCATAATCACTTCATTACCTTCTAGCTGTGACAGGCTAATGACGTGTGTTTCCTCATGCATGACATTGAACCAACTGTCAAACCATCTCTCTCTTTATCTGGAATCCCCTTAAGGGTTAATAATCAGCGACTAATATAACTTTTTTCTGTATATGGTGGACCTGTACTTTAAACATATTTTCTTGCAAAAAAATGATTTCCTGTTCCAACCAGTGCGTTTTGTTGACTGTCAGAAATATTCTTAGTTTTCTTCATTACCAGGCAATGAGTGCCTTACCCCCTAACCACAGAACTGATGTAATCATGTTTCTACAGTTCATAATAAGCTGTCATAAGAAATAATCCACCGTTTCTCTGAACTCGTGTCTGTGTGAGATGTGTTTAGAGAGATGTTACCCGAGGCCTATTTCAACTGGAAAGATCGAACCACTGACCTTTCTCCTGAACGCCCCCAGACATTACATGAAGTTATTCATTTCCTTTAAAAGCAATCTTGATTTACCTCATTGAAGTACTGAGTTGTCAAACCTGGTGTCAGAACATAACGGCAAAGAAAAGCTTGGAAAGGGACAAGCGAACACAGTGTATTGGTATTATTTGAATAGTTAAAAAAATAAAATAAAGTGTTTTGCTGAGCAAGTAAAAGCTTTCTGTCCTGAAAAAAATTAAATATCATGTCCCAGGTGCTTAAAACCTTTGCACTGTAGTGTACATGTAGTTCAATTACATTTACATGTAGTTGTACAATTATAGACTGCAGTCTGTATTGGTAAACTACAAAATTAACCTTTATGGTGATGTGCGGTTGAACAATGATTGCAGATACAAGGTTGGGGTATTTAATAAATTGGCCAGCTGGTGTATATCTGGTTTATGTGTGAAATTGTGGCTCGAGTTTAGAAACAATTTTTTTTTTGTCTTGCTGCAAGTAGAACCTGGTGATGCCCTGACCTAGTGTTATGTTAAAGGATTTAATGAGGCTAAGTGAGTAATTCAGACATTGACTGAGCAGAATTAAAGACTTTTACAGACTTAAAGTTTTAAACACTTTAATGTGAACACAGTCACATTAAATCTGAAACTGTCAGACTGTGATTTAGAACCAGTTGTCATGATTATACTCAGTCACATATGTATCATGATGGTGGCAGAACAATTTAGGCACAAAAATGTAACAAACCCCACACTGACTATAACATGTGGAAGTTAAAGAAAGATCTTTCCAGACCAGGTTATATCCAGGTTTTGTGTGCACATTTTTAAAATTCATGTGTGTGTGTGTTCCTAGGTCTTCCTGTGCTGCCGTTCGGAGCCGTTTTGGAGCCACGGCATCTCTGGCCTGAACAGGGAAACAGACTGAGGTACAAACACTGAACCCAGATCCAGAGTTGGGGTAGCATTCCTTTGTGTAACAAGCATAACAAAGTGCATGCAGGGAGACCAGAGGCTCTGAGTGAGTGAATGGGAGTTAATGGGATGAAAGATCATGAACAAACTCTTCTTTATGATGCTAGATCAAAATGTAACAAATTTACAAGTTGTCATGTTGTCCATCTTTATCATGTTTCTATCACATGTCTGGTTTTAATTAGATGCAGTGTGTTTAGAATGTACAGATTCTACAATGACTAGGGTCTAGAGGGTGTACAACATAGCTAGATTAGGCTAGCTTCAGTGGGCTTACTTGTGCAGTTTAACTGATAGAAATTTTCATTTAATTTTACAATAGCACTCTTATAGTGTACCAACTGAAAGACACACAGATACCTTCAATGAATATGAATAAAGTAAAGCAATATATGTATTTTTATGGTAACAGCATATCCTTTTATATTCATATTTAGCTGATAAGTAATGACCTTCCATCTTCATCATCTATTATAGCATTTTTGCCACAGTATTTAGGTCAAACACAGTTTTTGTGTTTGGTGTGTTATTGTTGAAAAGTCCTGTTAAAATTATATTTCCTATTTCTTTATATAATTGTACATCGTTAATTAAAGACAAGTCACTCACAAATAATCAGATTCCATTACTTATCATTACCATTTCATCCTTTTTTAACAGGTAAACAGGTAATCTGTAATAAAAATGTTTTAAGTAACCCTCCAAACCCTGCCCATTAATAGTACATCTGTTGATGAATAGTGAACAAAGCAGAATCTCCAGGCCTGTCAGGTGGGGACAGTAATGGTCTCTCCCAGAGAGATCTGTTCCAGTGTTAGGAGTGGACAGGAACTCTCTAAGTGGCCACTGTAATTCTTACCTTACAGGATTAGGTCTCTCATTAAGAAAACAAGAAACTTAGCAAGAATTAAAGAAAAGAAGATAGATGAGACTAATTACTATCCTTTCTCTGTTTCAATAATAGCAATAACAATATAAAAAACTATACAGTGCTACAACAATGAAATCTAAAATTGCAAAATAAAAACAAAAACATGCAAGAGCAAAAAAATTGTGGAGGCAAAAAAGATCATTTACAATAATATTTTAAATACCTGTAACAATTAGTTAACTAATTAATTAATTAACTAATAACTAGCTAAAGTACAAATTAAAAAGACATATTTTCTGACATTTGTTTAAAATGTGAATGTGTGTAATATAAAGTAATATAATGAAGTGTAATACAAAGAATTGTTCTTTATTGTTTATTCTTATTATTCTTTTGCTATCCAGTGTTGACCAAAGGAGGATGTGTTCCCCTTTTGAGTCTTGTTCCTCTTGTTTTTTGTTTTTTTTTGCTTTTCTTGTTGCCTTGTGACTATGCCCACTGTAAAATAGACTGCATAAAAACATTTGACTTGAATTAGATTAGTCGTGAAAGGTAATGAGTTCTCCAGTTCAGAAGCACAAAAACTCTCAGCAGTTTTTACACTGTATGAAAATGCCTTAATAAACTGATCAACAGAAGTGATCCAGAATTGCTTAAGAGGGATTGCAGGAAACATTACGTCTCCCTACTGCTTTTTGATGCGTTACTCTTTCAGCAGTATCTTCCTGAGTTATTTCTTAAATTTATTCTTGTGCAAGTTCTTGAGAACAAGTTTACATCAGATTCTTATATGCTTTTAAACCACGCCCTTGTGCCGTTGAGTGTGTGTAGATTTTGTTCTTATGCAAGAACAAATCCCAAATAAAAAAGAAACGCTGATGAATTGCAGAATGTTTGTGTAAATTGCATTTGTGGGTTTTAAGAAGAACAGTTATAGAATAAGGCCCAGTATTATTATTACTGTCTTTACTAATTTATTTACTGCTGTCATTAGGCTTTCATTATTTGAGCCATGATTTCACTCAGCATTTCTGTTTAGTATGGTCATCATGTGATGATTAGATGTTCAGAGCTGCAGGTAATTTGCACTGACAGACATTCTGAGTTTCTTAAGTGTGAATTAAACAATACCTAATTTCCTGGGTGCTGTGACGTATCTGTGAGTAAAACTTTCCATCGGGGAGGCTCTCATAGCTTGCTATGCGTTTCTCTACATGATAGGTGGGCTGGTATGGGGGAGAGGGGGAGGAGTGTTATTGGTCAGAGATGTGAAGTTGAGACATACAAATTGGACACGAATCAGACTCAAGTCATGACTTTGATGACTTAAAACTTGAGATATTCAACAGATATACAAGTCGATAACTGACTCAGTACTTAAGTGTAGAGACTTGCTTTTGTTTATTTGAACTCAGTGACGCCTTCTGGAACTGGAATATGTTCTATAAGCGGGGCCAAAGACAACATTTCATTTTAATCCTTAAAAATGGTCTGTTCAGTTTTTTAGACTGATTTTTTTAAAACTTTCATTATCTTCATATTTATTAAATATTCTGCAAAATCGTGACTGGCTGCGACAGCAAACAGAACTGTAAAAATCCTGATTCACAGATTATCTATCTCTGTCTGTCTATTTTTGTATGTAGAGAGCCTGGTCCAGCTGACCCTGCTGACCCGGATGCAGGGCGAATGTTGCCAGGTAATGCAGCGGCTCAGCGGCTGCAGAGAGCAGCTCAGCATGAAGAACCATCACCCCCGAAAAAACCCTTCAGAACCCCCACTGTCCCCTCCCTATGTGCTCTTGCCATCAGAGCCAGTGTCTCACTCATTACAGGTCAGAGAGAATTATCATTAGATTATTATTACATGCTCACATTTAACCAGATCTTTGTCTAAGGAACATCTGACTTTGACCAACAATAGTAACAATGTTTTCCAAGATTACCAAAGCTTTTACCCTAAAGAGTTTTCCTGAGTTAACCAAAAGGATTTTTCTCCAACAGATTTGCCCAAGTTTACCCCCAGTTGGTTTTCTTAGAGTTTGCCCAAGTTTCCCTGAAGGATTTACTCAAGTTTACCTGAATGTTCTTTAGGTTTGTCAAAAGGAATTTAGCAGAAAGAGTGTACCCAACATACACTTGCATAAAGGTGTGTAGCTGAACGTGCCCAGTGGCATTTGTCTAAAAACATTTACTAGAATGTATTTATCCAGAGTATTTTATCCACACCTGTTTACCCAAACAAGTATATTAAAAAAAAAGTTTAGCAAGCCTTGCTTTTTACCTTGTCCTTACCAGAACCCAACCAGGTTTACATGGATTTGACTGAACAAGTTTACCTGAAAAATGTTGAGTTGCTGAGTAGTTTTTGTATTTATTTCTTTATTTCTGCGAGCAGCCCTGGACTTCAAAGGAGAAAACAAATCTCTCTCTTTTCTCTCTCTCTCTATTTCCATCTCTCTCCTCTCTCTTTTCTTTCTCTTTTTCTCCCTTTCTTTCTGTCTCACATTCCCTCACTTTCTATCATTCTCTCTCTCATGCTCAGCTCCTTGTATGCAGTACAGTAGCAGTCTGGCTGGTTTGACCCCAGAGTTGGCAGAGCTCCTGTTGGGTCACATGACCTCTGGACGCATCTTGAGGCCTAGAACACTTGAGCTGTTTTTCGGCTGCCCACTTCGGAGCTTCATTCTGAACAGCTACCCTTACACCACCAACGAGTTGCTACGGCAACTCAGAGCCTTCACTGCACTGAAGCACCTCAGCCTGGTCAACTCTCCGCTAATTACCGGTGTGTGTTTTGTTTATTAAAGTTGTAAACTGTTCTATGAGTGAGTTTGAGTACAGGAAATGTAAAATATGTTGTTATTCTGTCTGGCAGATGCGGGACTTTCTGTAGTGTCCAGTCTGTTGAAACTACAGCACCTGAACCTTTCATCCTGCTGTAAACTGACCAACTCCTGCCTGCAGCACATCACCAGTGGGTTTATTTATTTATATACCTGTAACACAGGCATGTTGGTACCCTTGCGTGGTAACATGACATAGTTCAAACAAAGTAGATTTTTCATGTTTAAATTCTGTTTTGTGTTCAGAGCTGCAGTCTTTGTCGTTTCTGGCCCTGGATAAGACCAAAGTAAACGATACTGGATTAGTGACATATCTGAGGTCTGCACCCTCTGTGCTCGTCCATCTCAGTCTGAATGAAACTGGCATTACTGAGACCACACTGACAACTCTGCCCCAATGTGTACCGCAACTACGCCTGCTCAGCATCGCTCGCACCAAGGTTCCACCACACACACAACCACTTGCACACAACTGCACTTACACACACAATTTGTATGTGAATGAAGATGATGTTTAGATCAGAGTCATTTGTTTCATAAACATATGAAACATTACCAGTTATTTATGTTCCAAATTATTGGATGTCATGTATGTTTGTTGTAATTATAATCATAACGTGACACTTGAAAGTTCTGTTGCTGGGACTCGCTTCATTAATACAAAAAATACAGAATGTAGTTGAATGGGTCATAATGATATTCATAAAGGGTCAAAACATAAATCTGTGACATGTTAAAGTATGTTACATTTTTAAGTTAAATTTTAAAAAGTTAAATCTAAGGTCATATTTACAGAGTCCTCCTTTGTGATTTCTTTAACAACTATCCATTGAACTTGTAAGTCCATGTGTAGATGCTAATTTTGCCTCCTAGAGTTGCTGTTTTAAGACATATTGACTGCCATCCTCATAGATATTTCTTTTAAGGATGCACATCGAAGCCAAGAAGTCAGTGGTGTTTTTGCAGCATGGTTTGTGCCTTGTCCTGCATTAAAATATTATTTCTGAAGGCACAATTCCACTTTTTATTCCACAAAATATCACCCTGCCACCTCCTTGCTGATGTCACAAGAGTGGTCACTCATCAGCCATCAACTGCTTCATCTATATGGACCATTGAGTGTAGCACTGCATTTATTGGTGAATGAAACCGTTTGAAAATGAGTTTTTATGTATTTCTGACACCACTGCAAAGATTACTCTTTGTAAACCTTGCTCAGGGGTGGCTGACATCCTGCAAGTTCTTGAGACTACAGAGACACCGGCAGCTTCAAATATTTGTTTGCTGCTCAATAGTGGCAGTTATAATAGCTGCCCTTTTTAATAGCGTTAATTTGTCTGTCAGAAATGTCCTCAGTAGGCTTTTGATTGTATTGTATTTGTATTTGATTGTATTGTCAGGCATTACAATCCTTCACATATTATCTTTGGAAGAATTCTTCCCCCCCATATTTCATGAAAACAGTGAATAACAGTGAATGCCAGACAACCTGTTTAAGTCTTTTTAAGATTACCTTTCAAACTATAAGAGATTGATAGCAGTTGTCTAGAAAGATAAAAACATATTGTTGTTTTTTTTAATAAGATTCATTTAAAATACCAGGTACACAAGTTTTCTTGGCTGTGACCATAAAATATAACATTATAGCTTTTAATTTATGTAGTTTTGTGTAAATTTAGCAGAAAGGAATCAATATTGAATAGGAAATTCCTGGACCAAGAAAAAGTGAACTTTGTACTATAGTGATACATTAAAGGCTTGATATTAAATTTAAAGTATAAAATCATCATACATTCTTCAGGAGGAGTTTTAAATAACACAAAATTAAATGAAATTATGACATACCATTTGTGTTTATTTTTGTCTCCTCAGGTGAGTAACGTGTCAGCACTGGCCGAATTGCACTGTTTGCAGACTCTTCATCTGGATGGTACATATGTAAATGAAGATTCCCTTCAGGCTCTTAAAACCCATCCTAGCTTATCCACACTCAGCCTTGCCTCTATCCCTGTCACCGATGGCAACCATGTGCTAGAGATCATTTCTGGTGAGTTTCTGCATTGTAAGATGATTAAGTCCAGTCCTGCAAGAGAAACACAAAATTCTGCTGAAGATCTGTACTGGTTGAGGATGAATGTCCCTTCAAAAAATACAGATTTCTAAACTCAGCTTAATATTCATTTACTGATAAAGTTATTTGAAATCTGCATGTGTAGGTTGGAATAAAAACTTAAATAAATGGTGCAGTGTACAAGCGTTTGCTGAGAGTGTGGTAAAAAACATTCTGCTTATATTTGGGAAGCCAAATGGACATGTCCATTTAGAGAAGAACCTTTCGGACTATAAGAATTAGGATATCTGTGTATCAAGGATGTTTAAAATGCTCTATGCTATTTTTAATAAGCAAATAGTCACCAGCACAGAGCTGCCCGTGTTTAGTTTGTCCTTGTGTTTTTAATGCTCAGACTGAAGCCTAGCTCTAAGAGTCTCCCTCTGGATTTTTTTTGATGACATGCACTCATGTGGTAATTTTGTGTCTCTCTCTGCTGTAGGTTTGAAACTGACCCAACTGACGCTGCCTGGCCGGCATTCTCTGACCGACTCTGGGCTGCTTTATCTCTCCAGACAGATTCAGCTCTCTGAGGTGGACCTGACTGACTACACACAGATCACTGACCAGGGCGTTACACAGCTGTCCTCCATGACACGGTACAGATCACCTAATGCTTGAGGACTGACAATTAATAATAATAACTATTATACCAAATAATAATAACTATCAAAAATATCAGAAAGTCAGAAAGTCTTAAACATTTTCTTTGTAAACAGGTGTAATAATAAAGTTAAAGTACCTACCGGTTGTAATTTCCTTTACAGGCTAAAGAAGCTGTCTCTCAGTAACACTCAGGTGAGTGATGTGGGACTGGCTGCCTTGGTAACTCTGAAGGAGCTGGTGGAGCTGTGTCTGGACCGAACAGCGGTGAGCAGCCGGGGTGTTGCTGCTCTTATTACACACCTACCGTATCTACAGGTACTGAAATGTTGCAGTACTGTATGTGATTCTTTATTGAATGTAAGCCATATAAACTGTAAAATGCAAACAGTGTGATGTTTTCAGTCACTGTGAGTTCAGGAATTTTGTTTATGTCACACTTGTCTGACTATAGGTGATTGGTTTGGCCTGTACACAAGTGGGTGATACAGTGGTCAGACGTGGTTTAGTTAAGTGCCCTCAGCTTCTTAAACTCAACCTCAGCAGAACACGAATCACTGACCACGGTAAGAACACACAAACACAGCTGACTGTCTAACATTTCAATACCAACCAAAAATATCTACATCTCAAACCTGACACAGACTCACCCACAAGTAGTCAAATTTGAAAAGAATTTATTGGCTCAGCTACGTGCTGTCAATCACTGCTGATTCACTTCATCTGCACTCTCATTGTGGTACACTACCATCGTCCCCTTAAGAATATATTTAAAATTGCACTAATAGACTTAAAAATATAGATCATTTGTTTGTAAAATGCAGTTTGAGCTCAAAATTTTACCAGATTTATTTTTGTTTTGCAGGATTAAAGTTTCTTTACTGTATGAGATTGAATCAGGTCAATCTGGATGGTACAGGTGTGACCCTGGAGGGCGTGGCCAAACTGATCTCTGCCTGTCCTCAGCTAGCCAGTGTCCGAGCGAGCAACATCCGCAGCATCCCGCGGGACCAGCAGTCCGACAATGACGAGGATCACCTGCTGCCCTGAGAAAAATAAAAGCTTGCTTTACTTTTCTTTTTTAATAGGGTTTGACAGCGATCACAGTTTACATCATAAACGGTGGTGCTGGAACTTTCATATGTCATTTGATATTTAACGTGTTTATCAAACTACTGTCAGTTCTTAGGTGTCATGGCTTTTTTTCTGACATGCAAAAAACATTTAAACTCTTTAAAAAACTCTTTAAGCAGCAAATTTGAACAGTTGAAGAAGTTTGGCTGTGATTTTGCATCATGTTTACCTGCAATTTTGGCAAAAAAAAATCTCTCGCAATTAACTAGCATATAGTATTCATCTTTAGTAAATGCTTTAATTGAATAAATGTATTAAAATCTGAATCTTACATCTGACAGACTAGCCAGTTGCTAATACCACAATGTTTGTAATGATAATTTGGAATGTTATGCTATGCTAGATATATTTTTCTAAGATGTTATTATTTGTACAATTTTAGGTAAATCCTGCAATATTGTTTTTGTCTTGTAAGCAATAATATTAATAATATATAAGTCTTCATTAAGCTTTAAAAAGTATAAAATTCAAATTTGCTATAGCTGCTTAGTCAATAGATCAAACTGTAAAAATGACTTTAGAATTTGACCATACTGTCTGTTCTATAAGCAATTTTCTGTTAAAATGCCTATATATGCAAACATTAAACATTTAATTTTACAATTTCTTCAGCATTTACAGCGTTGAACTGATTTAAATATTAATTAAGAAAGTCTAGTCATAAGCACTAGTCCTCGATCTCTCTGTTTTTTTAATTTTATTTAATGATGTTATGCTGGGGATATATAAAGAATCTCAGCCGGTAAGCCCCCATATGGACACATAAGAAATCACAAGCATTAAAGCAGTAACTGCAACATGCGCACCAACAAAAATAGCAAAACCATTTGTTTTTACAGAGGCTATACTAAGACGAGAGGATAAATGGCTATACTCAAGCTAAATGAACAGAGTGAGTTACTTTGTGTCACCAACTTATACTTGCCATATCAAATCCTCAACACAACAATGGCAGTAACATTCTAACGCTTAAACGCAGCTCAGTTAATTGACTCAAATAGTTGACCTGCTGCCATCTCTAGTTTTCAGAGCAAGTCTGTCTGTTGGACTAGAATGTGCTGTCATCCAAGGTTACTTAGTGAAGGCCTATCTCATCAGCATTGCTGACAGTGTCGGAGTAGACAACAGAGACTCGAGCCCCCATTCACACTGGTGTTAAATACTATTAAACTCTGTTTCCCCTCCTTTAAGATTACAGAGGCCATTTTGTAAATGTGCTAATTTCAAGAAAGTAGTTTTGTTTTAGCTTTGTTTTGCCTGCTGACCACTTAATCAGTGAGACTTAGGTGGGGTTAAGACTTGAGCAAACACGAACTGAACCCCATTTACTTGAACTGTAATGCAGCATCGTTGTTTACTGTATATATTATCTGTATTCAGAAGGATGGGACCGTGACCCAACAGTGGCTGTGTAAGCAGTGGTTTCTGCCGCTGCTGTCTTTGGCACAGAGAGTACTTGGGAACTCTCTGTTGGAGGGACCTCTTCTCCAGTAAAGCACCAACATCTGAAACACCTCCAACAGTGGCTGTGGCCTTCAGGGTTACCTCCAAGTTCATGGCATGTTCCCTTGAGATTAAGAACATGATACTAAATGCTTTAGCTGGTATATTTGTGGGAGGACCATAAGACTTTAAAGCTACATTCAGGATAGCTGAAAAAGAGAATGTACAGCTCCATTCCATTCCACAGGGTCATTAGCATGTACCACTATATTCCCACCACACTTGCAATGGCTGATGGGTAAACTTTTCTGTAGCTTCCTGTAAAAAGCTAAACATAAAAACTAAAAAAAAATCTAATTGCCTATTACCATTTATTTTTTGTCCTCCTAACTTCATGCATTTGTTTATGCATCAGTTGGTATATATATATATATATATATATATATATATATATATATATATATATATATATATATATATATATATATATATACACACAATATTAGAATATAGAATATATTAGAATATCATGGAAATGTTTATTAATTTCTATAAATTCATGCAAAGCATTAAACTTTAAAATGATTTCAAGTATTTATTTGTTTATTTGTATATAATTTGGACTTCCAGCTCAAAAACAGGAATTCCAAATTAGAATACTGTGGAGAAATCAGCCCAAACTACTTCACAGTTTTTGCAGGAAAAAAATTAGGATCACATCAAATCAATCAAAATATGGTACTTTCAAAACGATAAGTCAATCTTCAATACTTAGTTGGGAATCCTTTTGCTTTAATCGCTGCTTTAAAATAGCTTTAAACCCTAAAAAGAAAACAACATTCGTGCAGCACGTGTCTTTGCTGACCGGTCATATTTAGTATATTTTTGTTTTTACGAGCTGTTGCTTTATTTCACTGCAGGTTACCGCCATCACTGCTTTTTGGTCATTTTAACATCAGAGTAGGTTAGCTAAATTACCTGCTTGTTTGTGCAGGAAGACTCACAATAGACCTGACTACCAAAGTCATTTACAATGTACTTATCACTGTATGTCGCCCTCTACAGGCCATATATTGTCAGTGACAATTTTATTGTAAAGGTGGATCGTAACCCTGGTGTAAAACGTCCATTTGTGCCGTATGTTAATGTGAAATATTTACTTCATTAAACTGTATATAGTTTGCAGAGGTATGGATTTGCGCCTATATCACTAAACCTGTTGCTGCCTCTAACCAAATGAGATCTTTTATTAGAACCTTTCAGATTTTTAAAGATATGCTTAAAATTATAATTAAAATTCCCAGCCTATCTGGTCTGCTGGTAAGAGTGATTTTTTTAGCTCCCTAGCCCGCAGACCAGAACCCAGCAACCTGATCTACTGACTCAATGGGGCTCGAGTCACTTGTAAACACCTGTAAAGTTTTCATTACGCTCCCTTCATTACTCTACACTGAGTCACGAGCGCTATGTTTCCAGGTCTTCATGGATGCTGCTCGAAATGAAAGGCATATATAAACATGACGGCATGGCAACAAAAATCATTTAGTGAAGCTCTGAACACTCAAGAAAAACATTACTCACTAGCTGATACATGTGGCAGACAGGGGGCTCTTAAAATCCCAGGGCCTCCTGCGCGACTGACTCAGCTTTTTTTGTCTATTCTGTAGTTCCACCCAGTATCGCCCAATATCTCTTAAACTTGAGGTCATGCACACCTGGTCTAATATTGTCCTGCAATGTTTTGATACCTCTTTATTTATTGTTCCCCCTATGATTGCAAGCTGTTCATACCTGAGTCAACAAAACAGACCCAAATCATGATGCTCCCTTCACAATGCTTCACAGTTGGGATGAGGTTTTGGTTATGCATTTGTGCAAAGTGTTTCATTTTTGTCTTATCTGTCCTCTGAAAGCCAAATTTAACAGGCTCTGTGAAGATGTCAAAGCCAAAGGTGGAACAGGAAATTTGAAAGAGAACCTGGTGCAACAAACATCAGCTTTGTTTAGGAATTAACTGCTTTCAATTTTCGATTAGGGTGGTCTATGACTTTTAGTGCTTTGGTTTTAGGTTTAAGTTCATGCAGGAATGGAGGCAGTACTTGAGCTGGTGGCTAGCAGCTGTGGTGTGTCCACCATCACTAAATACAATGGTTTTAATGTGTTTTTGGACAGCAGTGGCTTTCTACGGGGAGTTTCTCCATTAACACCTTTTAATTGTCCTTCTAATTGTGAACACATGAACAAATATTTAGCAGCTTCTGGTACTCTGGTTCTTTGTTACCTCTTTCAAGTCTGCAATTTTTACACATTTTTCCATTTGTAGACATTTTGTCTACCTGTGAATTGATGTTTCCCAGGTTGGTAATGAGCAACATTTTGAGGTATAAACAAATCATAATGCTCTGACTTTCTTGGCAAAGTTTAGAACATCTAACCATCATGTATACAGGTGGAATTTAGTTGTACAGCAGTATAATCGTACTATAGTACAAGTAACAGGGAAAGACAACATACTAGCATGCGTTTTCATGTATTACAATGTTCATTCAGAGTAAAACGTTAGAAAATAATAGTTTTACAGTGTGTGAAATGTGTAAATGACTATGCTGGGGACACCAAGAGAACATTAGATTGATATTAACTCAATTAATTGTCTAAATACAAGCAGATTGATTGGCGGTTATTAGTTGCAAGAAAATTAAATACTAATGTGTGTTAACTTGCTTTCCTTATCCAGCTGATGTAGCTGATGTATATGTACTATAATAAATACACATTAAGAAATTAACATGTTAGAGCTTCTTGTTTTCTTATAATATTTCCCTTAAAATTGTGTGGCACATTATATTTATCATATCTTCATACTACTGTTCTTGTGTACAAAGTGCAATACATTTTACTGTAAATTCATATACTGACAGTTCTGTGATAAATACTTACAGAGATATTTCAATTCCAATGGATTAACCTTATTATTCAAGTTTAACAAGAGCTCTTAAAAAAGGTGTGCCTGTCCCATTCCAGAAAATGTCCAAATAACCATTTGACATCGTAGAATTGTCAAGAACGTTGTAGGATTAAAGTAAGTGAAGTAATTCTGAGTGGTTTCATGTGAAATACTTCATCTTAAATAAATGTACTGGGTCATAATTGTCTGGAAAAAGTCTAAAGCCTCTAAAATCTCAATCACAGAAATAGATATGAGCACGCTGCCTGATGTCTGATGTCTAAAATGTATTTTAATCAATTGATTTGAATCTGGACATAACAGAGGGTTACTTCCAGGGTGCAGTAAGGCAAAATAGTCCCCAAAGATTTTTTGTCAGCATCAACATTACCTGTAAAGAACATGTTGGCTCACTGTAATTTTCTAGAGTAAATTAAATATATATATTTGCTGTTGTGGACATGGCGACCACTTTTAAGAGATTTCAGCCTTTAAGTTTCCTTACAAATTAACCATTTCACACCAGACCACTCTGAATGACTTTGTGCAGTAACAGAATTATATAAAAAAGGGAAAATGTTCAGCAAGCAAGATTTAAATTCCAAAAGTTATTAGAACATCTCCATCCGTGTTTCACCAATTTAACCGAGGGAGTTCAAACTGTGTATATTCTGAAGTATAATGTCAGTGACACACGAAGAACGCGCCACAATCATGGAATCACACAAATATAAAACTCATATAAAACTTATAAACATATAAAAGCATTTGAGCACATACAACTGACCACGTCTGTTTAAACAACAGCAGGTCATAATGGTAACAAATCAAACTCCTGCTGAGTCATTTCCACGGATCACGCTGTAAAAGACACAGCAGTTTTGCTTTCCTGCTATGTGAGCTCGTGAGACAGCAAGCAGCAACCGCGGTCTTTCCCACAGCCTGTTACACATACCGGGCGCGTTTAAACTTAATCACGTTTCTCAGCTCCTTTCAGTCGTACAGAAAGCGGGAGTGGGCTAATGTTTCTTTGTGGGGTCTTTAGCGTTACTGTTAGTCTGTGTCATTTACTGGCATGTGCCGCTCGGAATGTGAAAATGTGGTGAAGACCTTTTAGCAGGGCGCGCCCACGCTCCCTCCAGGCTCGCGGGAACGCGCTTGCGTTTCTCTTCCCACGTTTTTTTTCCCTACCCGTTCTGCGGCAGAGTCCGCCCCTTCGGGAAACGATTGGCTGATCGGTCGTGTTCACTCGGCTGTCAGCATGTTCTCTCAGGCTCTGTACTTTTGCAGTCGGCGGAATTGTTTGTGCAGAAAAAAAACAAAGCAAAATGTGTACATAGTTATGGGCCTTATAAGTTGGCTGCTTTTGGCGTTTGGTCCTTTGCAGAGCTCTGGTCCTAAGAAGAAACAGAAACACGCGCGCACACGTTAACATGAAACTCCTGGCCAATCCCAGCGCAGAAGGCGGGGTCTGCCGGAAAGCGGGTAGAAAGAAAGCCTGCGCTGAGGGTAATCCCTATGATAGGAAACATACACAGCGCCTACATCGGGGAACCCTCGGCCAGGCGTTGGCGGTAGAAACTACCGCTGTTCGGTAACATGTCTTAACCTGTCCCCCTAGGGATTCCCTCCGTATTTAAAGCAACGCTGCGGCAGACGCAGAACATTAGAACTCTTCAAGCTGGATACTGGACACTTGTGCACCAAGCCTGGTGAGATATGAGTTTTTATTTAAACTGTAAAGTTGTGTTTTTAATATTCTAAGATTACTGGCACGTGCAGTGATGAGCCACTGCAAGCTTAATGGATGGCACTGAAATTTTTAAGCTTCTAATGACTCCCATGTTAGAGTAACCATTACAATAAAAGGTAATCGTCTCTCTCTCTCTCTCTCTCTCTCTCTCTCTCTCTCTATATATATATATATATATATATATATATATATATATATATATATATATATATATATAGAGAGAGAGAGAGAGAGAGAGAGAGAGAGAGAGAGAGAGAGAAAGAAAGAAAGAGAAAGAGAAAAGGGGGCAGACTTCTGAGAGGGACTTTTTAACTGTTTGTGGGTGTATGATTGTCAGAAGGCTGACTGAAGGCTGCTGCTGTAACACTGATCTGTTTCACAGAAACGGCAAACCTTTAGTACTGCTGTCATCCACCGCAGAGCAGAGATGATGGACATGGATGGACAGGATTTGGAAAGGTAGCCTGTACTTCCACATCACATGGAAAAGAATATAGCACATTATTATGTTTTTTTGTCTTATGAAGTCTGATTTTGGCTATAGACGTTAATACAGAATTATGATACTTTACAGATGTTTGAGAGTCTTTTGATATGATAATGAATATTTGCAACAGTAATTTGAATGCATTGTTATTTTGATGGTCTCTGTAGATGTGATAGTAAAGATCTTGAAATGAATCCAAGGGTTTGGATTAAAAAGTGCTCTCCTCTCCATAATCCATCAGACCATGGCACAACACACGTACCTGATTCACAGGTAAGGAAACAATGTTCTCTGAGTTTGTGTGTGCATTACTGTAAATTCAAAGTAGTGAATCAGTGTTGCTCCATTTTTTATTTGACTGATAAGATTTAAATATGAGACATGACTTGGGTGTTTTGCAGGTGTCTAAAGTGAGCATGCTCAGTTTACACACCAAACTTTCAAACCTGAAGAAGAAAAATCAAGAGGTCAGTATGGTTAGCTTCAAACAGGCATCGCTGTGATTTTTTTAATGGAAATGTTGTCATGATATTTATTCGTATCTAACATGCATGTCTTTGGATGTGTGGGAGGAAACTGGAGTGGCAACATTATATTTTGCCATATTATCCACCTCTATTTTAATTAATGTACGTACCAATACTTTATTAAAAGTTTTTATTAGGCGTTTTTTTTTTCAATTCGTCATGAAATGTAAGTTTACATAACAGCTGGCATTTCCAGAAAAAAAACATCCTGAAATGACATTGCATAAAAACTAATATAGATATTACCGCAGTTTTTAATGGGCATGTTGGGGTCATGTATTTGCCCCTTTTTGAAATGCCCAATTTTGTTTGCACCACATTTTCTGAAAATGTTACTAAGATCATGTGGTAAAGTGTATTTGGTCAATACTCACCATAAACCTGATATATCTGATCTGTGCATTCAATTAAGTTCAGACTTTTGTAACTATAGGCCTAATGCTAGCCTTAACCACAGTAACCAAACATGAGTTTGTCCTTTCAGTTATGAACAATAAAAAGCAATTAGCAAAGTCTGGATCATTTATTTGGTCCTTATTTTCACACTTCATTTACTTTAGCATGACTTTGTAGATTAACCCAAGTTCTTATTTGTTTTGTATGGAGAATGTATGAGACATAACTGAAGAGACAATATTCTTACAAATGCCTTGTATTCTTGCTATCATCAGCTTCTCTACATCAATAGGAAATGGGCTGAACAGTACAGTAGCCTAAAACAGCATTGTGAACACCAGGTACAGACTTTCTCTTCTCAACCTTATGAACTAACTTTATTGCTCAACCAGGTCACATTAGAGATAAATATAATACATGGTGTGCGATTAGTACTCTTTTTCTTCAGGTCACTGAACTATACAGAAGGTTGAAAAGCTATGAGCAGAAAAAGGAAGAGAAAGAGATGGAGGAGGACTTTTTATCCCTTGTAAAGAAGACTACGGAGAGCGCACAGGTAAAAAATGATTGATCTGATTCAGGATTATTTGCACATAAAACATTACACTGGAATCTATTTTTAAAAAGTAAAGTAGTCGTAAGTTATCTTTGAACCAAAACCTTTTGAGGGAACATAATTAAGTTTACTGGCCTTGATGACGTTAACCTGTAGAACAGCACTGCACAGGAATAACCCTGATTACCTTACATAGAATGTGACTCAACATCTTGCCATTTTCAGTTCTTGGAAGAGCTTGAGGCAAATGTCAGAATGATCTTGACATGAATGTTTTTGACATGAAAGATTCAAATCCATACATGTCAAAAAATCTAAACTAAATTGTTGTATATGCATGAGCACATACATATCATGGGTAATATGATACACTGTGTTCAGCCAACTCTCTTACCTCTTTAACAACACACATGCCACTGATCTAGGAAAGGAAACATCCTTGTAATACTTGTTCATTATGAGTTTCTGGTGTTTTTGACTGTGACAGGAGTCTGAACTGAAGTCTTGCCTCCAAAAGGCAGATGGAGAGATAGAGATGTTGAGTATGCAGTGCAACACTCTGACCAGCAGAGCTCAGCAGCAAGAAGAAGAAATCAGGAGACTGAATAAGGTACAAATCATTTAGATTTTGGTAAAGTACAAAAATACAATCTACAAATGTCTTCACTTCTTTTGAAATGTTTCATTTTCACAAATACTTTTCAATTTACAAAAAAACCCATCTACAAGACAGAAATGTGCAAATTTAGATACAATAAATCTGTTATTTTCTTGGAGCAGTTAAATTTTTTATTTTGTCGAAATGTGTTTTGCTGTAAATACACACGCATCGATGACTGTTTTCCTTGCTAACATACCTATTTTTTAAATTAAAAATGGTATTGTTTTATATTGTGAATGTAAACAGTCTGCAAAGTAGTAAATGTTAAGGAAGAAGGGAATAGGAAGAATTCAAAAGTACATGTCTCACTGACACTTGTTCCCTTTTATGTTTCATGTTTATTTTGTTTTATTACCTCACCAAAACCTTTACCAGGGTTGTTCAAATTCTTGCATCTAACTGTAAACAAAGTAAGGGACTCTTTATAGCATGTATGAGATAAAGGAGAAGTTATGTAAATTGGCTCCTGAAAGTACAGGGTTACATCACAACAAGGGGTTGGAATGTGAAAGCTTTTCCATTATTGCTAAAGCTGCACTATCCCAAATATGAACACTTTTATACTAAATTTACTCTATATTTGAAATGAATGAAAACCTTATTCTAGTTCTAGTTATTCTATGAAAAAAAAGCGAAGAAGAAATATGTAAAGTTATCCAGAAACACAGGTAAATGTCAGCACAACTGCTTTTCTGAAATAGTGGTTTACGTTCAGGTCCTGCAGAGGGCGCAGAAGAGCTTGGCTATGCAGCAGGAGAGCACACAGACAGAGGAGAACATCTGGAAACATCAGGTATTGAATCAAAACATATTTTAGGAGATTGACTTTTCAGTTTTTGGGTATTTACACATCAGCTAGAATCACTGGACATCAATGATAATCCATGAAAAGGGGCCACCGTAAGACCACTTCTGACCAGATATTATCTGTGTTTTACCATTCTCAGCCTAACAGTGATATCAACAGGATGGCAATCAGCCAGCAGTGGTGTTCTGACACTGAATAAACTATAGTCCCTAAATGTGTGTCAGAAGTGATCAATAAACACACTAAATCTTTTTGGACAAGAAGGGGTGTCCACATGCTTTTGTAGTGTACATTCTTTGCATAGTGCCCCCTTTCTTCACAGTTTAACATTCTTTGCTGTTGTTAAGTGTTAAAGGTGACCACTGCTCACACTATGTGTTATTCCCCAGGCACAGGTGTATAAGGAAGACTTTTTAAAAGAGAGGAGGGACAGGGACAAGTTAAAAGAGAAGTTTGCAGAGCTGGATAAGAGATACAAGAAAATCCATGAAGAGTTACATATTTACAAAGTGCAGGTGAGTTTTCCTGACATCTCAGTTTTTTGTGAAATTTGCCAGAAGGCCAGAAGTACAGTTATGTAAAAGAATAAAAGGTGAGTAAATGATTGATTGATAATAATGATACAATATAATCTTTATAATTCTTAATCTTTCTAGGTCAGGTGCACTCCGCCAACCCCCTCTGCAGGCCCCTCACCACACACGTGACCATTGAGACTCTGAGTCACATTCAGCTACAACGCAAAAAGACTCAAAGTCAACTTTATTCAAAGCTTGCCCTAAGCTGTGGCTGCTTTATCCACATTTACTCCCAGAAATATGCACATGTTTGCACGCCTTATGTTGGTGTATATAGCTTGTACTATTAATAAAAAAGCAAATGAACAAATAAATAAAGTTAGATTAAATTATAATGTTATATCCACTATTATGAATTGTGTATTTAGGCTTGTCAACCAGTCTTTCTAACAGGGTCAAAAAGATTCTGTGATTAAGTGAACAAAAATTTAGTTTGAAGAATATGCTCATTATGAAATGCAAAGTTGACTGAATTCTTCACATGGACTTTACTGAATACAGCTGCAACAAATAGTAAGGGAATCCTTTGTTTCCTCAATTTACTTAATTTAAAAACATGAAAACTACAAGAGTTTGTTTGTTGTTAGTTTAGTTGATATTGTGACATAGATAACAATCAGACCATATTTTATTGGTAATCAATGCAGAAAACCAGGTCATTTGAAAGGTTCAAATACTTTTTCTTGCAACTGTATAAGCAACTTCTAATGTTGTGGTAATGATTTGTCCTGGGTAATGTTATATTACATTGTAAATTTAAACTCCAACCTCACTGCTGCTGTATGAGGTGGCTTAGAGACTTTCAGTATCAGACATGATACTTCTCAATTACATGAACACTGATTTTTTCCTCCGCTATTTATTTATTTGTACATTTTTGTTTGGTTGTGTTTTGCTGCTTTTTACACATTAAGAGGGGCATCTGTGCAGTACGTATTCTCACCTATTTTAAACTACATAAGATAAAATACTTTGTGGGTAAATAAGGATGAACCCCGCACATTTTCCATAAGCAGATAGTGAGGTGGATTCAGATGCTACAGGAAGGTGGGTTTCTTAACCCTTTTGTGTAATGTTTCAAATAAAACCCTATAGCTAAAACATTATGTCATTTTTAATAAATAAAGTTATTTTATTCAAATAGGACTACTGCTTTTTAACAAAACAAAAAAAATCTAAAGACTAAACATAACATAATTAAAGAGGGCTGATTATGCTAATTTTGCAATGTTCATAATTTTATTTTTGAGTAGATTTACATGTTCCAAAACACTTTGTCACACTGTATATCTCTATTTACCTTCTGTCTGAAATTACCTTCTGTCCCTACTCGGCCTCCAGTAATTTTTGTGCATTGTGTGAGGGTGTACTAAGCTTGCAGGGAGGCGGCATAAGGATTGTGTTATGATGTTATGACTCTGTAAGAGATAAAAGGACAGGAATGCCAATGAGACATGTACTTTGGAATTCTCCCTCTCTGTTCTTCCTCAACATTAACAACTTTGCAGACTGTAATAGATCCCCTTCAAAACTACTAAATTGGGAACTATTATATAATAAAACTTCAGAATGTAAATGGTTGAAAGGTGTAATTGTGCTAGCCTGAGTGGTTGACTTTGAGTGTGCTGAATAGACAATAACTTCCGTGAATGTCAGTGAATGACCTACTATTGTCATCTTCACTGGTTAATGTTCATTATGCATCTAAAATCTAAACATGTTTTTGTGTCAAGTCATCCAAAAAAATTCCCAAACTGACACCTCTTGCCTTTTAACATTGTATTTCGAGTTTTACAGGCTGACATGCACTAGTCCTGAAACATACTTCCATATCATACTAATTTTAACTAGTGTTAAAGCAAACAGTTTATATGTCCTATAAAACTATGTCCTGTTTTAGAAAGACTTGATTAATTAACATTAGATAGAATTCAAATAATACACTTTTAAACTACACTGTTAAACTACCTCATGTTATCTGATGTCCCATAAAACCTGAATCAAGCACCTTATGCTGCAATCATGCATTTACTGTAGCTAAAATCTATCTCATCCCTTTTAATATTGAAATGCAGCCATTTGGTTCATCACTGTGTTCAAATCTCCACATTAATAATTCCAGTGTTGAAGGTGGGGGTGGGGGTGGGGGTGGGGGTGGCTTGCCTAAGCCAGGTTTGTGTGTAGTGCTGGATTACACAACCCACTATGTCCTAATAAAAGGCCTCAAGGACGGTCAAATTGATGTGGCAGTACGAGTGAAGACCAAGCGGAGGCAAAGGCTCCACACATTTGCAGTAGCGATGCACGAGTCTGTGTTTTCTGGAATCCACTCCGACTCTAGACTTCCACCGCTGAAATCGATAGAATCGAATCCTCGACTTTATTTTCACCACGACAGACCCTGAGTCGATGATTCATCGATAGGTTAAGGATTAATGCATATAATTTTACGTAGCTGTATTAAAATCTGATTATTCCATTGAATGTGTTGTGAGGAGAAAAGAGCACTGAGAAAATCACTACTAAGAAAATCACTACACTTCTAATAACCGCTGTTGCTCCTCAGTGCGCATGTCGAAATCATGACGTCTCGGGCTGACGCTGTGCTGCGGGGCAAAGTTTTTAAATTATTTCCTTCAGTTGTTCGAGGTAACGAATTTTGTAAAATAGTTTGTAATAAACACATACTTTAAGCAATAGATGTATTAGCAGCTGTATTAATGATCAAACAGTAGGCTGGTAAACTGCTAATACGGGCTATCGCTCCGTAACGAAGATCAATTCTAATTTATAACCACAAATATAGAGACACTCTGTCTGAGACTCCCCTGGTATTATGGTGTATTATGGATTTTGCACAGGCTCAGTCTCGCCAAATTGGATTTAAAACATTTTAAACTTTATTGTTTACTGATGTTTACGTTTTCTTCTTATTATTGTGGTAGTAACGTTGTTTACAGTAGAACCCAGAGGGAACCTGACACTAATGGAAATGAGGTTTCACCTTTTACAACTGCAATTAAATTCAAATGCTGTAGTGATCTATTTTAACTTTAATCACAACAATTTTCATTCATGTCCTTTAATAATAAGAACACAGCACAAAACAGATTTTACTGGCAGCCTTGAAAAGTAGTTTGCCCTTAATGTGATACAACTGCAGTGGGTTTAAAGCACTATAAGGATAAGTAAACCAGTTTTGGTCAATTTCATCTATAAAACAATCTGTAACAGTGAGAACACATGAGGGGCATTTTTAAACAGCCTGAGAACAACTGATTTCCCCTCATATATTATAGCTGGAGTGGATAGAAAGTACAGTAATGGTGCTGCTAATCTATAGCTGTGCATTAACATTTCATTTAGAAGCTTTTAGTCATTCTGTACCATATTTAAACTGAGAACCACCTTTTTCATGGTTTTGGTTAAATATGTTCCGCCGTGATCTCAGTGTTATTAGTTCTCCCAGTAACTTTCATGTGCATATTATTACAATTATACTGAGACTGTAAATTAAACCATGGCTAGACCATGTATGCTCTCTTTGTAAAGAAGCATGCAGTTGAGAAGTACTGACAATGTCCACCATATACTCAGAAAGTACATTATGACATTTTGTGACAAGTACAGTAATATTGCCCAGCATTTTTTGCAGACCTATTTAATTCTAAAGGTTACAGTCATGTATCGTGCATTTACTTGAAGAAATAAACTGTCCAACTGTTTAACTGCCTAAGAAATGGTTTCATTCACAATAAGCCTTTGCAAGGATTTTAACTATTTTACCATCTATTGTGCATAATACCATCAAAGAACTCCTAAACAAATCTGCAGGGTGGAAACTGAACACACCCCTCTTTGTCAAAGAACTATTTGTAGTTGCATCCACAAACGCCTACGAAACATTACGCAGCACAGCTGCCAGGTAGCATTCTGCACATGCCACAATAGCATGACTATGTAATCGTGTTGTGTGTGCTAGACTGTCCTGCATTATTTCCATTAAAACGTATAGAGCTTTATGAAGTATATTGGATGTTGCAGGCATCATATTTGAGATGGGATGGTAGTATATTCACAAAAATGTTCCTATAGTAAAACATTGTTTATTTATATTGCTTTCAAGTTAATGCAGGTCAAACACAATCACACTAAAACTCTCAGGCTTCATACCCTCCAACGTTAGAATGTCCCTCGATTCGAGGAGTCGACTCTCAGAATTTACAGCCACTGGTCAAGAGTCGAGCCCATCCTCCAGTCGTGCAGGAGTGAAAGAATCGGCTCTTTTGGAATCGACTCCCCATCACTACTATGCAGGCGTCGTGCTCACACAGCCTTCGTGTTAGTGCTGTAGATGACAGTAATGCGTCACACATGAGGAATCAGTGCAGCGGCGTTGTCATGCCAAGCGTCTTGCTTGCTCGTCCGGTTCTCTTTGGTTCTACCTTGGGACAGCCGGCCATCCGCGACAGCGACAAAAGGGCTTTGTTTCGCTGGGCTTGTGCGAGAGGACACGGGTTCACGTGTCTGACTCTGAGAGATGACCAGATTTTTGGGTCCAGTAGCAAATAACTATACATCTGTCCGCAGGAGGACTCGCTTGGTTAAAGCAGGGTCGTAGCTTCGTTTTCGTCTGTTTGGAGGCGAATTGGCTCCAGTGGTCTGTCATGTTTGGACTGAGCGGGAGATGTAAGTGCAGTTTGGCGCTGTCGCTGGTTCTCTCGGCGGGCTGTGTGCTTCTCTTCTGTGAGTATGGCATCTATTTCCCCGCCATTCTGCGATGCTCGTGGCCAGAGATGAAGGAGAATAAAGATTCGTCGAGACCTCTGAGGGCTTTGTTCTTATCCGACCCCCATCTCCTCGGAGCCATCAGAGGTCACTGGTTCGACAAACTCAGAAGGTAAGAGCAAAGCCATAACATAAGATCATGGTCGCAGTCCGTCATGACACCAGGTGCTACTGCTCAGTGCTGTTTGGGCTCGTTTTCTGACTGGACCTCCTCCTGTTCGTGATGGTCTAGGAGATCCAGGTCAGCTGAATTCATTATCCTGGGATGTAGCAACGTCTGCTATGACCTGCTTGACAAGCAAACATATGCAATTCCCATAATCTGCCATTTCCTTTCATGCAAAATTAGTGACTTTAAAGACCAGTGCTGCAGATGTAGATGCATACACAACCGGTGGAGGAGAACATTCATTTGTGTTGTATAACACCTTTTACCAAAAAAAAGGTCCCAAGCAGCTTTAAAGATGTCCATGTCCCAACTCCCAGTGAGCATTCCAAGGGTGACTGGTCCAGGAAAAACACTCTAAAAGCTTGAGGATATAGAAACATAGAGAAATCAAGTCTGAAAAGAAGAACGTATCCTCCTCCAGTCAACATCAGACACCAAAACTATAATACAAGTACTTAAAATGTTTAAATATGCTTGAACAGTGGAGCATGTATCCGTTGAGTTCAATTAGATAAACCACTAATTGATGTTAAACCAGAAAGAAATATCTGGTGGACTGCCATTGTGTTAGTATATTAAAGACATTAAGCTGCTTACTGCCCTAATCAATATCAGCCCGTTTTATTAAAAGCCACAAGCATGATTGAACCCATTGTTATGTAAGGCAAGAAAGAGTACACTGTCAGTTGTAATGGCAGTGTATTTTCTCCTCATTCAGTTTCTTCTGTGTCAATGCCCTTGTTCATCCATTTTTGACATCCGTCATCTGCCAGTCAGTCAGTTTTCAACCTGAAGTCGATCCTATGCTTTTTTGGCTCTGCCTAATGCAGGTACAACACAACATTTTAGCAGATTCGAGAGCACAGTAATCGGACTTTGTATTTAGGGCTTGGCAGCGTAGCTGTCTGATAAATTTACATTTATGGCATTTAGGAGACGCTCATAATCGACTCCTGCTTGCAGTTATTTTACAGAGGTATACGAAGGTAGCGTTCAGAGCATGAACATTTTAATATCATAGTTATGGTGACCAAAATTAGTGTGGGAAGTCAGTTTTATCATGGTATTGTTAAAATGTAGTGAAAATGAAAATCATTTCATTTTGAAATCATTTTATGTTAAAAAACAGATAAAAACAACATGTTTTTTTGCATACACATTAAAATAATAAACAAATGAAACGGTATCAAATGTGCCTGAACATTTAAAGGTGACACCATGAGAGGTTCAAATGATACTAGAATGAGAACGTTCTGAAGTTCCAAAGTTTTATTGTTTAATCAGTACAGATGCAGTACCATTTTCTTGCCAAAACTATCCTACCAGTAATTTTAATACAAGGCTGAAGTAGGCATACTATTCCTTGTTCCTGTTTGAGTTTTCCTATTCCAATTTAAATGGTGCAGCAGTGGCATACTGCACAGTCTGGGAGACTGTTTCTAACCATGATGGATGCTGGACAGTATTTTTTTTTAACTTGATTAATCAACCACTGTTTTAATTATAATTAAAATTTAGTTTCTTTCTCAGCCTTTGGGAATGCATGCGTCCAGCAATTTGGCTCAGATACTAGCTGCATAATTCCCGAGGAAGCCTTTACTTTTTGACAATAATCAAGGAATCTGTAGTCCTGTACGCCCTCAGAACTGCAGAGTTTGTTTCTCTGATCCACGCTATTGCAGGGCATAATGTTTCACTGTTGAGCCAGCTGTCTTATTTGAAAGAACTGTGGTCCTCCCTTTATTGCTGGATGCACTGCAGAACTTCAGATTGCATATTATTATTTTTTTGTCTAATAAAAGAAACAGCAAAGCATAACTAGAATGTGAAGCATATTGGTTTTATGTTTGTATGTAAAAATGTTTGTTTGTAGAAAAGAAGATTGTATTGAGATCACGTTATTAAAGGTTAGGAGTAGATTAAAAGACAAAACTGATGTTTTTAACATTTGATTAAAAGTCTTTCTTTTGGATTGTTTTACATTCTTTCAGTATTTGTTTTGAGAAATAAATTCTGATTGGTTCTTTCTGCCCCATTAGGGAGTGGCAGATGGAGCGAGCATTCCAGACGGCTATGTGGCTACTGAGGCCAGAGATAGTTTTTATTTTGGGAGATGTTTTTGATGAAGGCAAATGGAGCTCCCCTAAGGTAAGGCAGTAGAACTTGATTGTGAAACAAAATTAGCATCACAGAGGGAATTAATAATGAAATGAGAGAGATGCCTTACTTGTCATATTCTGATAATATGTTGGTCTTAAGACCAAACCTAACTTACCCACACTTCCCAATCTTATAAGACTGTTATGTTATGACTCTGAAACAAACCCATTTTGAAAATATATTTTTTGGCTGCAGGTAAAGTCAAAATTTAGAATGGAAAAATATATACTCAATGTTTATCAACGTTATCAGTCAGTAGAACACCAAGTACAGTACAGTACAAGTACCAAGCATACTAGCATGAATATCTTTTTTTTGAAAGAGATGTCAGTTTGAAGAATGAAGTTTAGTTTCAGAATTCTCCTGGACAACACCCCAGACATTGTATGAGTTTATTAAAATCCTTTACCAGCAATCTTAACTTAGCTTAATGAAGTACGGATTTATCAAAGCAGGTATTGCATTATAACTGCAAATAATAATGGGTGGCCACAAAGATTAAGCCTGGAATGGGATAAATACATATCATTGCTATTAAAAGAAAAACACGTATATTCATTTTTGTCGATTTTATTTTTTTGCATCATTTAAATGCAGCAGCTGCTGTTTACATTGTGTGAAATGTTATGATTAATGGATCAATAGAAATGCTCCAAAATAGCTTGTTTTAATAATCATTAAAAAAGGAAATTCTTTTTCTGCATTCCCGGCACTAATTTTACTTAGAGGCTTCCTGGTATTTGTGGTAAGAGTTGATGTTTTGTTGGCTTGCAAAGTAGCACCAGGAGACATGCAGTTAAGATGTACTGTATCACCTTTAAGAAACAGGAACATACTTTTAGAAATATTAACATAGCAGTTGTAGTTTAATATGGATGGTTTATTGCTGTGACTTGACAAACAATCACTATCTCTTTCTCTTTACATTCTTGCCTCTCCGTTGCCAAAAAAGCCCTTATCTCAGCCCATGAGTGAGATACTGGAGCTGAACATTGGCAGAGAACCAAAGGTGCTGTGTGGGAATAAAGCATTGCGTCTGTGACGCTATGTCCTTGTTTTTTGCAGCTGATTCAATCTTGTTTAAACTGTGGCACCAATTCTGCCAGTCCTGTGCCTCTGGTTGAATCAAGTGCAGACAAAGGTTTGATTTGTAAATTTGAAGATTGAGTAGGACCAACACAGGCATAAGCATAACTATCCTAGCTCTGTTCCTTATTGTATCATGCCTGCATAATCCTCATTGTGCAACCTGTCAAACTGTAACCAATAACATTTGAGCAGTGTTTATTTATAATTAGCTGGACATTAGCTGTTGGCATGAGAGTGACACTCTTTATACAGAAAACAATTCACAAGTGAAAATATAATTTAATTATGGCCGTATGTACAACTGACTTTGCTGATTAAAGATAGTTCAAGTAAACTTTATTTAGTGGGTATTTTAAATGTTAACTGTATTTGGTATGATATTTTAGATGTTTACCAGCCCTCCATGTTTCAGATGTTTTTTATATTATTTTTGCCATTGTTCCTACAGGATTGGGAAGATGATGTTAGACGCTTCAAGCAGATCTTTCGTCACCCCAGTGACACTGAACTTGTGGTTATTGTTGGCAACCATGACATTGGATTCCATCATGAGTGAGTTTAAAGGCATTCGAATAACAGAAATTCTGAATAGAAGAAGTTTACAGAGCATGCACAGTTAGAGATTATAATCTGAGTTGGCCTTGTGGGGATGTGTTTTGTTGTTTTTTCAGATTGTTCATATTTTGTCTCTACATGTTGTCTTTCATTAATTATTCTTATTTAAACAGAATGACTCGCTATAAACTGGAGCGCTTTGAGAAAGCATTCAACGTGACATCAGCACGCCTCCTCAGTAAGAGAGGAGTCAAGTAAGCTATTTTACACAGAACCTTTCATCAAACATTTTTTTCTAAAGGCATCTGTTCTTAACTGTTTAATGCATCCTTTCCTGTCAAATAATAGTGTATTTGTGTGTGTGTGTGTGTTTATAGTTTCCTGCTGGTGAACAGTGTGGCACTGCATGGAGATCACTGTCCCATCTGTCAGAGTGTAGAGAATGAACTATACAGTCTCTCACAAGCCCTAAACTGCTCCACACAGGTAACACCCTCATCATCATTATCGTCATAATCATAACCAGCAACATTAAAGCCGTCATATAATCAATAATATGTCATTATTATACAGCTGGAGCAGATCGCCACCATCATCTTTGATGTTACATTCCTTTTAGTGAATTCTAATAACCTCCTAATATTATTGTTGTTGGTGTTGTGACACCTTCGTGCTGTAGGTGCAAACGTGCTAGGAGTTATTCATGTGACCTCCAACTACACAGCTGGTCCGAGCTCCATTTTACAGGCAAATGCTTGTTGGTGTTTCTAAACAAATATTCAAATACTTGTTCTCAGACTCTCATTTATGTCTAAACTGCTGTATTGTATCTAAACAATCTGATCTATCTGTTATATAAAATAAAGGTACAGCATTTCTGTGTTACAGCATCTTTGAGATGACCAGCTTTGTCCACAGCAAATTTATATAGATTTGAAAGCCATCCATCCAGTTAAATCAGCTAAACTGACAAGCTAATCTGCTATCTCTGTTTGTCTCCAGCTCTCAGCCCTGTTAGCTTCTCCAACTGATTGTCGTTCAACAGTCAAAACTATAGGCAAACAAATAATGATTTATTTAAATAAAACAAATTGCCCTTTGTTTACGTATTGTTTACTATTTTAATGGATTTCACTCACTTCACTTTTTTGCTTAAGTCTTTCAAAAACACTTGGAAATTGTAAGGGGAAGTATGGTTCAGCTTTAAGTTAACATTCCTTTGCTTAACACAGTGATAAATAATCCTCTAAAGCTGCTGCTCATGTAGGCAGCAACACGCTTTCACACTACTGCAGTATGTGCAGTGCTCGCTGGTTGGGCACGGAAGTGGCTGGCACTCTCTGAATAAACTAACAGACATGCCTACTGCTCTCCTATTGGCCAAGCAATGCTCAGCTGAATCTAGCAAAAGTTGCAACAATTTTATATGAATGTGTTTTAAAAAGTGCAGTGGTGAATTATCAGCATTCATATATTCAGATACTGTATATGATACTTGTATTATAAAGACTGCTGTCTAAACCTCTGTGTACAGTGATGTTAATTGCATGTTCTAACTCTTTTTGTGGTCTAAAGGCTTAACAATAAATAAAGCCTTCAAATGCTAATTAACTAAATAATAAAACAAATACCAACATTACAAACAAGTAAAGTCACTGTAGGGGTAAATAGCCTTCTCAAACCAAAACATGCTCCAGAACAGAAAAGTTACTTATAGTCTAAATAAATAAATAGTAAACAGTAGTAGTGCTGTTTATAATTTCATATTTATTTAAATTGTAGTTTATTTTTTATGAAGAAATACAGGAAGTTCAGTTAAAAGTTTTTCAATCTAATATGAGCGATGAGATGATTTTAATGTGAAATATTTTCAAGATTTTTTAAACAAAACCAATAAAATGAAAAAAAAAAAACTCAATAATGCTGGTCACTGATGTCAAGACAGGATTTTTTTGTACATAGTGTACTTAAAACATATATAGTGTATATTAATATTTTAATCACATTAGGGATTTGTCGTGCATCATAGTCAAAACTGTCCATCATGGCCATCTGTGTGTAGTGTTGTGTGTGATGCAGCGAAGGACAGGACGTACGGTCATGATGATATAATCCCTGATCTTATCGACCTCTGTAGTCTCTTCGTTTGCCCTTAAAGAGGGACTTCCCATGCATAGCTACCCAAAACTACAGATGTCTCAGACATACACAGTTTACTGTTTTAGTGTTTCCAGTGTTAAATGATGAACTGGGGAATGATAAAATAATAAAATAGTAGAATCTTACTGTTTTGCAATTGTATAATTTATAGTATGTATGGTAGCTCTGCTTTTTCAGCAAGACACAGAAGGAACACTCAATGTTGATCTTAACCAACAGCTTTGTTTAGTTGCAGCTTTGCGGTTTTATGGATTATGGTCTTAATTTCAGCCATCATGTCCTCAGCTGACTGACATCTGGATCCAGCACAATTTCAGCATTAAAACATGATCTGATTGGATCTAGTAAACCCTAATTCCTGGAAGATATTTTAACAACAGTTCATCCTCTGGGTAGGGGTCTGAAGCAGTTAAGAATGCGATTCACTGGAATAAATAACACGTAGTTGAAGTGTTGTCATCAAGTAGAAAGGGCTGATGCTGACATTGAGCACAGGCTGTATATTGTTGTAAGTTTCGTTGCTCACACTAACATATACATTACTAACACTGTGTTTACCAGCATGCACAGCTCTAGATACGCATAGATAACAAGGAATGAGCAAATGTGCTGAATTCCAAATTTTAGTTTATTTTTAGGCAGGCTGTGGCACTACTGCACAAAGGCGTTAAGGTTAAATCAGTAAACAGCTCTGATTGTTGTTTATATGATAAGGTAACTTTTTTAGGTAGGCTGTCAAGGTAGGATTACTTCCTAAAATGCAATCATTTACATTAAGAAGAAACAAAAATGAGCTGTGTATTAGTGCCAGGCTAACTGTTTTACTGTTGAACTCCTCAGAGCCTTCATTTTGGAAGTATGAGGCATCGTTGCAGGGACATGCAGACATATGCATCGACACCTCCCATTATACTGCAGGTAAGCTTGTGTGTGAACGATTTAAATAGGGCAAGGACTGAGACTTATTCTAAAAGCCTGGTAGCCCTGGAGCGAAATTGATTCATATAGAGCCCCTAGTTCAGGTGTTAAAAGGTGTTTTCATGAATCATGATGCATATCGCACTATTTTGATTTCTAGCAAAAATTTACTAGTAGTGCAAACCATGATGATGTGATATCTGTCTTATTTCTAATTATAGATACATGCATATATTGAATATGAACTTGAACTGTGGGTAAATGTATATAAAAAAAAAATCGATCTATCTATAAAAACAACGGAGATCACCAATGTAATCTAGCGTTTATGTGCCCACTTGAGGTGGGTGCACTTAACAGGAGTCAGAATCTGACACAGTCTAGTCTAAAATAGGTAGCTTGAGCATAGAGATGCGATTTTGTTTTATTAATGTTCATGGTTAACAACCAGTCAAATCTGTGGCAAATTAAAGACTTAAATGCCACTTGGACAGGTTTAGAGATGGAAAGGATTTGGGTGACCATTGAACTACAGTGTTTGTTGGTAAAGGTAACATTGTTGCAAAAAAGCAAAATGTTTTTGTGCATCAAACATGTATCAGCTAAGTACATCTGGTGGAAGTGGGAAAACTGTAAATTTGATTATGCACCAAACCACTTTTCCAAGTTATCTGCTTGAACTGGAACATCTGGCTTTGTGAAATATATCCCAATTTAAAATGTATCTTCCTTTGAAAGATAAAGTTAAAGTTGAGTTAAAGTTAAATTTGCTTAAAATATAGTCAGCTTAAACAACTACGAAAGCTGAAGCTAGCAGTAAACTGTTGTTGATTCCTAGGCCTTTCATGATAATTACATAATCGCCTGAGTGCAATGAAAGGCGCTGATCTAGATTCATTTTAGGTTGTGATAATAAACTGACTAGTTTCTTAATTACTGTTTGCGTGAAAGAAAGATAAAAATACAAAGAAGTTTTCCTTTAACTCCACTTGTAGTCAATGAGTTGAATCATTTTGATGTCATTTTAGTTTTGGCTCAAGAGCTACAATGCTAATGTAGCTGAAACACAGCTTACCATCATTTAATCGCTTTCCTAAGTCATCATACACTCACCTCAAACTGTGTACAAACCACAAGCTATTTGCTGTAGTGCAGGCAAACAATTTTAAATGTAATTTGTAAACGTCCCAATTAAATATCAAGTTAACAGTATCAGCTCCCGTTACCTGACAGTGTAATGCCTTCATTGAATACAGTAGAAAAACAAGCATTCAAGGAAATGACCTTAGAACTTTAAAACTGTTCAGGTTGCCTGAAAAATATACGTTTCCTATAGGACGTTTCCCAACTTACACAACCAAGTCGTTCTCAAGGTTTTCAAAGAAAATCCCACAGACATGTAATCATGGATTTATCAATACATATCATTACCAATGACGCTTCTACGCTTAAAATGGTTTCAAATACAATATAGTCTGTTTTAGCATTTGGTCATTAGATGGCCTAAATAACTACGATAATGAGTTTAATATCAAAGCTGCAGTAGATAAGCTTGGATTGTTAGAGCTAAATTACGCTTGCCACATTCTCCTTAAGTTGCCGGTGCCTTAAAGAGCTGTTGTTGTATTCTGTGCAGAAGGCAGAAGCATTGTAGTATGTTTCCTGATATTGTCCATTAACTTGTTTTTCCCCTTTAGTAAGGTGCCTGAATATTTTCCCAGGGTACTTTTTACTCATCAGGTATAAAATTACACCTGCATAAAAAGGCCAGTCTTACAGATCTACTGTAAACATTCTCATGCAGGCTGTATTCTAATGCTGTAATGCAGTGTCCACTCAGATCAAAGTACCGTAACCATGAGCCCTGTGTCATGAGCAAGCACATGACATGTGCCTGATTATTTCTAGCAGATTTGATTGAAATAATCAGCTCCCCACAGACCCTGGCAGTGGAAACGGTTGATATAGGTAAAAATTCTCAGCAGTTATGAGTACATGATCTGAGGTCAGCATCATCCTTGGTAACCCACGGTACAGCATCAGTAGAACTAACAAAACAACAGAACATAGTATAGTTGTACATTAAGAACATACACTGCTCAAAACAATAAAGGGAACACTCAAATAACACATCCTAGATCTGAATGAATAAAATAATGAAATATTCTCACTGAATACTTTGTTCTGTACAAAGTTGAAAGTGCTGACAACAAAATCACACAAAAATCATCAATGGAAATCAAATTTTGATTTTTGAAATCAAATACCAAACCAATGGAGGCCTGGATTTGGAGTCATTACTTTGATGTAATGTCCTTAAAACAGGTCAAAATGAGGCTCAGTATTGTGTGTGGCCTCCATGTGCCTGTATGACCTCCCTACAACGCCATGCTCCTGATGAGGTGGCGGATGGCATCCGGTCTGGGGAACGGGCAGGCCAGTCCATAGCTTCAATGTCTTCATCTTGCATGAACGGCTGACACACTCCAGCCACATGAGGTCTAGCATTGTCCTGCATTAGGAGGAACCCAGGGCCCACCGCACCAGTATATGGTCTCACAACGGGTCTGAGGATCTCATCTCGGTGCCTGATGGCAGTCAGGCTACCTCTGGCAAGCACATGGAGGGCTGTGCAACCCTCCAAAGAAATGCCACCCCACACCATTCCTACACCACTTCAAAACCGGTCATGCTGAAGGATGTTGCAGGTAGCAGATTGCTCTTCACGACGTCTCCAGACTCTGTCATGTCTGTGAAGAGCACAGGGCGCCAGTGGTGAATTTGCCAATCCTGGTGTTCTCTGGCAAATGCCAAGCATCCTGCACGGTGTTGGGCTGTGAGTACAACCCCCATCTGTGGACGTCGGGCCCTCATACCATCCTCATGAGTCGGTTTCTAACCGTTGGTGCAGGCACATGCACATTTGTGGCCTGCTGGAGGTCATTTTGCAGGACTCTGGCAGTGCTCCTCCTGTTTCTCCTTGCACAAAGGCAGAGGTAGTGGTCCTGCTGCTGGATTGTTGCCCTCCTACGGCCTCTTCCACGTCTCCTGGTGTACTGGCCTGTCTCCTGGTAGCGCCCTCTGGACACTACGCTGACAGACACAGCAAACCTTCTTGCCACAGCTCGCATTGATGTGCCATCCTGGATGAGCTGCACTACCTAAGCCACTTGTGTGGGTTGTAGAGTCCATCTCATGCTACCACGAGTGTGAAAGCACCAACAACATTCAAAAGTGACCAAAACATCAGCCAGAAAGCATAGGTACTGAGAAGTGGTCTGTTGGCTAATTGCCAATAATTTCCACCTGTGATCTATTCCATTTGCACAACAGCATGTGAAATTAATTGTCAATCAGTGTTGCTTCCTATGTGGACAGTTTGATTTCACAGACGTTTGATTTACTTGGAGTTATATGGTGTTGTTTAAGTGTTCCCTTTATTTTTTGAGCAGTGTATATTAATGTACATTGAGCATAAATTTCGGTCTCTAAGAAAGATGTGAGCAAACTTAATTTTGAATGGCGAATGGCTGTTCTTGTGATTCATGTAGATTTGATGAACACAGCAGCAGATCAGTTATTTTTCAGGCAACTCACAAATGTAGGATGTGATGTAATGATTGTGCCCAGAGCAGTAGATATTGTGCAGAATGTGACCAACATTCATATCTTCTGCAGTCACTGACTTAATGACTTACTACTCTGGCCAGATATTTCTGTGTGTAGACAGAGCGATCTTCATCATCATCCTCATGTACTGCATCCCAAAATGCAACTCGATAATATCAGGAGAAAAAAACAAAGTCAGATAACTACCTGATTTGCTGGTTTAATTCTATCACATGTCCAGCTCTGTAAGGACACATAAGTGATGCCAGAACAAAAGAAAACAACCAAATGCTAATGCACTCAGAGTAACGCTGAAGCTCTATTGGGTTTCTCTGCTGCTCTTGAGGTTGGATTGCTATTTTCTAAAGTTTATTTTCTACATGGGTAACATGTTTAAACAGTAACTACTCTCAGCCAAACAGTCTGTGCAGCATCATCTTTTCACCACTCACGTGAGGAGTCATGCTGTTTCTCAAACAGTCAAACATGCACTTATTACCAAATGTGAATGTAATTAAATTAAGTAATATAGCATGTGGATGTGTGTGTCTCTGGAAGATGAACACATTTACCAAAGCTGTTTGTGTATGTATTGTACTTTTTTTTACTTGGAGCTGGCTAAAAATAACACTCTCCACTTTGTCATGGTATGTTTCAAAGGTCACACACTCACCGAATCTTTCAACCAAAATTTGAGAGTTAGCAGTGATTGCTAAGCAGTGATTGGAGGGATAAGGATGGTCTTGAGATGGGTTTGATTTGTCCAGTTCCTGATTTTGTGAAATGTCCATAGACGGTGGGTAGTTCTATTTCTCCATATTACCAACAGTATTTGTTTTCCAGCATTACCCCCTGTATCGGGTCAGCGATGCTGAATGCACTGGTGTGGATGCAGCGGCACCTAATGAACGCTACCAGCACTTTCAAGAACGCTATGACGTGCTTTCTCGGGATGCTTCAAAGATGGTCATACATATACACGCATTTGCAAATATGTAGACAGACTAAATTACATATGAGATTGTTTTTCTGTGGTATATATACCATGTGTATCAGGTGTTAAATACCAATCTAAATACAGTGAGTTTCAAGCCATTCTAGCAGTATGACAGTAAACTAAACAGTTCTTTCCTCCAATCCTCAGTTGTTGTGGTGGTTCCAGCCCCGCCTTATTCTAAGTGGCCACACCCACAGCGGATGCGAGGTTCTCCATGAGAACCATATACCTGAGATCAGTGTTCCTTCCTTCAGTTGGAGGAACCGCAACAACCCCAGCTTCATCCTGGTAATCCTGATAAATGTCCTTTCAAATATACCTTCACACTGTAACCTAAGACTGGTAGTTTCTGGTTAAAATCATCTGGCCATTTACTAGTTTCATCATTTGGTCTTTTAGGGTTTTGTTCTGTTACAATATTCAGCTAATGCCATTATACCATCTTGTTTTTTATTTCATTTCATTGTAATAGCTTAGTCTTTTAGCATTCATTGCTTATCTGGATTCTCTATGTTTTGTTTTTTTAGACCCAACAAGTTTGGGGGTTTTGCTTGTCTGTGATTTTGTTTTTAACATGATTTCAGTTAGATGTACTTAACTTGTGTGAGAAACAGGGTCGGCCTGTATGCATTATTTATTGATCTCCACACCAGTAACATTTCCTAATTTATTGGAAATTCAGCAACTCGCCACAGTCTTCACAGGTTGTGTTGGACTTGTGGCATAGACTAAAGTAGCACGTGATTTAGCGACTGACAAAAGACAAGACAACAAATATAAAAAAACTCTGAAGAATTTAATGTAAGCAGCCCACACAATGTTGGGGTTCTCAAAGTATACTTCACATTGCTACAAAAAACAGCTGTGGAGAAAGAAGAATAACATGTGTTTCTAGTCCTGAACTAAAAAGAGTTTTGAATGGAGATTTTTAATTAAAAGGAAAATCTGGTGAATGCTAGGATTAATCCCTGTCTGGGTTTCCTGCCCTTAATGTTTAACTGTTACATTATTTTTGGCTGCATTATGTTTTTAATGATTTTGTTTGTTTGTGCTTTCTCACTGTTTGTATGCAGGGTTCGTTTTCGCAGTCTGATTATGCTCTTTCTAAGTGTTTCCTGCCGGAGGAGAGCAGTGTCATAGCAGTGTACTGTGGCAGCGCTATGGCATTAGCACTTATCACACTGGGCCACCTCAGCCTGTTCCGGGGAGTGCTACATACAGCAAACATCCTGCTGGGAAAGCAAAAGTCTCTATGACCCACACACAAAAAACATACATGTATTAACTCTTGCTGCACTTTGGTGTGTACATACACACATTCTCATACAACTTGCATGTTTTCACGAAGAACTTAACTGGAACAAGCTTTTCAAGGCATCAAAGCACAAAGACTGTTGAGCTACATGACCTTATACATTGATCACGTTAGTACTTTTCGGATGCTGAAGTTTAGAGTACTTGATATATTTGCACACATAACTGTTAAGCTTCATTTTGAGCCCATAAAGAAACTTGAGCCAGATATTCAGGTATTACACTTGGTTACGGCAAACAGCCATTAAAAATATTCTGACTGATGTGAGTGAGTGAGTTTTGTGAGAGCATGCCAAGGCTTCCGTTTTAGCTAAAGTCTTTTGGTCTGTTTAATTTTTCTTCTACACTTTTAAAAATAAAGGTGCCACAAACAGTTCTTTGGAGTGATGCCACAGATATACCACTTTTGGTTCTCTTAACAGTCACAGTCTTTTTTGTAATGGTTGTTGCAGACTAAAATGCTTTTGCTTTTGATCTCACAGATAAACTCCTTTATTTGAAGGAGAATCCAATTGGAAATGAAGAGAACTAGATCTGGATGATTACAACAGTATCTTCTTAACCTCAAACTGCATCTGAGCCAAGAACCAAATTGAAACCTTTATTTATGAAGAGGTGTGTGAATGGTGTGCATGTATGTCCCAGCCTTGTTTAAATGAGCCATGTCTTTTGACTTTTTTTTTTTAAATATTGAATGTGAACAAATATATTTAAACCTTCTGTCAATTCCCAGGGAATGTCTTAACTATTGTTTAAATAAAACACTTGCAATAAAAGTATTTAAATCTGACGACTGACGTCCCTTGCCCCCTCCACCTTGGTCAAGTAATAAAACACACAAACCATTTCTTTTAGAGGTATTTTATTTGCAAAATTACATTTCTCCTGACATTCTCATTCTAAACAAAGACAAAGGTCTTCTAATGTGCCTCTTTATTAAAATAAAAATTAAGAAACAACAACCAAAAAATGTTTAAGTCCTTGAAGGCCAGACACAGAGTTTTTTTTTCTTCACTCAGTCATCACTCATTTGAACATGTAGAAGCCTCAGAGGAAAGAGAATCTAGCCTATCTAGCAGTGCTGGAGCCTCACTGTACAGCCAGAGTCAACACACAGCCTCTTGCAGTTACCTGGACAGCGGATCAGTCTGGAAAAACCAGTTGACAGACATGCTGTAGAGCTTTTTATGGCGCCACACCGGGACAAACAGTTTCAACCTTCAAACTTTTGTGTGCAAGCTGTATGCAGGTGCAAAGTCACTCTCGATAGGCCCAGGACTGTTTGATTTATCAAGTTGTCGCTGAAGTGAAATGTGGCTCAGATGTACAGACCAGTGCTCTAAAATGAAATGGACCTGACATGCTTTAATGAATTAACGTGGAAGCTGATGATGAAAAGGGATGTAGAACAGATTAGTGCAAAGTGCAAAGAGAAAATCAATCTCTCTCACATGATTCTACTGCTTTAAAATGCAATAAAATCGAAATAAATACATACAAAAAATTAGTTTGGTGGTCTGAGTGACCTGGTTGTACTTTGATGGGGAAAAGGGTGAAAGCAAAAGAGGAAAGTAAATGAGGAGAAAATGTGACAGAGGTGATGCTAATGCTTGGAAACAAGTCATTAAAAGCTGTATATTTTAATTAGGTCTAGGTGACATTGTCTTAGTTTGAAATCCTCTTGTATAATTTATAATAAAATTAATAGATGGTGTTGATGAAGAATGTAAAACAAATTAGTGTAAAGTAAGAAGCAGAAAAGTTCACTATAATGATTAATAACTGCACATTTGAAATCCCCTAAAAGCCTAGTTTTTGAAAAATCAGGGAACTCATGGGCAAGGTGTAAACGCAATATACGCTACCAGTCAAAAGTTTGGACACACATAATTGTATTTGAAATTTTGATCTAAATGCTTCTGCTTAAAATCTTTCTGCGACCAAGTACTTAAACTGATGCATATATATATATGAATTTATGTCCTAAATGAAATATGTTTTAAAAACAAGTAGTTCCATGTAGGCCTTTAGTGAGATTTAGTAGGAAAATGTAATGTTAATAAGTGAAATGTTTGTCCTAAAGTAGTGCTAAAATTCAGTAGAAAGTAAGGCTGAGTTATGTGAAAAGTATCTAATTGCGTATCTAATTTTTCTGACCAATATTGTGACTGTGATTGAAATGCTGTTATCTAATAGAAATTAAGCTCTAGAGTTTTTTTTCACCAGGAAATGCAGCCTTTTTTCTTAAGGCCCGAACTGCAATGTTTCTTCATTTAAAAATTGTCATGGAAGTCCAATGATTTATATTTTTTTTAAATAGTTTTGGGACTATTTAGACTCACCACACCCTACATGTATCACTCCACCATGAATTGCTTTTAAAAATATATGATTCAGGCTAAAACCTTACCTTTAAACAAAACAATGTATCTAACAGGTATATTCATAACCATATCATGTAGAACGTTTCTGTGTGGGAGCTTTCAGAGGAATTAAACTCCTCAGACATCTGTTTCCGATCATCATGTGAACAACTTCCGACTTGTAAGTTTCTCTACAACGCTTCAAACCACTCTGAACAACTTTGTTTACACCTAAACCATTTAATTAAGCACACATTTGGAAACATCAGTGGGATTCCCCTTCAAGACAGCTGTGAATAATATTGGATAATAATTAGAATATTTGAAAAATGCAGTCTGTGGAGTACAAATTTTGTTATTATAATTGATTAGCACTAGTAAAATAGCCAATGAAAAATATGGAGTCATTCCATGTAAACTACTTTATAGTTTTAATGCTTTATAATTATTATGATTATTATTATTATTAACAACAAAAACAACTACAAAGAAACCTGTAGGTATTGGCTGCCAAGCTTACTACAAAACTCAAATCCGTTTGATGGCACGACCGGTCAGTGCTACCTTTACACATTCGACTGTCCGGTAATGAACTGAGCGGTCAGGCTGAACAGGCTGTGTGAAACCCAGCGACTGTGAGGTCAGACGGTCGGTGCCTACATGTTGTGGACACTGCGCTGTCCTGAAAATTTAAGGGACGGTCAACAAACCAGTAATCTCTCTCTTTCCTTCTAAAGTACGCTTATGTATATGCATGGCTGCGCATAAAACGACCTCGCTAGACATTCATAAATATGTATACGCGTAGGCACACACATTCTATGTATAATTGTACATATATATTTATAGAATATAGCTTCTTTTGTAACTTTTTATAAATGTATATGTACATATATAAATATAAAAATGCAGATGTACAACTTCCGGGCATAACACAATGTGTGGGTATGTGGGTGTACACATGCACACATGCATGCAGGCACACGCGCACATACGCACATTTCCCCGCCGTAACCCTGTGTACACGCCTCACACACACACACACACACACACACACACACACACACACACACACACACACACACACACACACACACACACACACACACACACAGTTCATGTCTAAAAAGATGCTTCCTACTTAAAACATCAGCAGGCTGCAAGTTTGGACACTTCCAAGGATTTTCCAATGGATTTTTAAAGCTGTCAATGAGTCCTAGAAAGGGAAAACGAAACTCCAAGAAGGGAAAAAAGGCATGTACTCTATATATGCAACTTCTCAACATCAGCAAGTGGTTAATTTTGCATATTGTATACAAGATTTTTTTTTTTGCCTAATTTTCTTTTTATACTAAAGACCATATCATTTTGTCAATCTTTATAAACCAGAGAAGAAAATGCGTTTCTACAGAGAGAGAAAGAGAGAGCGAGAGAGAGAAAGACAGATTCCCCATCAGCAGGCTGTGCTGCAGTTAAGATTTGACATCAAGCTGTACAACGCCGTCAAAAATGTACTTACATCTAAATCCCCATTTACAGGTACAGCCGTAATCAAAGGCACGAGGAGCTTCTACAAGTCAAAGTTTGTTTTTTTTTGATGTTTTTTGTTTTTTTCTCTTTTTCAATGAAGTTGTACAAAATAACATTACATTTTGCAGGCCTGTACAAGATAGAGCAACCTTGCACGTTCCTTAGGATAATAAAACAACCCCCCAAAAAATATATTATGTATTTATTTATATATATTTATATAGGACTAGCGCCCATTATATCGAGACACCTCCCCCTTGTTCTAAGAGAGGTATCGATCGGCCAATCAAGTGTGGTGGTTCTCCCCAGGCAGAAAGCAGCTACTGCCTATTGGCCAAGAGGTGCAGAGGACTACAAGTCCCACAGTCCCACCACTCCTATTCCTAGTCTGTGCTCATTGGACGATTCCAACCCCCCTGGCTATCCCTGCAACCCTGCACGCTAGACAGAAAACCGAGCAAAGAAAGGCAAAACACATTTAAAAAAAAAAATAAACATACTAAAGAGGAAAAGTGACGAATAATAAATATATGGCGGTGCTACATAGTGAATTATGCTTCCTGGCCTTCATTTAGGAACCTGATGCAAAGTGCATTTATCCACCCCCTATGTCAAGTATTCTACTAAAAAGACCACAAGATTTGCGGAGGAGAGGTCAAACGTCAGACTACCTTCAGACTAATGTGCCTGAAGTTACCACAGGTTTCCGTTAGGTTAGCTGGTCCACGTCCAACCACAGCTAGCAGAAAGTAAAAATCGAAGAAGTCCTCAAGACTGAGAAATGGAACAAAAAAAAAAAAAGCATGAAAACAGGAATGACCTTTGAGTGATCAAAAATGCAACTCAAACAGCATCTTCAGGTGCACACACACTCAGCACGCACGCATGCGCGCACACACACACACCTCACGCTCGTCTTGGAAATACAGGCTATAAATTAAGAGATGAAACGGGAGAAAAGCATCAAAGTAGGGAAAAAAATTAATCACATGACAACATTGTCACTTGTCAGTAGTTCACATAGTCCCGCTGCGATCTGGGAGTGGAAAAGAAGCAATCCGACTGGAGGAGCGACTGACGGCCACGGCGAATCACAAGAGCTCGTACTGACGGAGGTGCATCCTCTGGATGATGTCACGACAGTCGTTGAAGACGCGACGGATGTTCTCCGTGTCCACAGCGCAGGTGAAGTGTGGGTAGCAGTAGTGTTTGTCCGAACCACTCGCTGTGCTGATCCTCTGTAGGGGCACGAATACAGCGCAGGGGTTACTTCAGCAGCACAGATACGTTTTAAGACAAAGAATAAAGAAAAGTCTATTTTTGGAAAATGATTAAACACATATCATACTGTGAACAACATACAGTCCCTTAGTTTTTTAGTGTTTTATTAGCCATTATACAGAATTAGGTTATTAGATTTAGGACATCAAAATATCAAATACATAGTTTAAATGCTGGCAGCACTTTCTGTGATTCACGTTAATAATCTCATCAGTAATCATAATGTTGGTCACATATTCTGATAAGGCTACAAATTTTTACTGTACTAACATGTTTTTTCTATTATTTTAATGCTGCCAGCATTTTGTGACAGCAACACTATGAAGAATTAGTAGCTAGATTTACACAATTACACTAAAAATCAAGCTCGGCAATGTGCAATATGATGTTAGCTATAAAAATTAACTGAAGGACGCATCAAGCTTTTTTCAGGTAGTTACAACGGCTTTAGCTGTAAAATGCATTGTTGTGATATAATGGTAGGAATGTAGTTTGCATAGTAACCCGCAGCTCAGGGTTTGTCAATAGTTAACTATTTTAACTTCATAGCTCCAGTGCAAAACAAAAGAATCAAACTTTGCACATCAAACGTCCTGGTTTATCAACTACAAGTCTATCAAAAATCTACAAAACCATTAAAGGAGAAGTAAATGACAAAACTTACCAGAAATTCATCCCGGATGAAGAATTTGGCCCTGGTGACTTTCGGGTCCTCTCCAGGGTCAGGAGTGGCTGTGCATAACAGAAAAAGCATCAGTAAGTTCGGTGCAACATTGTAGCAACTATGTGTTTTTAAATCTTTAGCAAATGAAGTATATGATCACTGTCCATAAAAGAGCACACAGGAGACGGCAAAAAATTCTTCACTATTAATGGGGGTAAATGAAGAGAGATTTTATTTCAAGCAGTTTCTAAATATTTCTAATGGTTTATTCATTCAAAAGATAAATTACCTCTAATCGAAGTGGGAACAGCAGGAACAAATAGATTAAACATAACTTAAGACATGACATAAGATCAGTTTTACAGCCTTTAAATACGGCATGGTGTGGAACCTTTGCATAGTTCAGTGCTGTTCTTTAATTATGTTCCCGCCCAAAAAAAATCCTGATACAAAACTTGGTTATTTGCCAAGTTTTGTTGAAGGGTCAGAGAAACAAAATCACCACGCTGCCTGAGTTCCCACCACCTAGGACACCAACTAGGTTGTCTGCAAACACCCTCAAAGATAGATGAATAACTTTTTAATGCAACTTCAAATGTCAACTAAACCCATATTTTGAGTGACCGTATACCAATTATAAAACCACTCCTATAACCACTGTATAAATTAGTGTGTCTAATACGATGATGAACGCTTTCTAAAAACTGTAACAGTGTAACAGTCAGTTGTCAGTGGTTAATCTAAATACTTCTAACTCATTTCCTTTCCTCCATGTTTACATGTACATTTTTTTTTCACGCTCCACTCAACAATCTGATTATTATCTCCGTTTACATGCACACTACAAGTGATCAGATCCAAAGTGACTTACAGTGTAGTGTGAAATTACCATCAACTGAGTGCAGTCAGAGAAAGACGAGCAGCAGTCGATTTGAGAAATTTTCGTCTGTTTTTAATAGTTCATGTCTTCCCCCCCTCATATACTTATCATAACAGCTCGTTATTGTGTGCTTTATGTCCATCCATCTTGCAAACTATTCTTAAATCTTTTATTGTTTGAAGCATTAATTAATCTCCTCTGCACATCAGTTTCTGGCATCAGTCAATTGATTTTTTTTAAACTAGTGCTACGATAAACTTAACGTTTAAGAACATACTTAAAGCTTCTATTGAGAATGCAAACAGATCAAGGTATTTACTATTTTTCTTCTGTTGCATTATTTACTGGATTTAGATAGAAATTCTATTTAGAATGGCCTCAATCAGACTAGACTTTTCTGACAGAGGCATATACAGTATCTCACAAAAGTGAGTGCACCCCTCACCTTTTTGTAAATATTGTATTAGATCTTTTCATGGGACAACACTGAAGATATGACACTTTGATCCAATGTACAGTAGTCAGTGTACAGCTTGTACAACAGTGTGAGGTTGCTGCAACCTTAAAACAACTTAACACACAGCCTTGAATGTCTAAACCGCTGGCAACAAAATTGAGTACACCTGTAAGTGAAAATGCCATGAAAATGCATTTTGCCAATTTAGCCATTTTTCCTCCCTGGTGTCATGTGATTCGTTAGTGTTACTAGGTCTCAGGTGTAAAGGGGGGCAGGTGTGTTAAATTTGGTGTTATCGCTCTCACACTCTCATACTAGTGACTGGAAGTTTAACATGGCCCTCATGGCAAATAACTCTCTAATAATCTAAAAAACAGAATTGTTCCTCTACAGAAAGGTGACCTAGGCTATAAGAAGATAAGAACACCCTGAAACTGAGCCGCAGCACGGTGGCTAAGACCATACAGCAGTTCAACAGCACAGGTTTCAGAACAGGCCTCACCATGGTCCACCAAAGAAGTTGAGTGCACGTGCTCAGTGTCATATTCAGAGGTTGGCTTTTGAAAATAGGTGTATGAGTGCTGCCAGCATTGCTGCAGAGGTTAAAGGGGTAGGGGTCAGCCTGTCAGAGCTCAGACCATACGTTGCACACCGTATCAAATTTGTCTGCATGTCCCAGAAGGAAGCCTCTTCTGAAGTTGATGCACAAAAAAGCCTGCAAACAGTCTGCCTGTGGTCTGATGAGACCATGATAACTTTATTTGGTTCAGATGGTGTCAAACGTGTGTGGTGGCAACCAGGTGAGGAGTACAAAGACAAGTGTGTCGTGCCTATAGTCAAGTATGGTGGTGAGAGTGTCATGGTTTTGAGCTGCATGAGTGCTGCTGGATGTGGGAAGCCACAGTTCATTGAGGGAACCATGAATGCCAACATGTACAGTGACATACTGGAGCAGAGCATGAGCCTCTGCCTTTGGAAAGTGGGCCGCAGGGCAGTATTCCAACAAGATAACGACCCCAAACACACCTCCAAGACGACCACTGCCTTGCTAAAGAAAATGTGGGTAATGGTGGCCAAGCATCTGTGGGGCATCCCCAAACGGAAGCTAGAAAAGCGCAAGGGATCTAACATCCACCCGCTCTGTGATGTCTTCATGGAGGAGTGGAAGAAGAAGGTTCCAGTGGCAACCTGTGAAGCTTTAGTGAACTCTATGCCAGAGAGATTTAAGGCAGTGCTTAAAAATAATGGTGGCCACACAAAGGGTCTGTCTCAAAATCTAGTGAGCTGCCTACATAGACAGCATTTAAGTCATAGTATGCGTGCTCCCGACATGTAAGCTGTCCCAATTCTTAGATACCCCAAACATGCCGTCTACTGAGGCACCTTATTTTGGCCTGATTTTAAGGAAGCATCAAACGCTTCCTCAGCCGCTAAGGCAATCCCATAGTGCAACGCAGGTAAATCTACAAGCAGTGAAGTTATTTGGATTCTCTCTAGTGTTTTAAAGTGTTTCTTGTTATATCGTTGACCATTCTGCAGTTTTATACTTGAGCCATTGGCATTTATGCTAGCGGATTTTTAAGCCTCGGGCTATTGTTTTGTATAGTCAGCTGGTAGCGTAGCAAGTAGCTAAACCACCGGTCGCGTGCAGTGGGCGGGACAAGCCGTGACGCAGTTGCTCTCAATAATCTGTCAGAGGAGAGAAGGAAAGATATCAGAGTTTAAATGCTGGCAGCACTTTCTGTGATTCACGTTAATAATCTCATCAGTAATCATAATGTTGGTCACATTTTCTGATAAGGCTACAAATTTTTACTGTACTAACATGTTTTTTCTATTATTTTAATGCTGCCAGCGTTTTGTGACAGCAACACTATGAAGAATTTGTAGCTAGATTTACACAATTACACTAAAAATCAAGCTCGGCAATGTGCAATATGCTGTTAGCTATAAAAATTAACTGAAGGACGCATCAAGCTTTTTTCAGGTAGTTACAACGGCTTTAGCTGTAAAATGCATTGTTGTGATATAATGGTAGGAATGTAGTTTGCATAGTAACCAGCAGCTCAGGGTTTGTCAATAGTTAACTATTTTAACTTCATAGCTCCAGTAGCGTAGCAAGTAGCTAAACCACCGGTCGCGTGCAGTGGGCGGGACAAGCCGGACGCAGTTGCTCTCAATAATCTGTCAGAGGAGAGAAGGAGAGATATCAGATAGCATGCTGCCTACTTAAACAGCTGCTTAGGTAGACAGTTCACTAGGTTTTGAAACAGACCCGATATATTGACACTTTGGGCACAGTTTGGCCATTTTCACTCCGGGGTGTACTCAGCAATTTAATGCCTGTGTGTTGTGTTATTTTTATCTGCATTCTGACATATCCTACAAAAAAAGACAAGAAAACCATCAGAGCACACGGCACGGCTCTTACCTTCAGCAGGGACTGTGTAGCGAGCATATTCAGGGAAGTAATCTTCAAGTTTGGATTTGCCAGCCAGAATCTTCTCTGCCAACATGTCCTGTTTGTTTAAGAAGAGGATCACCGAGATGGTCCGTAAAAACCTGAAGCAATTGCACAGAGACAGACATACAGGCAGTCAGTCAGTCAGTCAGTCATGGACCTGGAAATTTAACACAAAATACAATATAAACCACCCTAAACCAAGTCTCAAGCAAAACTGTGTCACAGGCTTCAAGCAGATGGTGTTCAACATGACTACTTAATGAAAGATTGTTCAGCAACATTCCAGTCATTACTGCCAATGCAAAGGCAGCCCGATGTCACTGTCATTGTGCTTGCAAAAGGAATTCAAACAAATACAGGCAAAAACAAAAAGAAAACAGAGGTGGATGGCTGCGTCAAACCTGTTATTCCAGATGCTGCGGAACAGGTCTAGAGACTCGCGCAGGCGGTTAGTACTGTTATCTTCTCTGATCACCATGTTGTAGCTGCTACTAGCCGCCACAAAGATGATGGCTGTCACATCTGGAGACACACACAGCAACAAAACAGCAGTTTGAACATTTATTTTGGATTTGTGTTTTTTTTTAAAGCTAAAGTTATATCTTCCTTTAACTGTTAAATAAAATATAAAACTAATTAGTTAACCAAAACATCATTTTGTTAATGTAACTAAATAGAGCGACTCTATATTAGCTCTGGTTATAAAAACAAAAAAACTAAAAACTTCCAATAATTATCATGTTTTGATTTGATTTTTAATATAATAGTAAATACCAAAATCACTCTTTCAGTCACAGTGTCTATATGTGTACTGTTATGTTAATCGTCGCTGTCCAATAAAAAAAACAAGTATCTACAAAACGGTAACTTTACAGGAGTGGACAAAAGCAGTTTTCGCTTTCAATATAAGTTTATGGAACCAGATTTTTTCAAAGTGATTTTGAAGCGTTTCTATTGGTCCTTTCATAATGGAATTTTTAAACAATGTAAACGAGAGCTGTTGTGTTTACATGGTACAGAAAAATGAAAATCAACAAATAAAGTGGAGCGACAAAATAAAACTTGCTTGTCTCCTTTTTATGAATTGGCCTGCAAACATATGAAACTCACCATTAAAGCATTGGATCCACTTTCTCCTCTCATCTCTCTGACCTCCCACATCAAACATGCTGAACGAGAGAAAGAGATTAAAAGATCAGAAAATAAATTGTTGGAAACAATCTGTAAAAAATCTGTGAAGCACAAAATAACGAGTCAACTGAGCACACGTTAACTGCAGTGAGAACTGTTTATACGACAGCGACCTCATGTGGTCAAGTTGAACATTGCATTTGCATTCTATACTCCATTATCAGAACTTCTCTATGGCGCCCTGAAATGAACACAGGACACTACAGCCTTTAACAAATGGCGAGCTACATCAGCTGAACCAGCGAAAGTAAAATGGCACTTAATGATGTAATGAAAATCCACACATTGCACAAAATCTAAATATATTAACATTGATAGAAATGACATATGAAAACATAAACACTATCTAAAACAAGGTAAAAGAAAGCATTCGTCAGCATATGGTCACTTACTGAAAGTTGACTTTGTCTACTTGAAATCGTGTCTCAAAAATCCCTGAAGTCAAAACTCGGCACCTAAGCAGATCCTGAGTACAGACAGAAAACTGAATTCAGCGCAGTTAGAACATAAAGCACAGTTCATCAAAAGCACAGCAGTGTTTGTTCCAACACACATTAAACTCACTGATATAACATTAACATTAACACTACAAAGCAATTTTTTTTAACCAAGACCATATTAGATGAAATAATAATCACTGATTGTTTTTAAATTAGGTTTCATTTGGCGTATTAACCAAAAGCCTCCACTTCCTCAATTTTTTTGTTACACATTACAAGTCACACATTACAGCACTCCCACCTGGTCTGTTGGTGTGTAGTCATTCTGTCGTACTGAGTCGATTCTGTCCAGGAAGCTGTGAGACACAAATAAACTCACATGAATATTACAGAAAATAACAGAGCATAACACACCTGATCTACTCTAGGACTCGATTAAGATCAGCTCTATCAGCGCATTTTGGGAAATTTGATTCATAACCTGCAGCTCAGTGTGTGAGACAGTGAAGGAGGCTTTCAAGGAATCATTCTCCCACTGATTTGCATTTACTTCGCCCTCTGTTGGTTGGAACAGCAGATTTGGCCATTCCTGAAAGGGGAATTCCGACAATGCTCACTGCTCCACTAAAATGCGACGTTTTAATGGTCTTGCAGAATAGTGAGGATTCCCTGGAATTATGGGTAGTGGCATAGTTGACTGGACCAACACATTGACCTTCGGACCCCACCTCTTACACATGCACACATCCTTGCTGTGTTCCCATGGCAGTGCGCGCTGTTGATTCAGACAGCATATCTATATGTGTGAGACCACACACACATGCTGGACGACTTCTTCAGAGAAGATTTCTGACATTCTTTACAGATGTTGCCATAGTAAATCGCCCCTAAACAAACAGAGTAATCTATATTTCTCTCTCACGTTATCTTTTCTTCATCTTACACATACAATACATACAGTATTGTGCAGAAGTCCAAGGCCACCATTAATTCATTCATAACTTCCTGTCTCAATAAACAGCTGTCAAAAAGTTAGCACAGAAGCCTCAATAACAAAACATCATATGAAACAATTTCAGTATTTTAAGGTGCCATCAAATTAAAAACTGTAACACTGACACTGTTACATAAAGAGAGTTTAGGAAATGGAACTGACATACCGTGGACCTGGTTCACTGCTGTCTCCTCATTCAAAAACAAACCCACATTTGCAAAAGTGAGCAGTAAAATTCCAAAATCCTAGACTGTTACGTAACAGTTTTAACTCATCATTATTTACACCCTGAAATGTACATACATCGACTTATGTTCTAACCTAGCTAGGCAACAGCACAGAAATGGCAGACTATATCTATGAAAGTGATGTTGGCGCTTTTCACAGCAGTCATGGTTGATGTTGGCTTCCTATTTACCAGCTTTTTAACTGAATGTTCCATTCCACCTTAAATTGCACAGGCGTCAGTGTGTAACTGTGACACCATTTGGGAAACAGTCTGGTAATTAGAAAGCCAACTTCAGTGCCCAAACCTTTACGAAGAACTTTAATTCAAAGATTTAAGTTTGCTCTGCACATTTCACTCAGCGTTTGACACTGAAGAGATCAAAGAGGGGTTTCAACTTCATTAACATCACAACACCAACCACAAACTGTAAGTAGTAGCCATGCAGTGTTATTTTATCCACTGTTTGAGGTTGAAGCAGATCATCTTATATTGAAAATTTCATAGCGAGTGTTGAGGTCAAAATCAAGTAGCTAGTACAAGTAACATTTGCTACTAGAAAGCCTCAAGTAATTATTGGTAGCATTACTAAATAAATTGTATGATGACCTAGTTTATTATACAGATGTTTATTTTATCTTCCTGTCCATGTTTCTTCTTTGGGATCATCCAGGTTTCTAGGTGTAAACCAGCAAATCAGAACTGAGCTCATCTAACTATTCATGAAAAGCAGTCTGTTTTATTGTAGGGGCAAATTATTAGGTTTGTAAAAGATGATCTAGGCATTTTTCAACAACATTACTGAAAAAAGCATGTTCAACTTTTACCTTAATTACAGATTTCCTTCTTTTTAGGAGATTTTCCATGAGAAATCTGCAGTAATATTTTTCATGCCTCCTAAGTTCAGTCTTAGAAGTTAGTTGCATTTAGTGCTTCTCGCGATTCAAGTAATCGGAATTACAGATCTTAGATGTCCAGTTTTGGAGTTGTGGTGCAAATATTTTTTGTCCATTTATTTTTTTGGCAGCAGCGTCTTGACAGCTACATATTTATTCAGATCTATAGAGCTGAGTTGTATTCTCAAAGTGGAAAGATGGATGGAAACAACTTTTTCAGTTATAAAGCAAGTCTTTCAAAGATAAAAGTTCTTATAATACTATAGTACTTTTAATCTGACCTTGACAGTTTTAGTGGTCTACTAGGTCGGTTATGGAACTTATCTTCATATTCTTTATATTCAGTTTTCTTCTGTATGCAAAAGGATTACACTATATCTAATATATACCCTATATCTAATATAATTACCAATATCCCATGAAAAATGTATGATGTGTGCACTTCATGGCCATTTTGGCTAGAAATCAAATAAATGGCTTACTGACGTATGCACTCACTCAATGTATGAATGAATGAAGGAATAAATGAATGATTTCAGGTTAAATTTGTACAGTTCTGAATATTCATGTTAGACTGACACTGGTTATATTCAATACTCAACAAGACATCATGAATCATATCCTCTCTTCAGGATAACCTTCTTTTCCAAGCCAGATATAGGACTGCCACACCACTGTCCAGCAGAGGGCGTGCATACACAAAAACACACTGAAGATGCTCTCTGGTGGTAACATAAGGCCCTAGTTGCTGCTCTGCAGTCAGATTTGCATGTGGTTTGTAAAAATAAAGGTTAGAGTTTGGCTAGCGGTGGCTTTTAGCGACCATGTGAGGATACAACAGAGAGCTTTGTCCTCTTGGAGCTCCAGCCTGCCCTGCTGATCTCAGACACGTTAGGCATGGCCTTAAAAACAGCCGCAGTCAGGATCTGACCAAAAAAAAAAAGACTGTACAACTGTGTTCAATAGGTTTAGCTAAAATGGGATGATACAAGCATTTTCTACCATGATATCAGCTGTGATATTATCGCAATGCTGGTTAAATATATTTAAATGTTTTAAAAGCATAAAACACCTGTAGTTATTTAATACACCAACTAGAACCTGAAATTGTTGTAAGAATATTTTAAGATTCAAGAAATTCTTTCTTGACATTTTAGAAGGTGACTTGTTTTGAGTGGTTCTATCTACAAACTGTGTCTAATTCAACTGGCATATAATTGGCTTGCTTTAAAAAAGGCAAATGTATCTGTGTTATTTCTTGAAATGAGCTGAATTATTTGACCATGAAACAAGAAAAAGAACTTCTGGAAACTTGAAACTTTCACTGGACAAAAATACTTATAGAACAAAATGTCTAAATTATATTTCATAATCTAATAATATTCATATTAAATATCAAGTGGACCAAAGAAAATATCACAGATCTAATGTTTTACAGTGTAAACCCACATGTACTTTGGCAGTCCACTGTGATTTTTGACATGTCCATTATTTATTTGAATATCTGCTGAAACAGATATACATGCCTCAGATTTCCCAAAACACACAATACTTTTCTCACACTGTACATCTGTATTCACTCTCTGTCTGAAATGCTCTGTTTGAGCTCCTGTAGTACAGACAGTAATGGTGACCCTTTCGTACAGCTGACCTGGTTCACCAAACCAGTGCAACCTTTATTAAAAGAGTGGTGCCTTTTAATTGGCTGAGGGGAAAGTGCCAATCAATACTTTCCAACTTCTGAATGCCCGTTATCATCAGAGTGGCCTAGATGCTCGCTGACACATGTGGCAAAAAAATCCACACAGGTGCAGCCATCTGTTTCTGCGTTTTGCAGTAGGAAAATTAGGAAATTGAAATCTATCTAAAATAAAGCTAGACTAGTTTCTTGCAGCCACCATTTTAAATAAGGCCTGCATTGTCTTTTTCAACCCTTGACCTCTGCCCCGCCCTTTATCTTTGGACCTTTGAATTCTTTTTGATCCCAACCCTAAAGATAGACATGCTCTATGTTCACAACACAATCTCTCATTAATCAAGCTGATTACATAATGAAGATTTTTGTGTGAACATTGCTTTATTGCTTTGGATATGTAACAGTCATGTTAATTATTAAGTCTCTTAGAAACCGCATTTGTAATGTGAAGCTTTGCAGTTTCTTTCTCTGTAATCACGCGGTCTTTGTGTGCGTGTGTATATATACAGGCATGTCAAGAAGTTCAGCAATTGGAACAGAATTACAATAAACAGAGATGATGTCCCAGCCCTGGCTGTCATTTAGCACCTTTACTGTGTGAAATGCTACCACATACCACCCAGCGTGTGGATTTTCTCCAAGTTCTTAAACACTACAGCCAAACGTCAGCTTTTTCACACATATTCACGTTACATAAAGAGTTTAACTATGAGCAGACAGGGTGCAATGCACACCCCTCATGGCCCGATGCTAAGGTCACTGTACTTGAGCTTATGATTAACCAACAATTATATCCTTACAGCTGCACTACATAATCCATTACATGGTAATGTTCAAGTAAAACTCAAAAAATGATGCTTTTAAAACTTGCCCAAAACTGTTACATCTATATGACGTATAAATTATGTGAAAATATACAAAAAATATGCTTTTTTGAGTATATTGTGGATATCGTCAGTACTTAACCCTAGAGAGCCTAGCTGCTCCCTGGCAATCTTGTTAAAGTATTTGACATCACCTGTTAACTTGTTTAAATTTGCCGCCAAATGACTTGTGTGTGTCTGAGCGTGTCTTTCTGTTTTTAAACATGCCAGTTTATTCAGAATGCAGTTCCAACTCTTCTAAGCTAATTATACTATGACAGCCATAGCACTGAGAAAAAAGGCTATAAGACACTCATGATCCATATAGTGATTATTTGCTAGCTGTTCCTTGTGGGCCTGGACCATCCCTGCACCGCAAATGTTGGTGTTTCCTTGCTACAGGACACCTGATCCAACTAATCGGCTCATTAGCAAGGAATTTCTGAGTTGCAGTGGGTGTGTTAGAGCAGAGAACACATTAAATTGTGTGGAGCAGGGGGTACTCCAGGGCTGGTCACAACAGGTGGGCTTTTCCATGTGCAGTGGACTATACAAAAGGTACTTAGACAATACGCTCTTTTTGGCACCAAGAAAAAATGTAAATACCCTCACAGATTTACATTCTGTTACTTCCATAATTACAACTGAGGGTAAATGTATGGTGTGCTACTGCAGTACAAAGGAAAATACAGCAACCTTAAAAGGTGTACATTTGAAAATGTCTCATTATTCAAAAACGGGCAAACAGAATCTTTTGGTCTCTGAGGGTTAAGTGTGTCAAAGTAGGCTTACATAATGGGCGCTGACCTTTCAGATGATAATTTAATACTAATATTAGGAACAACCAATGAAGCGACAGATGATAATGATTTACATCATTTGTTCTGCTCTATCAAAAAAGTCAATACAAGTAAAAAGAAAAAAAATCACACTATATAAACTATATAAATAAATAAAACTGAAAAACACCAAAAAACCACACTACATCAAAAGTATCCCACTTTTCAAGAAAAAAACATTTACACATATAAAACTTCACAAACTTTCAGTTCCAATACACTACACTTTCCAAGAACTAAAAAATATCAGAAAATCACACTTTACAAAATGTGTCACATCACAGATTACAAAAAATATCAAATAAAAAAAACTCATCACTAAAAGCCCTAGTAAAAACTCAACAGTCTTCACTGATTTGTTCACCATTTCATTTCCCTGCTCTGTCTGTGCATCAGTGTAAATGATACCTGAGAAGTGATTTTATTATCCGAACACAGTCTGAATCCATGCAGACACAGCCACTGTAAATCAGTCAGATTCAGCTCAGATTGGCTTCTGGTTTGGAAGCTACATAATTCAAGCTGTGTTTTGAGTATCAGTGTGTAAGCATGTGTGTGTGTTTGTGTGTGAACCGTTTACCATAGACAAAAAACTGCTAATGACGTCATTCAACAAAGGGGGAAAAACTTTGTATGAATGTCAAACTTTGTAAACAAGAAGCTGTGAGGCATAAGTACACGCAACAAACCCAAAACGAAAGTACTGCAAATCCAGACCATGAAAAAAACAACTACATACACACAGCAGCAATTTCCTGTTACTACTGCTAAGTCAGCAGTGACCCGCCATATCGCAACACAATCTCAATCTGCCTTCCTTTTGTCTTCCCTGCTCTTTTCTTCTTCTCTTCTCTTCCTTCGCTGTTATCTTTTTCACCTCCATCGCTCCTCCACTGGCTCTTTCCTGCTCCTTACCCTCAATGCTTTCTCTCCTTCGATCCCTGTTTCTTTCTTTCCTGCTCTTTCTCTTAATTCCCCCTCTTTGTTCCCCTCTTGTTCACTCCTTCTGTCCTTTTTGAACTCTCTCTCTCTCTCTCCTTCTCTCCTGGCAGTGCGAGGAAGGTTTATGTGAAAGGAGACAAGACCATCTCACATCCTGACAGCTACAATAAACAGACGAAGCCAAAGCACCTCCGAAAAGTACAGCCTCCCTCTCCCTCTGTTTTCCTATCCCACTCTGTTCATCTGCCTGTCTTTCTGAGACTCTCTCCTTCTCTCTCTCCCAAACACACACACACATTTTATATATATATATATATACACACACACACACACACACACACACACACACACACACACACACACACACAGCTGCGGGAGCTAAAAATAGGTCTGGGAATGGAGTCTCTCACACCAGTCCCGAGGACATAAACACACAGGCACCAGTGAAGTACCTGCCCAAGATGGCCGCCGGCCTCGTCTTCGTCTGCCGCTGCTGAAACGGCTCTATGTTTACAAGCGGAGGGCTTCGAGGAACAGATGCTTGCTTTTAGTTTGGGACTTTTTTGAGGCAATATTTCTGGCCAGCCCTTGATCCTTTAGTGTATACACACTGGTGCTAAAAATAGAGCTGAGGTTTTTTTGGCTGGAGCTGCGCTCGATGCCGGGAGATACCCGCTGTTTCAGCCCCGGGGGAATCCAACTCAGGAGTGTAAATGTAAGCAGACTACACGAGTCGACTTGACCATCGAGGTTTAACGATGTCGTCTGAATACAAATACCATCATGTTTTTTTTTCATTTACACAACAGATACAAAATCTAGTTCTATAATAAAGAATGAGAAAACAGAGGGAGGAAGAGAGAGAGAATAAGTGACAGTTGCAGTGCTTTGATAATAAATCTGTCTTGTCAATACAGCAAATATTGAACAGACCTGAACATAGGAGATGTGAGTAAAAATAGAGAGAGAAACAGAGCAAAAAGAAAAGTGAGAGTGAAGAGAGAAAAAGAGTGAGAGTGAAGAAAGGCAGAATGAACCATAAAAGCCAGAGAAAATCAGAAATTTAAGACTCAGTATGAACAACAGAGAAAACAAAGATATAAATAGAGAGCAAAGAGAGATTAAAGAGAAAAGGAAATAGAGAGGGAAGGATTGACAGAATAAACAACAGAAAGAAACACAGAGTGGAGAGAGAGTGAAGTGAGACAGAGACACAGAAGAGACAAAAGAGACAAAGTGAGAGAGCGAGAGAAAAAGAGAGACTAAACAAAGCAAGAGGGAGAGAGACAAGAGAGAAACAGAGAGACAGAGAGAGAGGCAGAGAGACAGAGAGTGACAGGATGTATGCAGGCCCATAGACTGCTCATGGACTCCATAAGCTATAAACGGCTCTTCCTGTTCCAGGTCTGGATATTAGATACTGTATCACTGAATCTACACTCACTGAGCCAAATCTCACAGGATGAACTAAACAGCAGCTGTTAAACACACAAAGACAGAAAGAGACAAATGGATAAAAAGTGAGAGACTGAGAGATAGACAGTGTTGAAGAAATAAATAGATAAATAGATAGAGATAGTGAGAGAAAAACAGAGAGAGAGAGAGAAAGAAACCAACCATGGGCCTGCAGCTGGATCACCATGGTAACTCTAACTGGCAGGTCGATAGTCAGAGCTCCTCCCCTTCCTCTCTTTAACCGGGCAAGAGCAAGAGAGCACTCGTTTCACACACACACACACACACACACACACACACACACACACACACACACACACACACACACACACACACACACACACACTCACATATATACACACACACACACACACTCAAGCATCCGGTTGGAGAAGCCCTACATACTGTTATATAATTTCATTATTCCACCAAACTATGTTGAGATACAATAAAACAGTTAAAATCTTAATGGAAAAAAGAATGCTTGATGTACTACTGGGCACTATACCGGCTGCAATTCTTCTAAAAGTACATCCCTGTGCCCCAAACAAGCACAGATAATGCAGCGTCCATATAGCACTGAACTACAGTTTAGCTGAATGGCTAATAGTTCATTCGGCTCTATGGAGTCAAGGATGTTTCAGTCACTTTTCAGTAAAAAGAAAAGAAATGCAGAAATATTTCAATAACAACCGTTATCTTGGGGTTAGCCAACAGCTTGCTTGCTACATCTCTGTTTTCTCTCGCATAGTCCATGGTGCTGCCTTCCCCAGCGGCTGCATCAGAAGACACTGAGGTCTTGGGGCCTGGCTCTCACATCAAGCAGAGAATCCACAGCTTAGCATCTGCTATGGGTAGAGCAAATGACTGAAATGGAGAGGTGGGCAATATGGCAAAAATATATCAGAATATCTCAAGATGATTTCAGAATACACAACAGCTGTCTGTTCTGACAAAAAGGCAAACAAACAGCAGCAAACAGTGGCACTTTTAGGAAAATCCTACTGAAAACTATGATTACAATTATGTGTATTTAACATTTCATACACTACACTAAACTGAATTCAGCAGGACTAAAGATGCTTTAGCTGTAACGAAACGTGTCTCATTGTTCTGACAGCAATACACTAAGAAAAGCTTATTGTGATGTATTATGATGTAATTCATTATGATAATGATAAACAGTTATACTGCCCATAATGACACTGTACCGACCTACTGTAAAGTGTATCACATTCCAGCAGTGCCTGACAACTGTAATATGGAATGCACATGAGACTAGAATTTAGAAAAAATTAATATTTAAAGCCTGACACAAACTTGTGATATGTTACATCATAAATAACAATAAATTATTGGTGATGCAGGAGATTATTTTCAGCGGTATTCTAGTATCATAATAACCTAGATTCAGATCAAGTACAGAGCCTGTAAATAACAAATTTCGCTGTACATTAACTTCATAAACAACATAGTAACATGTTGGCAATTGGATGTCAGCTCATTAAGCCATTATCTTGTTTTCTTAAAATTTTGCATGAATGCTGAATAAATATTTTACAGATATTTCATTTTGTCTGTTCCAATCTGCTTGCAATCATTTTATTTTATTAATCTATTTTGTGATATGTTCTGTGTATCTTAAAAATGTTGTGTATTATGAATAGGGCTGCTCGAATAATTTAAACACCTCAGTATTTGTTTATGTTGGCATTCACTTTTTGTTTAAAGTAAAACACAAAAAAAACATAAAAACAGCAATTAGTTACTAAGAGAGGTGATAACAGACTACACAAACACACCGTGCTCAGGTAGCACTCGCTAAGGGCAGAACGCAGTCACACAGTCTGACACATTTTTCAAGTTTCCCCTTTTCTTTTAATGACTGAAGCAAGTAAGTGAAATATAATAAAATAGCACACAAATGTAAAACTGTTTACTTTAGTTTTGACTGTCGAAGCTGAGTGTGCCCTCAGTCAGTTTAGCTGCTATGGAGCTGACTACCTGACTAAACGCTTGTGTTTATTTATTATACAATTTAAAGAGGTGTAAATCTAAACAAATCTAATACAAATGCTGCAATTACTTGTCAAGTCATCAATCTTGAATGGGACTTCTTTTTGCCTCTAAAAGTTATTTCACCCTTTTTATAAAATGTAATGCCCCAGTCTAGGCACCCTAGTGTTGCACAGACTGATATGCTTTTCTTTAACAGCTGTGCTGCCGACCAAAATGTGTGTGTGTGTGTGTGTGGGGGCACAAAAGAGCCACACGTGCATGATTATGTATGGACACAAACCAGTAGCAGGGGGTTGACTGGACATAACGGATGAGCATCTCTCTCTCTATATCTCTCTCCCTCTCTCTCTTTCTGTCTCTTTCCCTCACCTTCTGCTGCTGACCTTCCTTTGTTTACTGGCCATTGGCCGGATTCTCCCTTTGATTGGACTGAGACCATGTGATCGAAGCCTGGGTAGAGCTCCACAAAGCGAAGCTAAATTTAGCAACGGCCTAGCCCAGCTCCACAGCTAGTTTACATATGCTTGCAGGAGGAGGAAGGGAAAGAGAGAGAGATGCACAGAGAGTGAGAAAGAGAGATCCTAAATTCAAGCTGAAGCAGAGTGTTTCCCTCTAGCTACAAACACAGACATGACAATGCTAACTTTTTCCACTGCTCAGAACGTTACAATGACACAAGCCGAATGAGTCGCAATCCTTTTCTGCACTCTCTCTCTTTCCTACTGCTCCATTTACCCCTCTCTTCTTCCTCTATACAAGCCACAAACCCGTAGCTGACAAACAAAAATAGACATAGCTGTTTGCTGCTTACTGTTTTAGCCTGTGTGAGACGGCATCCGTGGCTAGTTAACTCAGTAATGGCCGACTCAAAGCAGGCCACCTCTCTATGAACAACTCAACTCAAATAGATCAAAAAAGATTTCGGTGTATATTGTGTCTAACCTTTGCCTTTATTACAGCTTCCAATATTTTACCAAGACCTCTTTTCAGTTTTTCCAAAGAAATCTGCAGGAATATGTTTATACACTTTGGAAGTTCAGTCTCAGAACATTTTCTGCTATTCACAACTTAAGTAATTCAAAGATATTCAGTGATGTTGTCTGGACTCTGGGGTGGTCAATTTATTGTTCTGAGAACACCAGCAGCAGTTTAACTTTCTAAAGTGTCTATTTCCTTTCCTTTGATAAGGGCTTGCTGACAGCCACACGTCCTTTCAGATCCATAGTGTTCAAATTTTTTTTTTTACAGTCTTGCATTTTCACCCATTTTCTCTGATATGTTTTGATAATTTATTGGACTCTGGTATTGGGAACTTGTTTTTCAACATCATTTCAGAAAATAATGACTTGAGCACTGTGCTTTAGCGGCTGGCTGATAATATCAGTACTGAGCCTGTGATAGAACATCGATATTCAGTGGCGTATAGTCATTTATATCATAATTAAGTGGCAGCTGTGATGCGAGAAAAACATAATTTTTGTGAACTGAATTATGGTGTTTATGGAGCTGCGGCTAAGCTGACTATCACAAGTTATGTACTAAGAAAATACATTATAGTATACAATATTAAAAATAATTATTCCCCCCTTATTTACAGGCTATTATTTGTCTTTTGGAACTTGGCTCAAACTAAACATCGTATTTTGGGCGCCTGAAATCAAAACGTTTGGAATCCCTGATTTAACACTTCTGGGCTGATAATTTGTAACTGCCACAATACTTTCACACAGGTAGGGCCCTACTATAATTATTTCAGCTATGAGGGAATCGTCTTAAGGTTGTTCTCCCATATTGAGTTTTTGTTAAGAATTGACACATATATTTTTTATTTATTAATTAATTTATTAATCTCAACTTTGATTAGACATTGGAATAATTTGGCAAGCAAACACACCACCAATGTTTTTTTTGGTACAACCTAAACCTTTCTTAAAATACTATTCAAATCCTCACTGTAGTAAGGCTCAGACGCTTCACATTTATCCAGTGTACCTCTAGTTTGCGAGTATCTGTGGCAGCTAGCTATGTGTTTATTCTATGCCTCAGAGCTCCGTTTGGAGAACAGTGAGCCCTCTGTAGTCACGGTGAGCCGAACTGGCTGCTTATTGGCCTGGAGCATCTACAATACTTCCTATTGAAGAAAAGCGCAAAGGGAAACACAGTCTTTGTGTCGCACTACCATTCAGGGCGACAGAAATATAACACTCATAAGATCATATTAAAAAAGACATAAGTTATAGAGCTTAGAGAAGAAGTTAAAACTTCACAATAGTCACCATTGGAATCCTTTTGAATAATGTTCATTTTCAGGAATCTGAAATTTCGCTGCCACAATTTAGTCAGTGTCAGTAGCTCTTTTTATAACCAATCCCAAATGTTCCAAATGTATATTTTTAAATTAATTTTTATCAAATTGTAGTATAATATAGATACGTAAGTACGTAGTCAGTTCAAATATACACCATAATTAAATATATCTTATTTACAAACACAAAAAGTGGTATTGATTGCACTTCTGACAGTTTCACAGCTTGTTTCAATGAGCTATGAGTAAGAAATCATACCACACTAAACTTTTACTATCACCAGAAAATTGTCCATCACAAAAGAAACTAAAGTGCAAATATTTTCTATAAATTTGAAGTCAATTAAGCTAGCCAAGTTAATGAAGGGAGCTGATGGGAAGGGGCAAACTACTGTGTTAGGACATCTATAAAAAGCAGCCAAGAAGCCATAAGAAGGCCTGAGTGCTGGAGACAATATCAAACGTGAATGTGGTGAGTACAAACGTAGCCCTTGGTCAAGCGTTCTCCAGGCTCCTGTGCTTTTTCTATTGCATTACAGCACATTTGACTTTGTACTCGGCATGTTCCAATGGCCTGGAATGTGCTGCCAAATATAGCCCTCAATCAATTCAAACACAGACACATATTCCTAGCCCTAAGAGAGAGAGAGAGAGAGAGTGAGAGTGAGAGAGAGATAAAGATACATACAGCGGCAGAGATCCAGTGGTAGAAACAAAGTACAACAGACAGAGTAAATAAAACACTAAGAAGCTGAGACAAAATGGAGAGAAGGAGCAAGCGAGAGGGAGGAGAAAATGAAAGAGGGTGAGAGAAAAAGAGACTAGAGTGTTCACATTTGAGAGAGAGAGAGAGAGAGAGAGAGAAAGAGAGCGCCAGTGCATAAATATCCTGTACTTGCAGGCTATTGAGCGTGTATGGGCTGGTTCGATATTGATATGGACATCCTCTTTGACACAGCAACTTCGAATAATCCGGCAGTGTTTATTTCCAGGTCTCAATGATAATCAAGCTAAGATAATTAAAGCTCTTTCCAGGCCTGGCCATTTAGCTGCTAATGACCAAACCAGGCCTGATTGGAAACACAGACAGATTTGAGTTCGCCAGCTTTTTTACAGAAAAAACAGGGACACCTTCGACAGGAGTGTCTCGGCAATTACGCATCATTACAATACAGCTTAAAATGAACAACCTAATTAATAGGAATGATTAATACAGCAAATACTATATTTAAAGACTATTTTTTTGTTTTTATTTCTTTTTTATTTATTCCTTCTTTTATTACTTTGCGGTGACATTATGCTGTTATAAAGTAGTGAATTGTAAAGGGCTGGGCTGAGATTTGCTGGAAGGAAATCATTAAATGAACGTCTTAATCTTTAAATAGGATTATTTGCATACGATAGAAAAACAAAAAAAATCTTTTTCATAACGTCACAGTCAGAAGAAATATGAACTTGAACATTGCGGGGTCTACAAGTCTGAGAGCACTGGACAAAATGCCTGTATTTTGCATGCTTTTCTAGTTTATTCTAATTATTTTTATTACATCAGGATTACACTTTGAGCAAAAACTAGAATCTTAAACATTCTATTAACATGATCCTCAGAATTATTTCATATTTGGTCTCATTTCTGCTGTAATGACAGCTTGCACTCAGGCCAGCATGAAGTCCACAAACCTTCAATGATGAGTAGATCACATCGACCGGAGAGTTGTCTAAACACTATTCAATGGAAGCACGTCTAAACACAGGCTTTGAAAACGTTGTGAAATCTGAACATCCTTCAATCACTTCATGTATTAAATTATATTATTTTAGCACTTATATGTTATGTGCTAATCCTTATTTGTGCAGAACAGCACATTTACTGTGAACTTAGAAATGTTTTAAATGCTCTGTTTGTCAGAATATCTTTTTATGGAAAGGTGAACACAAAACTGCATTGTTTCATACTTTCAATATTTTAATTGGGCTAATCTTTAGCTGCAAGTGCACTTTTAAATGTGTTTTTTTCTTCTTTCTTATTTTAGGCTGCTTGAGTTGTACACAACCATTGAAAAGCTTGAATTTCTGTTGATGTGAAAACTACTTTTTTGTAGGTACACAAATCTTAACTCATTTGTGTGTCACAGATTAAGACATTTAAGCTATCAGAATGAAAAACAGAGCTTTATAATATTGAGAATACAGTAAAATGAATCAGAATGGTGAAACAGTGATCAGATCCTGAGGGAGATAGCCTATTGATAAATTACTGTAAACAGATTACAGTTACATATTGCAGTACATTGTTTATCACTTAATAACTCCTTAATACTGCCAATAGTTTTGTATAAAATCTTCAATAAAACACTTTTAAGCTTTAGTGTAAATATGAACCTTATCATTGATTCTAAGGCAAACAATCTGCTCACACAGATCTCAACCCACAATGTCACAGCTTTGAAGCAAACGCTAAACATCAGACGATGCAAAACTAAACTGTGCTGGTGAAGTCTACTAGTGAGCCTTCACTGCTCTCCTTCCATTCCCTTCACATCCCCAAGTGTTCCCAGGAGTAGCTGAGCTTTAGCAGGTGTTATTAGAGCACATCAGACCTGATGTAACCAGGTCCTCCTGGGAAGGATTCGAACAAACAACAACCTGGCTACGAAGCAAGCGCTGTAATCACTATAGCCCTCAACAGCTACTTAGTTTATACTTTGTTATATTACACATTACACACGCATTTAATCAAAAAGCTACATACAGTCGTATAATGAATTGATTCATTAGTCAGTGGGGAAATTCTAGTAGCTTAAAATCCAACATACTTTCTAAAAGCCCCTTTAAACATCACCCAGCCTGTAAAATAAATGATAAAGCATTTACTGCGGGTGACTCCTTCACATTCTTTAGGAATGTCCAGAAGGCTCAGACAGGATATAGATATCTTCTCCATCACAAAATAAAAAAAAAAATCTTATTTTGTAAACAGCAGTACTGATCTGTAAAAAATGAATTATAAAAATGTCACATTACTAAAAATAATCTACATGTTTCACCATTCAAGTTAACAGAATGTAAGACATTATAGTTCTGTTAACTTACTGTGAGATGTTACATTTTTTTTATTAAACCAATAAACAGTGCATGAAGTATATATAGTGCACTAAAGTCAAACTTTACTCTGGAGTTATTACAAGGACCATGGTGCATGGTACATCAAGTTACGGAGTGAAAAAGATGTTATGACTTTTAACAGTGCAAGCTTTTGACAGGTATGTAAATTCACATTGACCAACATACAGCAAATAAAGCCACAATGTGGAACTACAAACAAACATGTCTTGTCACAAGCTTATTCTGATTTTATTCCGATTCTTATTAGCTGCTCTTTTTGTCATACTTCTTTAACGCAGAAAAGACACAGAAGATTGCTGCTCTGTTCACTGAAATTACCGGTAAATCATAGCTTCATTTTGTTGGCTAGAGAGCTATTTTATGTCAGGGTAAGTATCTCCTCAGCTTCCACTTTGCGATGTGTCATGGGACTGCAGTTTCCATCTACACCATACTCAAACAATTAACAGTTGTAAGTAAACATGTTGGATTTAAGTATACCAGAGGGGAACTCTCATGGCCTATAGGGACTACATATTCTAGGCAACTAATCAAACAAACTGTAATTTGTACTCTGAATCACTTTCATTTTTAATTCTTATTCATTTAATAGAATCAGAAATAAATTTATCTGGAAATAAAAGGGCTATGATCTTGAAAAACCCAACGTACATCCGTCTAGTCAGGATAATTTTTCTGGGGGTATCTAGGTAGAAACAGTTAAGCAACCTTTTCCATTACTTAAGCTGGACTGAAAGTCTTACACATTAAGACACCCTATCAATATAATACAAATTCTTAGATATGTCACCAACATGCTGTAGCTTAACCAGGTTTCAGAAATTTGTTAGAAATGGTAAACAGCAGCGGCAGCTCTACACATACAAGGTTAAATGTACCCTACTGTCCATGTAACAATCTTCACATAAACATGCAATGTCTATTACAGTCTTCAAAGGCCTGCCACATCCAAGTCCTGGCTCAAACTGAAAGGCTTGCTCTGATAGTCTACCACTGCAGTAGACTACACTTTGGCCACAATGATACACACTGGTCACTCAATGATTAGTCGGAAGAGGTGTTTTGTACACAATTAGGACACATGAACATGCAATTTAGCCTAAAATGAATATCTATTGATTAGCAGGTCTGCCAGATCAAGAAACACAATAAACTATCCAGTAGCAGCACTAGTCAAGATGGCCTCTAGATCACCCAGCCCATCCTGGTGAAGTTCTACAAGGTCAGTGCTAAAATTATCACCATGTCCTCCATCGCTGTCTGGTTTGGCTCATAGATGTTTTCTCGTAGCCACTCTTTGAGAGTGCAAAATACAATAGATCTGTGGAAAAGCTAATAGCTGTTACATCTACTGACCATAGAATTGCTGATCTGCCAGAGATATTATTGCCATTTGCACTGGTGAAACAGGAATCAGAATTGGATACTGGGATGATCAGTTAGAGAAACAAACGCTTTTAAAAACTACACCGAAAACTTAATCACAGTTATCGAACAGAGGGGAAGAGACCTTATAAGCAGAATCATGAAAATGATGACTTTGTTAATATAAGCATGATATTAAATTGAGAATATTTTTCTTATTGTAGCTCATAGAAACATGAAAATTCTAGCTGTTCGAACACTGTAAAAGCTCAACAGCCAGTTTAAATGAGGTAAAACATTTCATTTATCTACATCAAAAATGTCGGCAACATTATGTGAAGTATAATAAATTATAATGTTTTTAAGTTTTTATGTACTGTGTGCAAAATAAATGATCATTTGATACAACAGTTGCGTTTATGAGTAGAGGATATTTGATTATTCAATTTGATAAGTTATTGCGCTTTGCATATTTGCCAGCAAAACACAATAAAAGTCAGAAGTGCTGGTACAATAAGTATAACATCTTTGTTTTCTCAGTGAGGGGTTCTTGAGAGTTGCACATCCTTTCAGACCCACAGTTATGAGTTCTCTCAGTGGAAATATGGACAGAAATACACCACATATATGCCATACTTTGTCTAGCCGGTACATTTTCTTTATACCTTTTAATGATTCCACACAGAAATATATAGCTATATAGATAGCTAGATAGCTATACTCTAACCAACTATTTTTAACATGGTGTTGTTTTTGTGTTTTCATCCAGGCAGGAGTGTGTGGATACGCATGTGTTATTACAGGTGTGCCCAAACTTGTGTTTTCTGTGTATGTGTGTTCCAAGTTATATCCTCGTAATGTGGAGCTTCCTGGGAGAAATGAGGTACGACATTTAACTGACGTCACACATCACAAAAAAACACAATCTGCACTCTTCAGCGCCATGTCACAGATTAGGAGAGGACAGCCTGTGCATGTCTCATGGTCAGTGTGTGTGTGTGTGTGTGTGTGTGTGTGAGAGAGAGAGAGAGAGAGAGAGTGCTGTAGGCAAAGTGACAGTAACTGAGTTACAGATAAGGAAGTAATCGACATTGCACAAACTCGCTTAGATCAAATACACACAGAAGTGTGTCAGCTTATGTTGTTCTCCGCCCTCTCTCTCTCTGTCTCACTCTTGTTCTCTCTTACCTTTTTTCTCTGTGTTAGTTCATGTGTCTGGTCATATAAGGATGAGTCATTATATCATATCATTTTAAAGATAAAGTTTTGTGATCCTTTATCAAAATGCAATGGCTATTTCCTGCCTCTAATTTATGATGAGAGATTGTCACTATGACTGTACAGATCTTTTTTTTTTTGTTTATTACGGTACAAGCAGTTTAAACGGAGCCTCAAAAGTGGTTTTAGGTTTTTTTCTCAGGAAAAAGGTACATATCTGTGTTTTAAAACAACTAAATAAATCGTGCAAATGATACAGGATATGTAGAGTCATTGAAACATAAAAAACATATAATTTCTATGGATAATGGTGTCATTACTTTCCCTAATTAAAGGTATTGAACATTTATCCTTGAAGGCACCAGCCTAGTAGCAAGAATGAAAGATTAGTACCTTTTTTTATAATAGAAACCATTAAAATCAATAATAAATACATTTTACTTCCCCCGCCCAACAATCACCAAGCTAAATTGCTCAGCTTCCTTATACCATGTTTCAGTTGAGAATACATAAAAACAGGAAAAATTACAAAATGTGATATGATTTACAATTCGTGTCAACTTTAATAGTGGCTGGGCTTGAGATGGCAATAAGATGATATTTTATCATGACCATGGTATTTTTTGTTGTGAACTAATTTGCCCTCCAGAGTATGTCAAAGCGATATGGTGAACATAGTGAACATGGAATAGTATCATGATTAGTATCATTATATGATTATGCATGTTTCCGTACAAATAGAGGGTAAGTAGTCCTGTTTAATTGTTATTCGTGTGCAACGCAAATTAAAATGAATTTAAATTTAGCGTCTGATGTCAGTTTTTAAACGTCTATGTCATAATATCCTGATACATATTGTGTATGATACTTTTGCTCTCTCACTCACATCTAGTGTGCCCTCTCCAGTGACATTAAGAGTGAGTGTACTTCAATGTGTACTAAAGACTAAACACTATGAAATTTTACTCATGTGTAAAAGATTTAAAGTACATTTAACATATTACATATATTACATACTATGTGTACCTATCAAGCAATGTTGTCTGCCTTTTACTTTGATTTCTCAAATGATGTGTTGCTGCTGTAGATCATTCAGCACTTTAGCATTTATTTTTTACAGTACTTTTTTACAGTTTACATTGTGTAAACACTTTAGGATTAGTGGACCAACAAAACTGGTGACTGACACGCTGTTACGAACATTTTTACTTCTCCTGTTAAATTAAAATATCAGAGATACGAAGTTGTCTTACTGCACCTCTTTCACTGAGCCACTCATCAGATACAGCTCTGCTTTAAACCCCCAACACTGACATGGATTTCTATCCGATTACTGAAAATGAAGTTGCTTAATAAAAAGAAAAATACTGACAATGCTATGTGGTCAAATTATTTGTGTATCTTGCATGCCTTGTTTTTTAAATCAATTTGGGAAATTAAATGCAAAATACAGATCAAGGTCGCCATGCGGATACTGCCGGATGTGGTCATCTGCCACAGTTAGCCCTAGAACTTCACAGCTGACCTCAAAGCGGCTTCTCTAGTACAAATACTTTTCTCATAGATAAACCTTTTGTTTAGTCACTGTATGTCTCTTAGAACAAGTTTTAGTTGTGCATTGTGGATTCCACTCTACTCTAAGCTTAACATCCAGTGTTATTTACTCTGTTCTTAGCTTCCTGTCATGTTTAATCAGGGTGTGTCGATGTAGGCTTCAAACTTTGTTAAATATGAATATGTCAGTAATGCACGTTACCTTACGTAATGTGCCTCTTGGTTTGACCCCTATTTCAGCAGCTCTGGTAACGCTAAAGAAATAGGAAACCTGTGGTCTGACCTGTTTTTTTTCCTCCACTTTAGTCTAAATGTTCAAATGGAAATATACTACATCAGAGTTTAAGAGACAGGAAACAAATTTCAAACATTTGATATGAACAAAGAAGAAATTTGAGTATTTTACAGAAATATAATAGTGTCCAGAATTATAAACTGAGAATGTGATTCTATTAAGACTGAAAAAAGATTGATCTTCTTGTAAAATGAACATCCATAATTCCTCATGTTTAGTAAAAATAAATTACTATCATTTAATAAAACTACTATTATTTAATAACTTTTTGGTGTTCCTGAAAAAACAGAAACTTGAAAGAACACAGGGAAATAGCCGCCTGTGTTAAGATAATAGTATTTTAATGTAAACTATATAAGTTAACATTGAACAACATAACATTTTATGTTAATATAGCAATATGGGAAAGCAATTTCACTATATAGAAGTACACATCATGACATTTTACACATGCACTGAAAGCACTTTGACAATTGAAAGAACACATGTCAAACGGAACTGAATAAAGTTCTTGATAGCGTTTTAAAACTGTGTCAGAGGAAGTGAAAAAAATGCTCGTCTGTGTTGACAATAAGCTGACATACAAAATATATTTGTGGTAAAATATGCGTGCTTTACCCATTATACAACCTGATCCTAATGAGATAAGCTGTTTTACTAGGTGTGATACTGACTCTCCTGTGAGCACAGGTAACTGATCCTCAGGGACAACGGCTTATGATACAACAATTGCCTCAGTCTCTGCGCTGAGAGTGACACCACGCCTGAAAGTGCGCTACGCCAAGGCCTGCTTCACTCCTGCCTGTTAAAGAGCGTAGAGGGACACGTGCGGAGGAAAACCAAAACCGCACACTAAACACAAACAGACCAAAAGAGAGGAAAAAGGGAAGCGGGGAGAAAGTCAAAGGAAGCCATAGAGAGGAGTGCAGGAAGGAGGGGAAGAGAGGAAGGGATTGAAACAGGAAGGACAAACTGATGGACACAAAGAGAGGGTGTATGGCTAATTGAGAAAAAAAGAAGTGGTCAAACAGAAGAGGGCCAGAGTGACAGAGAAAGGAAGAGAGGTACAAAAGGGCACTCAGAGAGCACTTTACACAGAAGTGTAAAGAAAATGAAAGGGTTCTCATAGACCGTGCTACTATTTTGAAGCACCTAAGTCTGTCCAAAGAGCAAATCTTTCACTTTCCCCTCATTCATCACACCTGCTAATCATTAAGCTAATCATCAGGTGTGCTAGAGCTAGAGAAAGAAAGAGTGTTTAGGTCAGGGGTTCTCTTCATTCAATATACGTCTGTATAAAATAAGGGTTTTAGTATGTGTCTTGAGTGTTGAATGAAGAAGGTTTTCAGAATTGCAGTAATAGTAATACTATGAATTTTCAATGCAAATGTTACTAAAACAACAAACATTTAAAAGAAAATATAATGTAAAAGTGCCTATTACCAGACCCAGCTGGCTAAATCTGCCGCCGGAGATTGTCCACAGTGTGCAAACCCCGGTTGGACACTGTACAATTGTGTGTTGAAAACAACACAAAAATGTTTTAATGTCTAGCATTGCTGCATTCTATCAATGTATACAAGACTTCCTTTATGGCTGGATGAACTGTGTATTTATGCAGGCTCCAACAAAATGCATTCTAATGGGTAAGATTTCTATACACAGAGTAACAATAAAGTATTGGCATGTGACTTATATTCATATTCAGTTGTTTTCTTAACAAATAAAGTAGCTTGTGAACTAAACAAAAGATCTACAAAAGATGTAAAGAGAATTTCTTCACATATTAAATACATGAAGCAACAGTATTATATTATTATTGCAAAAGAGCAGATAGCAATTGTAGAAATTACCACATTATTGTGTAAGACTTTAAGAGTTTTAAATTAAAGAGCACATGGCAATCTTTTGCTTTCTCTCATACACCACCTGCTAATCATTAAGCTAATCAAGTGTACTAAAGCCAGATGAAAAAAAGACCTTAAGTGTGCAGGTCAGGGGATCCCCAAGTCTAGAGTCTTGTAAAGAGATCCAAAAATTCTCAGTGCAATGTTATACTTTAACTTGGTACAACTTGGTCCTAGGAGTGCAATTGAATATGTGTATAAATCTTTGAACTTTGATTACAATTATTACTCTTTAGGAAAAGATTCAAGCTGAAACAACATATTTCACAAAAGTTTGTTTTGACTGGGCTAAACATTGATCCCATTTTTTCTAAACAATAATGTGGCTTTTACACTCAACCAACACTAATTGTAGGTTTCACAGCTGCTAAATGAAAATCCTGTAGCCATGTCATATCTGCGCCCATCACATATAGAAAACAGAAAATGCAAGTATGTCTTAAAATCATAAAAGCTTGGATGAACATCATAGCTTCCTTAGACAAGTTAAAAGTAAAAAAAAGACAGATTTATATATATGCACCTTCACCAGTGAATTTTGTCTACATAAGTCCGAATAATAGTACAGTAAGAGCTTCCATTAGTGCATCTTTGATATCATTTATATGTATATACTTATATTACATAAGTACTTATTTCATGAAAGAGTTACATGTTGTTGATCTGTTGACTGTTACAGTCTCACAACAGATTTGGTGAAAAGTTTGTGTGTAATCGTAGCAAACCCAAAGCAGAATGTGGAAAAACCTTCACTTATATGAACGCTGTAAAAATGCTGGGTGTGCAACTTTTTCATGAATGAATGAGAAAAAAAGTACTCACTATTGTGCACAGTCGATGAGTTGGTACTCGTTGGAGCGTTCAAAACAAGCCTTCACACCCTCATCGTCCCAAAGCTGCTTGGCATGCTCAAAAAACTCCTGTTAAAAAAACAAAAAAAGAATTTTAAAATCTGGAAAAAATTAGGAGGTGCATATATACTTTGCTTAGTTTACACTTTTATATCACCCAGTTGCAACAATAAAAAAAAAAAAAAAAAATCCAAGAACAGTATAACAGTTTAAAACAAGACAACCAACAACACAATATCATTCTTTGATGATGATAATGATAATAATTAATAAAAATAATAATAATAAGGTATCTGATAACATGCTAACACAAACAGGCTTCATCTGGATTCTACAAGCCCATGTAGCCAGCAAGATGGAGGAAAGGTTAAGGTTGCGGACACAGGGACTTTAGCTCTGATTACCGAGGCACTGTTTCACTGCTTTCAATTAGCAGGACCCCACCTGATTCACATGTAAAATACAACATGTTTATGATTATTCATCAGACTCGTGAATTAGCATGAGGTCTCCTTTCTCTCTGTCTGATTCATTTACTGAGCAAAAGTACCACCAAGGGCTCCGAGAGAGGAAAAGAGGAACTGCCCCCGCACAAAGCGTTTAGGCTTACAGATGTGATGCCATAAGAATATTCTGATTAAATGCCAATCATTGGTATGTCCGTGTCTGGATTGGCTTAAATCCTGTAAGAGTTCAACTCAGCTCGTCTTTAACAATGCGGGCAATAAAAATTGTATTACATTTAAGTATAAATATTGATGATAACAGATCAAACTACACTGGTTTGGCAGCTTGGTATGAAGATAAACATTATGTCATCACAGCAATTTGCCTGAAATCTGTCTAGTGGTAAAAAAGGACTCCACAACCATTTGTCCAGAACACGGGCTAATAATTAATCCATCATTATGAGGGTAATAAACATGCACCAAATTTTACTGAACTGATTATGATATGGTGATTTTTGTGAAATGGGTTCATGACTTGACACTATCTAAAACAGCATTTATACCCAAGTAACTAAGTTTAGATCAAGAGATATTTATTAAGTGCTAATTTAGGCTTATGATTGGTTATTAACTAACTCAAAGTGAGTATCAAGAATCAATCAAATTTTCCACTGAGATAGGCGGTCAGGACGGTCAGCTCCCTTAAAAAAAATTAAAAAAAAGCATTCTGACCATCATTTAAACAAAACTCACCCTTAATCTCCTCCTCCCCGTATCCCCCCAGCAGAGTACCACAGGGGAGGCAAGTAAGTAGGAAGACAGGGAATGAGAGAGGAGAGGAGAGAGGAGGGGGTTCTTTCTCAGAAAGAGACTTGTTTTTCCCTACTTCTTCCTTGGAGAGTAGAGACAGCTATACAGTAATTAGGCCCCCAGTGAGGTCCCATCATATAATCACCACAATACAGCAAAACAAATGGCTACAGAGACGCAAAACAAACCAACGAGAGAACGCACCATGGCCTGTAAAAAAAAAAAGCACCACAACACTTTGCAACCCTTCATGCTCGAAAACGCAGTCTCTACGATCTATTATAATTTAAAAAGAGACGGCAGACCCAAGCTCAAAGAAATCAAGCTTCTTTTAGGAAAAGAATAAGCTTCCTATGCAACATATACCAAACATTTATCACATACAAACAAGCAAATATTACCAAACATTTATCCAAGATCTCATACGATTTTCAAAATTACAGTAAATACATCACAAAAGTGAAAGCAATTATGTAAAATTCTTGTAACTTTTAAGCATTACATATAAAAAATGTTGTACATACAAACATAAACAAAACTATTAAACATAAACACAAGTTCAGTACTTTAGTTTATAAATACAGTGCTATAGCAATAGTCAGAGATCACGCCCGCCCAGCACTACTACATACACGATGTTATTGCTTTGATTAGCTATAAGATAATGCCGTGGCACAGGGCAGGGGAAGGTCAAACGAAAATAAAATACAAATAGAGTTTCCAAAACTGGAGAAGACAAACAGTCCCTACATCTTTCAACTTTAAGAGAGGGGAGAAAACCAAATGGCACTCTTATTCAGATAAGGAACAATCAACAGGTGTTTCCACCCATCTTTTCATAGTGGGAGGTTAATGCAATGGGCATGTGTGGAATGTTTATAACTTTGTAGTAGAAAAAGGAAATATTCAATAAATTGAGAATGATGCTAGTGTTCTTAGAACAATGGACTGACCACCCCAGAGTCCAGACCTCATCTCTTTCCATGTGTTTCTGATTACTTAGATTATGAGTAGCAAAATGCAGAAAATTAAAAAAAATTTAAATTAGAAAAAGCTTCAGAAAAAAAGCCCAGCAGTTTGCCTTGAAACAAACTGAAAGCAAGTGTACCAAAAAACACTGGGCGCAATAATAATGACAAAGCATGGACACCTGAATATTTCTATATTTACTTGTTGAAGCTTCCACAGAATTTATTGTTAAATAGATGTTTACTGCTTTTTTCAAGTTACTGAAAATTAATAGCCTGTACTCAAGAGCTGTTTTAACTAGAAAATAAATAAAAAACTTTTCTGGACCATACTTGTCTCATGTTTGTCAAATTGCCCACCTTTCTGGTGTTAACACATGCCTTTTTTTCCAGCCGGAACCGCAAACTCAACTACTTCACACTTTTTGCGTATTGTCTTACTTCGGTCCTAATAAAAAACACAGCAGGCCACACATCTCTATTGCTTCTCACCACTGAATGGCTAAAAATTCTCCATATTCAAATCACACATAGCCTTCCTAGTGGACTTCTTGGTCAGAGGGCTAAACAACAGAAGTACAAGCAGTGCCACTTATCTATACTTACTAACTAAGTTTTACAGGGATGCTGCATGGATGAGCATGTATTTCATTTTTAACAATTTTCTTATTTCTTCAAGCCAATAACCCCCCACACCAAGTCCAATTTAGCAAACTGTCTTTAGAGAAAGTGGCCCAGCCCTAGCCTGAGTAGCCAGCTTGGTGGAAAAAAACAGCACTATGGGGCAGCAAGAATAATTTTCGTTGGTGGGACATAGAGTTGGCTTAGAGCAGTGCTCCCTGTTCCTTTTGCACACTAGGCACAGTGAGAGATGAGGCAATCCCGTCGGAAAACTCGGCGTGACAAGTCGTGGCATCCTGGGAGTCCGAATGAAAGGAAAACATGAAAACAAACCTTAACGACCATTAGTGGTCTTTCATTCAGCAGAGCCGCTCTCTACCTGAGGCCTTCATTAGCAAGTACAGAAGGCAAAAGAGTCATTAGGAGAGAGGTAAGTAGGGCCACCAGGGCGCTTCAGAGACAGGCCTAATGACAGCCGGTGTTGCACTGGGGCTCCCACATGCCCCGCTGTACTGTCTCCACTCTGAACCTACCAGAGCCCAGGGATCCAACACACTCTGACACACCTAAACATATATACAGATACAGAGATACTCAGCCATGTACACAAAGCACACACGGGGCAAGGCAAGGATGTTCATACACATTCTGAACCCGAACACTGACACCCAGCCACACGCATGTTTGCTCTACCCTGTTACAGAAAAAACAAACTGTGAAGACTGGCTTTGGAAGTAACCCAGCCACACGTGTTCCCTCTACACTGTTACAGAAAAGAAACAAACTGTGAAGACTGGCTTTGAAAGTAAATATGATACAGCTCAATATTTAATTTAATTCAAATGCAAATCCATCATCTAACACATAACAGACTACTAATTTGTGTTGAAACAAGCAAGAGAACAAACACATTCAAATTCAGTTGCCTCTAATAATAACAAACCTAAGAAAGGAAAAACAAACAGCCATAAGTTGCCATTCAAATGTTCAAGCTAAGAGTGGCCCATATGCATAAATTACACTGAAAAGATATATGATATGTATCATAATACTGACTTTATCTGACATTTGCTGAAACTGAAAAAATAAACCAGATGAAAAAAGGTCTATAAATGTTTGCATAAAAAAACAAGCAAATATCTGAAAAAATAAACCAATAAGTAAACGAGGGCTGAAACGATTCCTCGAGGAACTCGAATAACTCGATTACATAAAATCCTCGAAGCAAATTGTTTGACTCGAAAATTCGTTTAATCTAAGCAACCACATACAGCACACTGTTTCGCACGGATGACTTTTACTGTTGCACAGCGCGTGTTGCCAGGTAACACGAAGAAGACGTGGTTTGATGGCGCGGATTGCAAAATAGAGAAAGAGAGAGAGAATAAGGAGAGACAAACAGAAGAGACGAGCCAGAGAAAACCATACACAGTGTGGAAGTTAGCTTCTTGTGTGAATTCCGCCTTTCCACCTTAAATGACGCAGCAGTTAGAGGCGGTAGAATGTAACTTCTATACCATTTAAGGTAGAACGGAGAATTCAAACAAGCTAACTTTAGAAAGCAAGCAACTGAGCTTTCCCAGCAAACTGATAGCGAGTCTGAGTTTTACGGTAACCCCCTAGCCGAGCACATCTGTGTCTAAGCATCTGAGCAGAAACAGTGCGTCTACACGTCCAGTCCACAGAGCGGAGCGACACACAGTAACGATAACATTTAGCTTAAATCAGTGAGATGGTGAGTTGAGATGAAGTAAAGCTTGTATGTCAGTTATGGTTATATGTTATGGCTAGTTAAAAAAGTAAGTCAGTGTGATGTCGAGTTATGTCCGTAAATTATCTAAACTTTGCTTAGGAACATAACCACAGAAAAAAAAACCTGAACTTCATTCACATTATCGTTTTGATCATAGGTGCAAACAAACACAAAAACATACACCCCTCACACACCCTCTTCCCTCACAGTGATGCATAAAATACACAGCAAACTTAATATTAGGTGTTTGTAGCAATTTAGAGCCTAAAATGCACCAAATCCAATACAACAAGAAAATTCAGTTAAGTTTGTTTACAGTTAGTGGGTCAGCAAGTGTAGGACAAGCTTTAGCAGAGTAACTGAGTGTATAGTAGCCGGTCTTGTGAACGTATAGTATGATATATAGGTCTAGTAATACATTTCAATAATAGTAATTATTAAAATGTTTTTTTTAAACTGTATTATATGCAATTTAAGCAACACAATATTAAGAAATCTGTCTTATTTTATATATTTACAATTTCTCTTTAATTTAAAAAATGTATATTTTATCAGATTACATGATTAATAGATGTAATAATCGATAGAGTACTCGATAACTAAAATAATCGATAGCTGCAGCCCTAAAGTGAACCCAGAAAAAATAATACAAAAAAGTAAGCTACTTGTTAATATGGACTCATATTTAACACATATTTATCATTTATCACTTTTAATAGTTTTAAGATGTCCTTATGTTTTTAATGTAGTGATGTAAACTTTTATATAAGATTTGAGTTGACATTTTATTTGCATCTATACAAGTGTCTGAGTGTGATGTAGATAAAGGCAAAGTTCTTTTTTTAGCATGGACACAATGAAAATAAACTGTTTATTACTATACAGCTCATACTATATAATTTACAGGAGTAGATCAAAAACTTTCTTAACTTTGGATGGAACTAAAATTTTGGAACCAAAGTGATTTTTGGCAATTTCTACTGGTCTATTCAACATGAAATGAAATTTTAACATAATAAAAAAGTCCAAAACGACAGAAAAGGAGATACAAGGTTTTGTTTCAGTAATTTGCTGGTTTTTATTAGTACAGGCTCTGGTCTAATTTTTTTTTTTTTTACAATTCCCTACGAACCAGTAGTGGGCTGTAGATTACTTAACACAGGGATACAACAATGCAGCAGTGAGCAGGGAGGAGCTAGCACTCTAACTAGCAGTCGTTAGAAGACAAGAACGAAAGAGATACCAAGCTGAAAAAGCATCATGCACTTGAAAATATGGATTGCTACAGGAGATGCTAATATGTCTAAACCACTATGTGTGGTATTTAGATGTGTGGTATTCCTCTGCAGGCCATCAGGCCCTTACAACTGATCCAAAATGCAGCAGCACGGCTCATCTTCAATCTCCCCAAGTTCACTCATGTCACACCACTGCTGCGCTCCCTTCACTGGCTTCCTGTAGCTGCTCGCATTCAGTTTAAAGTTCTGATGCTTGCCTACAAAGCCAAGAATGGACCAGCTCCTCCTTACCTTATGGCAATGGTCAAAAGTCGAACCGCACCTCGAGCCCTTTGCGCTTTAAGTACGGCTCGGCTTGAGATTCGGCCATAGATTCATGGCAGACACGCAACAAAACGCTTCTCTGTACTGGTACCCAGATGGTGGAACGAACTTCCACTAGCTGTCCGAACAGCGAACTCTCTCACGGTCTTCAAACGCAGACTGAAGACCTATCTCTTTGTAAAGCACTTATAATCACTAATATACTAAAGTACTGGTATAAACTGTAATTGCACTTGATCTTCTAGGAGCACTGGCTAAGTACCGCACTTGTACTTTATGTAGTCTTGTATTTATTCTCTTCTCTGTAGGTGTTCCAGTCTTGCTAGGTATTGCATTGTCTTTTTTCTAGGTATCAGCACTGGCCCTGTGTTTATGGCAGTGTTTGAGTTTAAGAGTAGTTTGGACTTAAACCTGTTCGTACTAGATAGAGATTCATACTCTAACCGAACACTAAGCACTTTTGTAAGTCGCTCTGGATAAGAGCGTCTGCTAAATGCCGTAAATGTAAATGTAAATGTAAATTTAGAGAAAAGATCTATTGGGGGACAAAACTGCAAAACGTATGATACACTGAGAAACATATAGCAGGACTTATAGTGCTAACTATATATGTTATCATATTTGGTATCATAATGCCCACACCTAGTTTACATTGCTCTTCTATAAGACAGAGTATAAAATTCCTCAAAAGATCACTTTGGCAGGTAAATAGTACTGAGCCTTCTGCTTCAGATAAAGGCCTTAAACCTGTTTGTGCTAACTGCAAAGGTGCTATACTAATCACATTAGTCTAACTTGTTTACTGTTGACTCTGTTAGATTTGCTTACACACACTCACTTGAGTCTTAGCACATAAGTAGGGATACGATACATCAACAGTCACCAGTAAAACAAGTGCAAGTCAATGTACAAAGTTGGGATCTCACCCTTTTGTATAAAGATAATCATAAATATATAACCTCTTAATCTGCAATGACATCTGGCATCTGACATAAAACAGAATTTTAATTCTTCCACTTTGTAAAAAGTTGAATTTCAAGTTATGATATAACTGATCCCAAAAATGATAAATACAGTCATATTGCCAATATATATTGTAAAACAGTGTTTCTCAATACCAAGAACGTAAAGAAAGTTCTAGGGCGGACCCTTTTTGACAATTACCTTTCAAGAGCAAACTTGCAAGAACGCAAGGACAGAGAAGGCATTTGCTGGACTTTAGGACGTGCTGTGTACTCATTATTGCACAATAGGCCTCTCCGAGCCCAACTGATTTCATCATTAAACAACAAATTCTGAATATTACATGTGAAATACAAAAATGCTTTTGTACAATACTAATGACAAAACAGAATCTGATATGGTTGCTTGTGTGCTTGTTCCCGTGATGGCAGCGGTAAATGTTCACAAGCCAACGGTGCTATGAACTGTGATTAAACACCTGGATTTTGAATAAATGACTATAACTGCAGACAAAGAGACAGTCTGATCAAAAGTAGGAGAAAAGAAGAGGGGAAAGGTGCTGCAGCCGCCATCATTGCTGAGCTGAGACGCTGATCCGGAGTAGAACCAGAAAGGAAAGACTAACCACTACAGTGCCACTTACAAACCAAAGCACAAACACAGTCATTTCATTCTTTCCTTTTACTCCTGATTTTAAAGTCTCTAAAAATGATTAAGGGCTAACAGGCTGACATAACAACACAAGGAACACCTTAAATAACATAATCAATAAAATTACTATGTGCAGAAAAAAGAAGAAGTAATAATGTAAAGCGTGCAAAGCGTTGTCATTCTGGTAGATGTCAATTTAGCTAACACATCTGAGCAGCGTTACCGCTAATCTAAATTGGGCTTTGCTAACTTTTAGACAATTTGATATGTATATTCTTGCCATTTTGTTTTTTTAAGTGCACGGTATGGATTACTGTCTTCTACCGTCATTCCTGCAGGTAAGTCATGTTTCAGGCAACGGACAACAACCATTCGTTTTCATAACCATTTCAAGTAATAACTTTGTAAAACACTACAGGCTTAAGACGTCTGGTTCCTGTCAGCACAGCTGTGAACAATTCTGACTCGGCAAGTTTCTCTAGAATGGAACATTTCCCATCAAATCACTCTGAAAAACTTTGTTTACATCTTTATGATTAAATTATGCAGAAAAAAAACCCTTTAAGAATATGGATCTGAAAAGTCTGATAAAACATGGACCCAGGTTTCCGTCAAATGGAGAAAAGCGCCACAGACTGACAGGTTTCAAAAAAGCTGGTCCAAATTTGCAACGTTACTTCACTTATGGCACCAATAGGGTCAAATGAATAAAAAAGCAAGCAAGGTGTACGCAGCGCACAGCAGGGTGTGTTTTACATTTGACTAACTGTTCACCTCCAAGGTGTAAAGGAAACAAAATCCGTCGCATTATGGCTGCAAAACATCATATTCTAATACTTATCGTGATGTCTTTCTCAATGTAATCATACTGCATAAGTCAGCAATATGCACTGGAAGGATGTATTCTGTGAGCATTGTAACCAATCATAGGTTGTTGCTTCTTTGTGCCAGTGTACATGTGGCAAATGCTGGGTTAGGAGTCTTGCCTATAGACACTTATTGGCAGTGTTGGAGAGTTACTCAAAACTAATGCATTAGAAAACTACTAGAAATGACTAATTACTTTTTTTTCACCTGAAATGGGTTAACTTTATTTACTTTTATTACTTTTATTTTATTCCCTAAAGCCCACACAAATCTGTCTCAACTGAAAAGTATAAGGGAAAACCCAATAATACATTAAGGGTGGGTGATATGGCAAAAGTATTATATCACAATACTTTTAAGACTTTTTTACAGTGCATGAATTGCATCAGAATATTTAGTTTTTCTAAGCTTGCATAGGATAGCACAAACAAAATAGAAACTATTGTGCCACAAAAATCTAAACTACACTGATGTTTACACAATATTTTACAAACCGAACTATGCTAAATCCAAATAAGCCTAGTTATGTTTACTTTGTTAAGAAACATATTTACTCAGTGTTTTTCAATTATTCACAACATCCACGATACGCTCAGAACAGCTTACTGTGACATCATTCTTAATGGAAACAATATAATAGCATCATATTGTCCACCATTACTTTACAGTGAACATCATTTAACACTGGGTCTGTGTTCAAAATAACAGTACAGCAATATGCAATGCAGTCTTTGGCAAAACACACTTTGATACAGTGACGGCAATATCAATATTGACAACAAATGTAATTAACTTTTACATGTGCTGTAATGCCATGAAGCAGATACTGCATTCAAATCTGATCATGTGACATATGTAGTCTATGGTAAATATGTTCTTCTAATTAGAGTTTAGCTCTTTATTTAGTATTATTTCTACAAAAAGTCAGTCCAGTTTCACTCCAGTCCCTTTTGTATTCATAAGTTTATCGTCTTCTGTAGTACCTGTGAATGAAATGAGTATCTTTTTACTAACTCTAGTTAAAGCTTGTATGGCAGTTGTTAATTTAAGTTAGTTTGACTTTGACAGACGTGGTTTTGTTTGTGGGAAACTTTCACCTTGCTTGTGGTTAGCGTATGGAGCTGTAGAACTGTTAAAAAAAAACCAGATGTTGATACATCATTGTTTTTGGGATTAAAAAGGCAGAAAGTTCACTTCTCTGCCTCTGAGCTGACAAGTACATTAATTTAAAAGTTGTTAATTTATGTAAGCTTATCATTTTAGGTAATATAAATATTAGGGCAAACATTGAGCAAAAAAGTTTTTTAATATTTTAGCGGATTTTGTCACAGTATCTCCTGAAGTACCCATACCTGCCTTTGAACAAGACATGGCCGGATGCTGTTTATTAAAACGTTTATAGAAGTTTTTGAACAAGTCTAGTCTGAACTAGGTGAGGTTTATCAGTCTTATATTAGCATAACTACATGTTTCAACAGAATTTACAGCAATTCTAGTGCTTGTAATGTAGCGTGATCACATTCTTAAACGAAGTTACACATCATCACAGGTGGCACATGGACACATAAGTTATGCGAAAGCCAGTTTCAAATAATGTACACAGAGAAAACAAATGTCTTAAATGTATAAGTGAGATTTCTCTGTTAGAGTAATAAAATTCCGTAATTGCAATTCAGTTACAGGGTTTGAAACTGTAAAGCTTTACACTATTTTGTTATAATACACAGGAATCATATTACGCAAACACATTACCTTGTATGGCTTTACCCCCGACACAACCTATTAGTGTAGTGTGGTTAATTCCAAGTTATTTTAGCCTATTTATATTGATTCACACTTACACAACATAAAAGGCAGTTGCCTTTTTAAAAAAAATGGAAAATAAAAAGACAAAAATGGAGATACAACGCAGCAACAAGATGTTCTTTGGCCATTTAAATATAGAAGAAAATAATTTTGTACAAAATCTGTACAAAAGTCTTTTAACTATGTTAAATCAGAAGTTAACAAACATACTCTGAGTCATAATGCACTTCGCATTCACAATGCACAATGTGCATACATTTCTACATCAGACATTCAATACACACACACACACACACACACACAGTAATATACACACACACAAAAATGGGCACGAATACACACTCTCCTTCATGTTCACCCGTCCATCACTGCATCATCCGTGCTAAAAACTGCACTCCAGTCCTTTGTGTAACATGCTTGTCAGTTTCCATATCGAGATGAGAATCTTTCCAAAAAAAGAGAGAAAAGAAAAAAGAAAAGGGAAAGCGCCAGTCCTTATGAGCTCAATTAAACGCTTAAATGCTCGCACATCCTTCAGAGTGGCTGCTAGTGGCTTATGTAAATGTGTGTGTGTGTGTGTGAGAGTTAGAAAAAGAAGAAAGCAAAAAGATCCTTGTGTTTTCTTTCATCTTTGATGTTGGTAACATATGCTGTAACCACATCCGGTCTTCAGGCGCACACATCCTGTACTTACCCCTCTCTGAAAAACACACAGTTCAATCAAGCACACGTCAGTGACATCGACTTTATTCTCTCTCCATCTAGAGCGTTCTTTTTGCTGAGATACTTCTTTTTACCATTTTTTGGCAAAGCCCGAAGATCTCTCCCTGCATATGACCCGCATGCTACATAAATAAATTCAACAGCAGCATAAACACCTCCACCATGCATGGTAGGAGTGGGAGATATAAAGTACTGTGCAAAAGTTATTTATTTGCTATGAACATTTATTTGTTCAAAAAACATTAACATGAGAATAAATACAAATATGCAAATAAACAATACATTGTTAATGTAAGTTTTTATTTCCAAACTGCTCCTGAAGGAAGTCCAGAATTTGCAATTACCAATTCTTCATTAAATTCAATTCAGTGAATTTAGGGGTGGGCAGCATGGTAAAAGATTTTCTTTATCGTGATAAATTGTACAAATTACACTTTTGTTCAGTTAAACCAAGTTTAGTTTCAGAAAGCTTTTTTTTATTTTAACAGTTGGTAATTATGGTGCTTTAGGGTGATTCTGAGATATTTATAAAACCTCAGAATATATAATCATAATATTTTGTCTTCAAATATCACAATATTATATTGTCATATCATCAGATACCACCACAATGTCATTGTACACTGATTCGATACATACTGGAGTCTGCAGTCGATATGAAATCACATTGTGGCATCAGAGCATGTCTGAGTTAGTTCAGATAAATTCAGATTCTGTTTTGTAACAGTTATTTAGCCTTGAGTTGTGAGAGCTCTTATGCCAGTTTCCTATTGTTTTCTATGTCATTTTTTAGCAAAGCTGAGTTATGGACCAGATCTACTATTTGACATTGGGAGTTCTTGGGACAATCGCCTCAACATGATCAAATTCCCCAAAATCGAGCTACCGGCTTCAACATTGTGTCGCCTTTTCAGGTACCTGACAATATCTGAGTATCTTAAATCGTCATTATACTTTTTGCAAACATCAAAGGTCACATCTTTTACTAATACGGAACTGTTTCCACACCCATGAACTGTTACTAACAGGAAAGCGTAAAACTTTTCATGGCTGTTACTGCTCAGGCGACTGACTAGATTGCTGCCTAATCATTGGGCACTATAATGTGAACACAAGCAAGGCTTTCTTTGGCGCAGACTTCAACAAGCTTTCACCGTATGCAGCCAGCTACAACACAGAGAGGAATCATGTGGATAACGCTGGAACAGTAGTGAAAGTAAACACGCACACATCAGTGATAATGCGTCACTTAGATGACACTGAATCGTTTGCTATTTGGTTGATTAATCAAAAAAGATCGATGAAGTGTTACATACTTTTTGCCCACCCCTTCCAGCGATGGACTTACTATACACTAGCTTGAGAGCAGCAAGAAGTCAGTAACCCAAGTTCTGTTCCTCTACACAAGAAATAAATAACTGTTACTCAAATAAGGATTTCTTACTATCTTACTGTATTTACGTTTATCTCTATTTATTGTAATGTTGTTGGATGTCAAATTGTTTTAAACAATGTTCATGATGCTCTAAGACCGTTCTAAAGGTGAATACTGTCCTATGGTAGGAATTTTTGGACATTTTGTGGATACTGTGATAATCCCGAAAAAAATATTATTTGCCTTTCCACATGACAAACAAAATATTAAACTTAAATAATTCTTAAAAAGATAGAAAGTGTAACACATCATTTAACAAACTGAATACAGCTAAAAAAAGAGAGATGCCATCTGTAGCATCATCTTTTATAATATACAAAATAATGGAAACAAACTAAAGATATATTAACAAATGTAGCTAAAACAATAAAATAAAACTAATAACAACCATTGCCGTGCCCTGTTTTCTGCTGTCCATGTTTGATTGCATGGCCCAAACTGCACACTGTAAAAATTTAGTACATTTATTTTTGTATACAATGTGTTTTTTTTTTTGTTTGTTATATGTTTTTTAGCATACATACATTTTACTGTGTACTGTAGATTTTAACGGGTCAAACGAGAGATTTTTAGTATCCCTGACTGTATCGAATGGAGTCCCGAGTGAAGCATATGGAAGACAAACAAAGGCTATACCGATAAACATTACCAACATCAGCATTGATGGTTAGCTTTAAGCTGCCCAGAAAAGAACCGCCAAAGAACCTGACCCATGTGAATGAGGGAGAGACTTTCCAAAAATTGCACACCAGTACTGTGTGTTTGGGTTTGTTCATGTTTGTGTGGCAGGTGTGGAAGGCCCCCTTTGAGTTGATAGCGATGTCTTCGCAGCAGTTTACCAGACAGGAAGTTTACCTTCTTCTTCATGTTTAGCTACGCCTGCCACACATAAGGCCACAGTGAGTCATCAACGAAATGAAAGGCCTATTTTTAGTAACTGATAGTTTGATGGGGATGAAAAAAGTCTCTAAACCTTGGGTGCATGAGAAAGCAAAAGGGAAAGAACAAGAGCTGAAGAGCGTGCGAGAGAGAGAGAGAGAGAGAGAGAGAGAGAGAGAGATAGAACAAGTAGGGGGTGGTAGAAGTGACAGAGGGAAATAGCTTGAACATATAGCTAAAGCATGAGGATCACACATCTTGTCTATATAGAATCATGCCATTCCTTTTCTGGGAGGACTATCCACCAGCTTTGAGGTCTTCTGTTCACTTTTTGGGGGACTCTTTAGCTTTACATTTACATTAGAGCTATTAAATGTTTACATAAATTTGATACCAAGTTTGAAATAACGTATATAGATAAATCTTTCAAATTGAATGAAAGCCTACAGTGTGGCCTGAGAAGCCTATTACAATTTTTTCAAAGTTCCCCAGCAAAACCTCAAACAGACTTGCTTATGTGTTTTTTGACATTAAATGACAATCCACTGTACCAAGTCTTCATTAATCAGTATTAGGTTTCTTCTACATATCATCTGCACTTGTGGTAAGAGAAATATTATGTGGATCTGTGTTTATTCAAGATTGTTCATGGTGTTTCCTCTCTAACCATACCTTTCTGATTCTTCCCCAGTTCCCCAGGGGTTCTTTAGCTCAACATTGGAGCTATTACGATATTGTAGCTATAAGAAGCTTGCACCCACTCAATCAACGATGCGCTCTTAATCATCAAATCATCAAGTCATCATTACACGGCTGCCCCAAATCTGCATCAAATTGTTAAGTAACCTCAAACAGACTTGCTTAGGTGTTTTTGATGCTGTATGACCACACACTGTATTGAGTCTTCATTAATCAGTAATATGCTTTCTCTAATCATTCACATTTGGGGTACAGGGGGGAAATTTTTGTAGGTTTGTACATTATCCAAGACTGTCCATAGTGTTTCCTCCTAAGCCATCCCTTCCCTGATGTGGGATGAGGAATCTCCCCCAGCTTTGGGTTTGATCCACTGCATTAACCAGCGCTGAGCCAGGGCCTGCGCTGTTGGAGTGGAAGCATCAGGAAATGGAGATCCAGACCAAAGCAAAGGAGCACAGGAAACAGGATCAGCAGGAAAGTACAAGAGGGGGGGAAAGTGAGCACAGAAACAGAGTCCCAAGAGCGGACGTTTCTTTTACCGGCAGTGAAGGACCTGTGAATTACTTAGAACTCCATGTGTTGTAACATTTGGCCGGGTGCCAGCATTGTTAACGGGTCTGGCGTTCAATCATGTGTTGGTTGGTTAACGTTAACCTTTAGAAGTCACAGTTATAGCTGATGATAACGAACATGTTTTATTTTAAGAGTTATTTCTTGCTTGTAGCACATTAAAACAACCAAAGAAATGGTATCATAAGTCTAGATTCTAATCATAGGATGTGATATTTTACTATGGTTTGAATTTGATATAAAGTTACAATTATTTAGTATCAGTTTTACTTTTGCACATTGCTGTTATCCAAGTAGACAAAAAAGGCAGACGTGAACCTGTGTGTCCAGAATGTAAATCAAACATAAAAGCAATGCTTTATGTAACAATGTGACATATAAGTTAGATGTTTAAGTATGCAAGCTAAAAGCCAGAATAAACCTTGATAAGCGTTATTTTACTTTGGAGCATTTGCTACCACAACAAATGACCAGCTTCAGAGAGCACCTCCAGAAGCTCTGTCCTGCTAACCAGAGTAATCGAATACATAACCTAGCTAATCGAAAGAGCAGCCTATCCATGAACTCCCCAGTCCAAACACCACTTTCTTATCGACAAAAGCCCATTCTAGGAATTCCAATTCTGTGTAAGTGAGAGCGGGTCTGGCACTCTCCTGAGCCGACGCATGACAGGGATAGTTTTGTGACTGTGATGCTCAGCCGTTTAACTTGACAAAGCAAGACGATGCCAGAGCATTTCAGGTTTTTGTAAATATTTAGCGATAAGGATGCGCCAGTGGTCAAGCCTTCCCCTTTGTTGCTCTCCCTGTCTCTCACTCTTTTCCCTCTGTGCATACATGTGCTTCTGCAAAAGAAAGATAGATCTGCAGAGATAGGGAAAGATAGAGTGAGAGAGAGGCAGAGGAAGAGAGCGCAAGAGAAAGAGAGAGATGGGGAGAAACTCCTGAGGGCTAAGGCTCAGTGAGGCTCGTGATACAGTGTGAATGAAACCAGTGTGCGTTTTACTGCCTTGAACAGGCAAGAGAAAGCAGGAGGAAGAGGGAAAGGAAAATAGAGAGAGAAGAAGAAAGAAAGAAAGACAGACAGAAAGAAAGAAAGACAGAAAGAAGGATAAAAAGAAAGAAAAAACGATAGAAAGAAAAAGGACTAAAACAGAAAGACTGGGATATGGCCTGTTTAACGCTGCTTACCAAGAATAGCTAAAAGCTGACACTACAGACTGGCCACAGCAGGACAAACTCATGAATTTCAGTGTACTGATTCTAAATGAAACATATTACACACTCAAAGAATGTCCCATGTAAAATCTGTTACTAAGTCATTAAATTATGAATCAGTAAGCCCTTAGCGCTTTATTTAAAAAACAAATAGACGTAAAACTGGCATAAATAGAAACAAAATATGCAATCATGAAATTAAGCCAATAAATACACGCAGTCGGACTCTCAAATTTTAGTAGCTTGAAGGAAAACTTTAGAGCCGTTCAATGAGAAGTGGTGATGACAGGAACCAGACCTCTGAAGCATTTAATGTGTCTCAAGCTACCTTGCAAAAAAATTATTCTTTACAATGATTTTGAATGTATTGCTTGACACTTAAGTTACTGTTTTATGATTGTTTTTCTTTTTTACATGCAAGGTCCAAATAGTCCTTCAGAAACCTTTTTTTCATGTGTTACAATTAGCAACATTACATGTGGGTTCACTGATGCTTTGTTTGTCTACATTGAATTACTTTGTTTACATCTCAATAATTGAATGACGCAGAAATTTGGAGCAATCAGTGAAATTTCCCTTTTTAACCCTAGAAGAGTTGTTTTGTTAATTACATTAAAATGTAACTACTTAATACCATAATGAATTACAGTAATTACACACAGTCTTATTTTTTTACATTTATTTACATATGGCATCAATTAAAGATTTAAAATGTCCATTACAAACAATTCCTTTAACCAAGAAATTCCTCTCAGATTCCAGTATGCACTGTCATAACAGTGACTTAAAAACTGCCGTCCATTTTGTAGCTGTACTTCACAATGGTTCGACTAGATGAGTATAAGAAGCCTTTGTGAAAGAGACTTCAGCTCTAAAGTCATGAGAATGAAGCTGAGTGAAGCAACAGCCAGACAGAAATGTAAATATTTCATTTATTTGCAGTATTAATAGTTTTGGTAAGTTGTTTGCCATCTCAGCAGTTCTTTTGCACAAGATTTTGGTGTACATGTCTATGTTGTACAAACGGTGACAAAAACCTGAACATCTTGCTATTTTTTCTAGTCATACTGAAGAGCAAAGTTCTTCCTCAAGGGAAAACATGCAGGAGTGCCCTGAGCATTCAATGCAAAGCCCTTCACAAGTGTGCTGTAATCTAAAGCCAAACGCAATTACCAATCTCTTGACTCTATAGTTTATTAACAGTTTATTGTATCCCTGAATAAATTTCATCTGGAGCTAAACCAGTATGGTTTGCTGGAATACAAAACAGGGGCTTAACACTATGCTGGGTGTGACAGTGGAGAGGCATGTAGGCATGCATGTAGTCCTGTAACAATATTAGTAACAATGTAACCCACCCATTATTTGTACCATAGAAGATCTTACAAAGAAGATCTTAAAACTGACTTAAAAGAACAAATACAAACCACACATAGATATTTAAATACTCCAAAATAGTAAAAATAGAAAACAAGGAAAACAAGGAGTGCATCAAAAAATAGGTAAATACATTAAAGAATGGCAAAAACTGTACATAAGTCACTGCGGTCAATGAGACTCTTTTCTTATTGTAAGCATTAAATGATTAAGATTTAGAGCATTATTTAATATTAATGTAAATATCGCGCAAGTTGCCAAATAAAAACTGCCAGATAAAAACAATTAATCGACAAGCTACATTTTAAGGAATGTATAAGGTACAAATCAAGCCATTTAAAAGAAAACATATTTTCAGTGTCTTATTTTCAGTGCATTAACTATAAAGATTGCATTAAAAAAAAATGGATTTTATGGCATGTCTGGTCTACTGTGAGACTCTAAACAGGCATTTCAGAGCAGGACTCTTGGTGCTAGCCCTCTCTCTGTCCACTGCCCAGCCCTCAGCTAACATGTTGACCAACAAAAATCAATACGCCATTACATAATAGACCTAATTAATGGAGCTACAGCCACAGCTAAAAACATCTCACTTCCACTGCCCATGTTTTGACAGACGATGTACAGTATCACCGGTCATGTAAACACACACACATACAGAAAGAACAGGGATGGCATTTGACAGCTAGAGAGTCATAATGAACAGAACTCCGCTGACCTTATGATATCTGTTATGACATCTAACATTAAGCCTAAAAGTATTTAGGCATATGAACCAAAGTAATGGTAATTTAGGATGCAAAAATATTAAAAAACAGAAAACAACTTCCATATTATATTATAATTCCATAAGAGCAAATTCAAATTATATATATATATATACCCTGGGATAATAAACTTTTACATATCAGCCAGCCACAAATAACTTTTGGAAGGTTACTGTCACAACAAATGTACCATGTATACAAGCTATGAGATCAGTGCTGCATTTATACATACAATGACTATAGCTCAAAACCACATATATCAAAGAGTTTGAATGAGTGCTTTGAACACTGACTGGATTGTTTGCTATTAAACAGGTTTTCAATGCAAATGAACAGGTAAGAAATGGCTGAAAGAAGAAATGAGAAATTGCGTCATGCATGTGAATGTTTAGGTATGTCTTCAATCCTGAGACTTACTTATTACAGTTGTTTGTTTTTATGTTAATATATGAGTACTACACCGTAACATAACTATTACATGTTATTATATTAAATTTATATTAAATGTCTTCAAGGTTTAGTCGTATTTCTGACATTTTTCTGTTGACATAGACAGTAACTAACATGGCAAATATTGTTGCTGTCCAGTGAAAAACAACGTACTATGCTTTATATGTAAAAAAATATTTTTCAAATAATTTTGCAGCATTTCCATAGATCCATTGATTATGAAATGCTCACACAATGTAAAGCACAGCTGCCGCGTTCAAATGACATGGACAAAAAAAGTATGTGTTTGTCTGTTTGACAATGCAATTTTGTTGCAATAAAAATGAATCTGAGGACAAAAATGTATAATACATTGCAATATTTATTTATTGCAGTTCTCACAATATTTTTTAAATTGCAGTAACATCATATTGTGACTTAAGTATTGTGATTAGCAAAGCTGCCTTTAATTTTTTATCCTGTGTCTACAGTCAACTTTTATTTGATGCTCATTAAAAGCCATATTCCTAGTGCGCTTAAATATATATATATATATATATATATATATATATATATATATATATATATATATATATATATATATATATAAATGTTTGAACACTTATTTTTATGTCAAACATAAAATGTGCTATAACGTTTTCATAGGCCAATGTTTTTTTCAGAGCAATAGTCAAACATAAAGTGTGTTCTCTGTATAAATGTGTAATTATTAAAAAAACAACATGTACATTTAACCAGGGGTACCTAAACCTTTGCACATAAATATACTGACAAAAGTAGATGAGGTAAAACAACAGCTTTAGCATTACACTTTTCTTCTGTAGTTTATAAACTCACAATTAGAAAGACAGGGAAAAGAGGCAAGGCCAGGATACAAGTGAAAGAGAGAGAAAGAGAGAAGCAGAGAGAGAGAGAGAGAGAGAGGAAAAAGAAAGACGGTAGGAGTTGTAGGCCTGAGAGAGAGACTTTTTATATCTGCTTCTGACATTCGAATGAGCCACATAAAACTCATGACATCCCCACTTCTTTCTTAGACCCAATTGAAAGGGTTTTTAATTAGATAACAGCACCACATACACATGCACACAATGACTCTCCACCCTCATCCAGAACATCTACCCTGAAGCAGCAGTTACCAAATACAAACTATTTTAGCTCCAAAAGGAGCAACTGTTTGGAAATCTTTCGTAACGTCCCATAGGGAACAGCTCCAGCCTTGTCTTGCTGTAGCTGCCCTATCGAACCTTAACTGGATCAAATCGTCAAACAACAAAATGGATGCCATTCATTCAAACATCCAAATACCAAATTACTACAAATTGCGTAAGTTCCTCCTAGATCGGCTTGGCAAGCGCTGAGACTCGTAACCTGCCGTACGTCATGTACAGAGACATCTAATTAAGACATTAAGACAACGAGGCAGTCTTAAACAGAGTGACGTTGAGATGTAGTTTCCACAGTTGGGATGTTGCCTCATTTCATGCCTCATTTAAAAAGCAGCTCAGGCTGAAACACTCCATATAACTTAAAAGTCAATGGGCGGAGCTAATGTGCTACAGGCTGGGTCATGAAAATAAGTACTGTATATGGACCGCATACACTAGGGAGTGAACCATGTTTACATGCTACATCAAAATGTTTTGATAGAGGCTCTTTTGTAACATCACAAAAAACAGTTCAAAATTAATCATTCATATATATCTATATATATCATTGCTTTCCAATTATCTGCAAAACAGTAACTTTACAGAAGAGACTAAAAACTGCCTTAACTCTCAATGTAAGTAAATAGAACCACTACTGGTCCATTCATAATGATATTTTTGCATAATGTAAACAGAAGGTTTCGTGTTCAAATGATGTAGAAAAATGAAAATCGTCAAAAATGAAGATACATGGTTTTCATTGGACAGCAACGATATATATTATATATGGACCATATATGGACAAAGGAGTGAACTGTAAACTTTGAAACAATGTTCACACGCATTATCAAACTCAAAAAGAGGAAATTTTTACCAATAAAATTTTACATATCACTGGCTGAACTAACTCCATTTCTGATCCATTCTATTGTCGCCTTTTACACTGTATATACATTTCCTGACGAATGGGCCAAATAAAAACAGAATTCCTTGGAAAAGTCTAGTTCCATGTTTCTACTCCTCCTGTGCTGGTATCATTTTGAAGATACAAGGTTTTGTTCCGACAGCAAAATTGTGAATTTTGATAGGCCCAAAAAAACACTACAAGTCCTCATAAAGGCAGTGACTATTTTATGTTGGTGTAAAGGCCCAACAACAGCATTTATTTAGGCCCTTTGTGACATCACAAAAACAGAGGACTCAAAATGGGCCATTTTTGTTGCTAAGGTTTATACATGCACTGCATGGTGAACAGAACACTTTGAGATGATGTTAACATACTACTTCAGTCTCTTGTGGTTTTCCCTTTTAAAAATGTTTACAATACTATTACTAAAATGAGAAATTATAATAAAACAATTACATAAAGGCCTATATTATGGAACATTAATCTGTAGCAGTAAGGGCTTATCAGAATTCTTATGGGTTCTGAACTGTCTAACTTTTTGTTCTCAACATAGGCAGTTAGTATTTGATACATATTACATATCTAGTTGATCATGATTTTTTGCTTACATTTATCAGTTCACCCATGTTTGACTATAACAGAACTGAGCAAGAGGTGACTGTTAGCTTGCTACTCTAATAAGCTAACAGTATTTAATGAGTATGTAAAAGTATGTAAAAGTTTTCCTCATGTCAGCGGTTGGTCTGTTCAATACAAAACAAGGTACTAAATACTGGTCCTTCAATTAATACATCGACAAGACCTTAATATCTGCCTACATAATTGGACAACTAACAGTCGGGCCCAAACTGAAACCCACAGAAGTGAATTTATACTCTTTTCATCTCTTATGACAGTAAAGGAAGCATTAAATTAGAAAGCTGAACTAAATGGCCATTCTGCTAATCAAAAATATTGGCGGGTACGGAAACTGTGTAGAGTACTGAAGCTCCAGCGAGTTAGGCCATGCCGACAGAGCAGTAAGATATACAGGCCTGCATGCTCTGTCACACCCTGTAAACAAATCACCTGGGGATGATGGTAGCATAGCTAGGGTTTAAATTTTTCCTGGTCTCACTTTCTACACCTAATTTAGCAGTACAAAAGCCAAACACAAGGCATTAGAACCTTTGCATCCGCCCACAGCCAGTGAGGCTAAATCCAAGCACGCATATGTTAATATGACAGATACACAAGGCTCTATATGACCTGACGATTTGTAGATGGGGAAAAGATACGTTGCTGAACTAGATACTTACACCTCTCTAAATAATCAGCTAGCTAAGTGCAAACACACTATCATAGGTAGATACCAGCATGGAACCAAACTGTCAGCTGCATTCATGGATCATAATCTTCAGGACTCTTACATTTTGCTTGAAGTCAATGAATCAGAGATGATTACTTGTTTTGACACATTTCTAAACCAGCAGTTACACCTTACAACTCTTCCATGAGCCACCATTTACTGTATACATACTGCAACACACAATAAACAGAAGTCCCAGCAGAACATGAATCGCCACAGAATTTTTTTGACCACTAAAGCACAAGTAGTTAGAAGTTACATAAACCGCATGGGCAACAAGTTGGGCACATAAATGCTGACTGCTATCAGTCTGAGAGATCTGAGACGTCTTACCTCTGTGTAGTCGAAGTCTGAGAGCGGGGCTATACTCTTTATGTAGTCGACTCGGAACTGGTTGGCCGGGTTGCCGAGTGGCACTGGGGGTATTAAGGTGCTCATAGCCGATACTATCGTCTAGAAAGCGGATGAAACAAAAAAAAAAAACACACACACAGCGCTAAGCAGGATAAAAGTGGGATAAATCGCAGGCTAAGCCCCACTAATCATCCAAATGAGATTGCTGGATACAACAGCCTCGTGGGGTGCAAAAATATAAACATTAGTTTTTTAATTTGTCAAGTTTCAATTTCTAAAAAGGAAACTTACCACAATGGCGTCCTTCACATTTTTTCGAATATCCAAGATTTTCTGCTTTTTTTCTCTGAGTAGAGGAAAGGAAAAAAGTGAATGAATGAACAAATTGCCAATGATTACATGAATGGATGAATGAGTCATATAACACAAGTAAAAGCATTGGAAATCATAATCATAATGAGGCATTCATTAAATGCTAGCTTCACATGGTAGAGGAGGCCCAAGAGAAGAGAACATGTGATATAATCAAACTGCATAAAGGCCTAGTAGAACTCTACCGAGCATCTGAATGAGGCCAGTCTGTAACTATTAGGCCTACAATAACCCAACATAGCATTAATTACTATGGAAGTGGTGTCAGTGAAACTTACATGGGCTATTTAAGCTAAAAGGTTGTGTACACAAACCTAGCTGAGTGGAACAAAACAGATTAAACAACTGCAAAAGGCTATATACACAAACATAGCTCTGTGGTACTGAAAACAGCAGAAAAAACTGCAAAATGATGTATAGGTACAAACATAGCTGTGTGGTACTGAACATAGTTTAAATAACTGCAAAAGGCTATATTCACAAACCTAGCGCTGTGGTACTGAACACGGTTAGCTGAAACAAGTCCAAAAGGGTATATACAAATCTAGCTGTATGGTACTGAATAAATCTTAAATAACTGCAAAAGGCCATAAATACTAACCTAGTTGTGAGGCACTGAGCACAGAGACAAAACAACTGCACAAGGGTAAATACATAAATCTAGTTGTGTGGTACTGAACACCGTTAGCTGAAAACAACTGCAAAAGGCTATATACACAAAACTATATTTGTAGTACTGAACACAGCTGAATCAACTGCAACTGGATATATATCAACCTAGCTGTGTGGAACTGAACACAGCACAGTTAGATGAAACAACTGCAAAAGGGTACATACACAAACCTAGCTGTGTGGTACTGAATAAAGCTGAAATCACAAACCTAACTGTGTGGCACAGAATAAAGCTGAAATACCTGCAAAATGCTATATATACAAACACAGTTAGCTGAAACACCTTTAAATGCGTATATACAAACCTAGCTGTGTGGTACTGAACATAGTTAGCCTAAAAACCTTCAAAGGCCTATATACAAGTCTAGTTGTGTGGCATTGAATAAAGCTGAAATAACTGCAAAAGCCCATACATACTAACCTAGCTGTAAGACACTGAGCACAGTTAGCACAGTTAGACCAAACAACTGTAAAAGGATATGTATACAAATCTAGCTGTATGTCACTGAACACAGTTAGCCAAAATAACTGCAAAAGGCTGTATACACAAACCTATTTTTGTGGTACTGAACACAGCTGAATTAACTGCAACTGGGTATACATCAACCTAGCTGTGTGGTACTGAACACAGTTAGATGAAACAGCTGCAAAAGGGTATATACAAACCTAGCTGTGTGATACTGAACATAGTCAGCTAGCTGAAACAACTGCAAATGGCTATACACACTAACCTAGCTGTGATGCACTGAGCACAGTTAGCTGAAACATCTGCAAAACACTATATACACAAACATAGCAGTGTGGTACCGAATACAGCTGCAATAACTGCAGAATGCTACATACACAAACATAGCTGTGTGGTTCTGAACACCGTTAGCCGAACCAACTGTAAAATGTATCTCATACGCCACTGGCCTTTACAAACACTAACCGTTTCTCCACTCACCTGAATAGCTTCACTAGTGTTACCGAAGCAAACAGCTAGCTAGCTGCAGCTGGATTCTCTGAATTTAACTACCTTCATACCTATATCTTCCAACATGACGGCTTTATCTCGCTGACAGCTATTAGAAATCAGCTGGACAGAGAAAGCTTGTCGCCATGCTGGCCCTGTCCGTGGGCCTTCAACGCTAAAATAAAATCGGACAAAACGGCACAAATGCAAGATCAGACGAGCTGCAGTGCAGTGTAGCTCAAAATATGCAAAAACAACGTCTGAAGTATTTATATTTTGGACAAAAAATGATGTAGAAATAACCAGAGACTCACTCTGCGTTAAAGCCATTGACGTGCAAGATCCTCATCTGCTTGACAATGGTGCTCTTTCCGGATTCTCCAGCCCCTTCACATGAAAACAAACACAGAAAGAAGAAAATAGTGTTAGTGTAATGTAGAGCAGCTACTAAATAGACCAGCACTGTCTCAGCGAGCCACAGAAATCCGTGTCGACCGTCCGTCCCCTCCGTCCACTGGCCATACATATCCTGACCTGTCAAAGGCGTGATGTGGACGGGAGGCGAGCTGGAGGAAAAGAAAAACACGCCCGAGCTGGATGTCGCTTTAATCCGCCAGCACGTCCATCTCTGTCGGGCTTACCTAATAAGAGCAGCCGGTGCGTGGCTTTGTACGCCTGCCTCTCCTTCTGGAGCTGCTTCTCTATTTTTTTGTTCGCCTCTCGCTGAGCCTTCTCGTCGATGCGCTGGTCTTCGGTCTTGCTGTTGCCCAAACAGCCCATTTTCCGCCTAGCTCTTCTTCTCTTCTCGCAAACACGATTTTCAAAAAAAGGTCGTTTCTAACTGTAAATATGTGGAGGCGAGCACAAAAAAAACCGGAGCGAAAAAAATCCGTGCGCCACTTATCCGTCGCCACGAGAGAGAAAAAAAGGTTTCGCGTTAACCCCTTCGCCAACAGAAGCTGGAGAGACAATCTCAGTGAATCCCTCTGAATGTGTGCATCATCACAGAGAGAAGGAGAGACTGCAGGCAGCAGGAAGTGGAGCAGGGCTGGCAGTGCAGTGGATCGGGCCGTTACGGCTCGGCGGTGGCTCCTCTTCCCCCCTCGCTCTGTGTGTGTGTGAGAGAGAGAAAGTGTGTGTGTGTGTGTGTGTGTGTGTGTGTGAAATGCTGTGGGTGGATGGGTGGCTTTAACTCAGCACTGCTCGCTGTGGTTAGAGGAAGTAGCCGCACTGCTCGCGCCGCCGTGTCCGCCCCAGGCCGCCCAGCTCAGCCATGAGCACAGACAGGTGAACTAACCGTGTGTATGTGTTTGTATGTGTGTGTTCACAGAGCACTGACCAACATGGAGCAGGTTTGTTGACTGTTTTTTTCTAAAAAACTTATGACCTCGATGGTGCTTCTCACACGGCCTTAGTAATAAATAATGAAAATAAATAAATAAAATGTAAAATAAAAATATAAAACGCACAAAATGCACTACATTCTCTCTCTCTCTTTATATATATATATATATATATATATATATATATATATATATATATATATATATATATATATATATATATATATTGTTGTCTTTTCATTTTATGTACATTTCACTATGAATGGACCAACCAAAAGAAATTATCCAAAATTACTTGCATTGACTTACATTAATAGTGATATACAATCATACAATCACCAGCAGTGATACAATAATAATAATAATAATAATAATAATAATAATAATAATAACAATTAATGTTCGTATAATAGTAATAAGTACTTATACTCACTATCACAATAAATGGGAATTTTACAAAATGTATGTATAATTTAGTGATTGAGATCTAAATATGCTAATCAGAGTGTTTTGATGTGAAATGGTTTACTTACAGAGAAACTCAGATGTCTTTACAGTGGTAGTGATAGGAACCCACATATAGATAAATATGTTTTCTTTTGGGACTATTTTGCTTTACAGTGTTACGTATCTACTCATCTTCTATGAAAAGATACAAATAAATATATAAGCAAGACGTTTTAGGCCACGACATTTTATGACATTTTCACAAAACAATCGTAAAATAATGTCTCAGAAATGTTATGATTGCCGTAACAGGCATCAGGCGGCGTATTCATAATAACATTTAATTTCACATAATAACTTTCTGTGAGGGAGCTGTTAGAGTTGGACATCTGCTTTCTATCACCAAGACTGTGAAGGATTTAGAGTTTCTCTAGAACAGAGCATTTGTACCAAACCAATTTGAATCACAGTGTTTATATTGTGAGCTTTTAGGGAAAAAGTGAATTTCCCATTTAAACAAATTTGCTAATTATTGTTGTTATTATTATTGAGGATAATAATAATATAGTAATAATTGGAAGAGGAACAGTGCTGTCGTTGATGTTTTGCACCTGTTCTAGAGTAGACCCAATAAAAATTATGAATGTAGAAAGTGTAAACAAAAGTTACCTCAAGCTATTAACTGTAGAAATAGGCAGCAGGTCAGTTAAGGTGACCAACTAGTCCAGTGGGTCTGAATCCTAGTTCTGGAGTCAATGTTTAAACTCTTTAAACAGGTGTTTTAGAGCAGACAAGGCCTGGAATAATCAGGGATTAGGATTTAACCAAAAATAATCTTAATTTTAATCATTCTCTTCATAGGTCTGGAGCACTGTATTCGGCCAAATAGTTGCAAAGCTATCACAATGATTTTATTGGAATCATACTCCTTGTCAGTCACTCTATCATGCCAGTGAAGACTGTAAGCTATTTATGTATACAAGCAACACTTTTGTTTACTCAAATAGAGCTCAGTAGTGCTAGAAGGCATTCTTAATTCGATCTGCACCCTGCTGAAAGGGAACAGGAGGATGTCTGTGGCAGGGACAGCAGGTTCGGCCACCTTTACCTCTAATAAAAAACGGGCAGGTTGCAAATATGGCAGATGTTATGCAAATGTGTAGCTAATTTTGCATAGCTGCACACAGTCGAATTGCTGTTTGGTCAGAGAAGCTGAAACCTGTGGAATCACCTAGTCCAGGAGAAAAAGGCCTGTGTAAACTTGTTTTACGCCGTAGGTCTTCCTTTGATCAGATTGAACATTTTGATGTAAACCACATCAGATGGTTCCAGCAAAACTGATGCAGTTCAGTTTGATGTGTTTAAAAGTATAAAGTACATAAAGCCTAACAAAGGGCTTTCAGAACTAAATGTGGGACAGTTTTAAGTTATAAAAGCTTCAGTCCTGATGGGACACTAGCCGGAGGTCATATTGTTAATAGGTTCATAGGAGAGTCTGAATGAAAAGGAAACATAATTCCTAAAGAATACGATGAATACAAAATAAAAGTTCCCAAATGGCTCTTTGTACTGTTCTAGAGGAACAAATAATGGGGATTCTAACATTATTTTTCTTTTTTTAAATTTTGGGTATAATTCAATTACTGATTAATCGCTCAGAATGGTTTGATGTGAATAAGTCATTGTACCAATAGTGGTGGTAATAGAAACCTGTATAACACATATTTAGACTGTTGGTAACATTACAATGGTTACTGTATCATATAATACCTTTCTGTGAGGTGGATTTTAGAGACATTCAATTCTTTAGATGTCTGGTTCCTATCACCACCAATGTGAATAAATCTGACTCAAAATAATTCTCTAATTTCTTTAGAACAGATTTTCGTAACTCACTATGGATTACTCTGTTTACAGCACTGTTTACATTACTATTTAATCATGTAGAAATTTAAAGATTGCATTCTTATATTTTCTGAGATCTAATAAGATCCATTGCTGTTTTACCTCTGTGGTTTTTTATTTTCCCTTTTTCATATATTCAAGTGCTGCAGATCAGTAATAATAGAAGTGCTTAATGATTTCAGTCTTAGCGTAATGGGATTGATTCCAACCTTAGCTTCAAGTGATGTTTAGTCTGCAGGTTTGTGCGCATGGCCTTTGATGTCATGTGCATCTGCCATGACCACTTTTGGCAGGGGGTTTGTTTGGAAATAGCATAACAAGCTAACCGAAGAATGCAGGATGGCCTGCCGTGTTGTGAGGGAAAGACAGCGACGCTGGCCTCAACTACTGTACCATGATCTAAAATAGCTGTTGTTCATCATGGCTGGAATTGGCTTTAGCTTGTCAAACACAAACAGGGCTCTTACAAACATGATCTGGATATTTGGAGGTTAAGATGGGTCTTATCTAACCATGATAGGGACATACAGAAAAGGACACTGGTGTCGTATGAACAATGGAAAGATTTTCCAGTGCGAAAAATGAAAATGAGATGCAAAGTTGATCTTAAAGGAGTTTAAGGCCATGGGCTGGCTCCAGAGCATGCAAATCACCACAGTACTGTGGCATGGAGACACACAAGGTTTCATGCAAAGGGAATGAGTTGTTGCCCTCATTGAGGAAGGACACTTTGACAGGAAGCTTTGAGCTCCCCCTCGTGGCCAGTAATGTGCAGTGCAGCATGCCATCCATTCTGTAGCGCAGTTTTCTCCTAAAGCATTTTTTAAAGGGACATGTGCTCAGTTACTATAATCACCAAAGCTAGAATAGTCAAATGAATGTACAGTGTAATCAATGACTTGTTATGGTCCAATGTTGATCATGGTCCCAAATGGCTGATGTCCAGTTTGGCAGTTGGAGGTCGCTGCTCAGGTGCCTACTTCAACTAAAAATGTAATGATCATATTTATCAGGTGAGCAGGGATCTCAATCATTTCTGCAGGATAGTCTCTGAAAGTTAGTAGATGGTCACTTATGCAACATGACTTTTGACATCAAGGGTATTAATAGTGATTGGAAGGCACACATCACTAGAGAGGACACAGCTCCGCTGCTTTACATCTGGACACAGGGGGCTTTACACCTTTCTAGCCGTAGCTAGGCATTGACCATAGGCTCATATGGGCATTCCCCAAAACTTTCCATTGTATTAGCAGTGCTTTTCTATGGAGATCATGCAAGCTGTGTGTACACAATTGAATGTCTGTGTCAGCAATGGGTGCACCTTAATGACATGAATTCATTAATTAGAATGTGTGTCTGGATATTGCATTAGAACCAATATGTTATTTTTTTCCCTTGTATATGTCTGCTGTTGTTGATTCTGATACAGTACAATAAATACATCAAATATCAGTTTGCAAAACTGGTCAAATCTGTGAGATCTGTGATGGATCTCACAGATTTAACATCTGTGAGACTCAGTAATTTTATTTTAAGCAATTATATGCATAGCAAGATGATTCTGATATTTGTATGTGGTCCTACTAGATACATTTGGGAAAACAGTGTGTATAAATGTATGTATAGTTTGCATGTACAGCATGTATGTACATATATATATAGTGCCATGAAAATGCATCTGTCCCCTCTAGACATCCTGTGTCACATTAAAGGATTAAAGGATTTCAGATCATCATACAAAACCTAATAAAAATGTTGTCATGTTGAAATAAGCATGTTTGCAACTAAAAGGCAGCACATGTTGCAAAAATTTGTTTCTGGTGTTTTTACAGATGTGCAAGTTACCCCTTAATACACCCCATACCATAGCAGACTTGCTGGTTACTATCTGGCTGCTCCTTTTCATCTTTGGCCCAGAAAACACAATATTCATTATTTCCATGTATAATCAGAAAGATTCATCAGACCACTAAGTATGTTTCCACAAAGCATCTGTCTATTTTATAAGTGACATATGGCTTTTACTGTGCATCATAAAGTCTCAATTTGCCTTTGTAGATTCTGCAATAGACAGTGTGTATTGACCATACTTTGTCAAAGTATTCCTGAGGTCTTATGATGCTATCAGTCATGGACGCATTTTAATGCAGTGCTGACTGAGGGATCAGTAGTCAAAAATATTCATTTGAGGTTTTCAGCCTTTTCCTTTATGCACAGAGATTTTTTCCAGTTGTACTGAATCAGTCTGCAGTGTGCAGGGCAAAACACCTAAAATCCTTGTAATCACACGCTGAGGAATATTGATTGTAACTTTTGGATTTTGTGTCGATGCATTTTTGGCAAACTGACGAGTCTCAAGCCAACCTTGCTCATAAAGTTTTGTTTAAGAATTACATAATATAGTTCAAATTGTTTACTATGGTTTTTGAGCATTTTACAATGTTCCTAGTCTTAAATTGCTCTGTTCCAGCTTTTTGGAACATGTGGCAGACATCAGTTTTAGAATGAGCATATATTTTAGGTGTGTAACAGTTCTTTACATCCAAATCCAGAAGAAGGCAAAAGAACATAGTAGTTTAACTTAACTTCACATAATTTAATGTAATCAGGCTCATCAGGCTGCACCAGCAGTGGTGGCAGTGTGTTGGTGGGTGTATCGAGGTTCCTAAAGCCACAGGAATGTGGACATTTCATTCTTGGTCACAGAAACGTTATATGTCTGCTAAGTTTACAAAAAAAAAAAAGAAAAACAATGAAACAATGAAACTGAAGGTTGATAAGGTTGATAAGGTAAGGTACCTATTATCCCAAACTTTTAGGAGTTTGGTTTGTATTTGGAAAGTTGTATGATAAATACTGGCTAAATACTCCTGGGAAATGAAAGAACAGCAAAGATTTGCATATAAAACGAATCTTGCATGGAATGCCCCTTTAGAACCCTTTAGTGTAAACAAATATTTCTCCAAAGATAGAAGAACTGGCATACTACCAGTAACAACTCCTGCAGGTTCTGTAGAATCAATGAGTAAAACATGTACTATGTTTCTGAAGTGTGTGCATGTTTTTCTCTTTGTGTGTGTGTGGTGGTGAGGGGGGGATTGGTGTAGGGGGAGCTTGTTTTGGTTCTGGTGAACTTTCGCTCTGAGCACACGAGGCGAGTGCCTACAGGACGATGACGATGACCAGACCGATTTAGAAAATGAGAGTTAGACACTGAGACCAAAAACAGGAAACAGGTGTGTAAAAGGCTTGAATCACATCTGAATGTGCAGCAGAGTTTCCTAAAAAAAGCCACTCAGTCTGTCACCTTTCACCCTTATGAGCGGGACCTGTACTCATCATATAAAAATTAGATCACTGATAAGGCCATTGTATTTTGGCAGAATACAGCTGACCTTGACTGGTCGCTAGTGGATGTTGACTTATTGCACACGTGTGAATAAGCTGGGTTTTATTATGTCAAATAGAGATTGAAGCCAAGGGGAAAACATTTCAATTTAAATATGTTATATGTTGTTTTTTTAATTTATCTTTTTAATTATCACTTTTCAATTTGCCATTTTTTAATACAGAGCTTAATCTTAATCAAAAAACTGGTTGTGGTGCTTGGTCCCCACAGATTGCCACTGTTAAATTAATTGTTTAAAATAAACGCAAATACAATACATTTATTTATTGTTCATTTGCTAGTTTAATAAAATAAATAAACATGAGGTTTAAATACCCAATGCCCATTTTTTTGTTTTGGAGTTTGAAGGGAACATGAGATCTCACCACCTCACCCGGCTCTGTAGCCTCTTTAAGAGCATTAGTTGCAGAGCACTCAGAGAGAGCAAGAATGTCCCAACAAAAGAGGCTGCAAAGAGCTCATGCTCAGAGCCAAAACAACCATGTTGACAAACAATGAGAAAGAATGGTGAACGAAGCTAAATTAAGCCTCTAGCAGGATGCAGGAACAGCTGTGTTTAAAAGCATTTCTAAGAATAATGCAAGCGATGGGAAAACCCATCCAAGTGAAACGGTTTTATTTGGGGTCCCCTCCTCCAAGGAAGTTCTGTATTTAGATGAAGTAGTATTGCTTTGTGGCTTTTCTATGAAATTGAAGAACAGAGTAGAAAAAAATAGAATAAATGTCTTGATACATTGTTAAATGTGTTATGTGAAAAAATTATATGAACCCTTCCGAATGTATGTTGAATGGTCCTGCAGTCACCGTGTTTTTTTCTCCTGTCTACATTATTATTTGAGCAAAACATTAAAACACAACCACTGGAGCTTATTATGTTAGTTATTGTATGAATGGTATTCTAGCTTTCATTTGTTATCTTTAGGATGGAACCTAACAAATAAACTGTTCCTCTGAATCCTGGAGCTTCTGGATGCCATTGAAAAGTTTGTGTGTAAGTAAAACAAGCTCATGTTTAATTGAAAGGTGCCATAGAAAGCAGAAGAATGTATTCATTTTAATTTATTTTCTACATAGAAGGTATGTGACTTCAGTTAGCATGAAATATAACCTTGTTTAAGCTGTTTTGAGCTGTAGCATTTAAGGTGTAAAGGAATATTTAATTAAGTATTTATTGGTAAATAAAAAGCCAGCTTCAGTCTTCAGTTTAAAGATGAACATAAACCACAGCAGCTCTGTGGAAAGAGTATGAAAAAATGTGCAGACATTGCTTTCTCATCCTGGAAATGTAAGTTCTTGCACTGCTTGCTGTTTTCATTCCTGTTGCTCCATTGTTGTTGTTTTGCTGGGCTTAAATATGTGCTTGTGTGTGTAAATTCTGGGGAATTAAATATTAATGAGACTAGAATGTTGTGTAAAATGATCTATTGCAATATATAATATGAATGGCCTAAACATACTTAATAAAAATGTTCTTAATTGCTATATATAATAAATAGATTATAAATGTTTAATATATACATGTAATCTAAATGCTCTAAACTGATGTATTTATATGTAACAAGAATGTTTCTCACTTTGTATCTACAACCCAGTTCCCAAAAAGTTGGGAGGTTCTGCAAAATCTAAATAAAAAAGATGTGCATATCATTTAAATCCTATATATTAAAAAATATATCAAATGTTGGAAATGAGATTGGTTTTGAAAAATATATGCTCAATGTTTGTCTGTCTCAAAACAATCAGGACAAGTTCATGTTTACCACTGCGTTGCATGTGTGCACCTTTTCTTTTAACAACGCAATATAAGTGATTAGTAGATGAGAAGACCGGCTGTATGTTTTCCTATTGTTGCTTCCCATTATTGAAATGTTGTTCATGCTTGATATTACTTTTCAGCTGCTGAACAGTTTGGGGTCTTCTCATTTTTTTCCCTCTCATGATGCGCCAAATGTTTTCAATAGGTGACCTGTCTTGACAGCAAACAAGTGTATTTTACTATGGAGCCATGCTGTTGTAATGCATAAAGTGGCTTGGCTTTATCTCTCTAAAATAATTAAGACCTTTCCTGGAAGAGAAATCATCTGGGTGGCAGCATATGTTGCTCCAAAACCCATATATATATATATATATATATATATATATATATATATATATATATATATATATATATATATATATATATATATATATATATATATATACACACTATTCAGCATTAATGGTGCCTTTCCAGGTGTGCAAGTCACTCATGCCATGTGCACTATTGCATCTCTGTGTCATCGCAGTTGCTGGCTTTTGAACTGAGCTGATAACAAGTCGAATGGTCCCTCTCCTCTTGGAGAATGGAGGATGCGGCATCTATTGTTTCCAAAATTTTCATTTGTTGGACTGCAGGAAACCTTTTTACTTTACCTCAGTCCAATTTTGTGATATTTTGTACCACAATTTTTTTTTGATACATTTGATATTTTGCTGTTTTACATTAAGAAAGGTTATTCTTGAATTGTTGCTCTATTTGCCAGCAGAGTCTAATAAGCTGGGTTTACAGATCTTTACAACTCTTTTGCTGCCCCTGTCCCAACTTTTTTCATATACATTTTTGATATAATTCAATCTTTTAATACCATGTGCAATATGAATGTTCTAAACATTATACATTATATATATATATATATATATGTATATATATATATGTATATATATATATATATATATATATATATATATATATATATATATATATATATATATATATATATATATATGAAAGTAATAAAAACGTCTTAACGGTTTCCTTTTTGTTAAAATAAAATGAGTAATTTTTTAAAATGATCTATTGCTATATAATATGAATTGTCTAAACATTTGTATACATACTTAATAAAAATGTTTTAAATTGCTATATATAATAAATAGGTTATAAATGTTTCAATTTTAATCTAAATGTAATTAAAATGATGTAAACTGTTATATCTATATGTAATGAGAATGTTCTACACTTTGTATGTACAACCCAGGTCCCAAAAAAACCCCTGCAATATGAATGTTCTAAGCATTTTCATTTATATATAATAAAAATGTTCTGCACTTTTATGTATTTGTGTGTAATGTAAATGTCCTAAGTTTTTATATCTAAATGTAATAAGAATGTCTTAAGAATGTTTTTCTTTTGGTTAAAATAAAATTAGTAATGTTTTTTGTACTTAAAAATCTAAGTAAGTATGCATGCGCACACACACATATGTATGTGCACTAACAGATTTATTTTTCCAAAGCGCTCTTTCACACTCAGAACACAGCCATTCTGGGCGTTCTGTATCCTTCCTCTCCTGCTGTTGGCATGCGGCTATAAATGCCAACACACACACATTTACCCTTGCACTTATCACCAGATGTTTCCGTGAATTAAAAAAAAGATTCACAAATTCTATTTTACAGTCAACATGTCACTATGTGCTGTAGAGAACTGAAGAAATCCACAATCCATTCCCGGCAAGAATTAAAATTTTAAATTGATTGATGTCATAATTTCTGCAGAATTCAGTTCTTCAGATAAAACAAAATCATTCAGAGTAGTTTGGCATAAAATGGTGCATTGTTTCTTTACTGTGGAGGTGAAAGAAACCAGAATGTCAGTAGTACAATTACAGCCATTTTATTAGCTATGAGATGAATAAAAAATATTTTATGTATCAGCATTGATCCAGCATTGAAATTGTTGTATATATATATATATATATATATATATATATATATATATATATATATATATATATATATATTGTTGTCTCCTCACAGTAAAAGGATGGACAGAACATTTGTGCATTATTCAGGTCTGACATAAGAGTGATTTTTTTATCTCATGGTGACAGTTTTTCCAGTCCCGTCCTATCTGCAACTTTTAATAATCTTTCGAGGCCTTATGCAAGTGGACTACCTTATATCTATTATCATCAGAAACAGAAACTCATGAAAAAAGAGTGGAATTCATTTTTTGACTAGAAATTTAATAGATGGAGATTAGTCACTGACTTCAGGACTTCACTACTGTAGATTTTTGGGATCTGTGGACCTCTCTGGTGGAATTGTGTAACTGCACACAATGTGTGGAATAACATTTTGTAATGTTGGTTGGGTGTCAAGCAGCTGAACCTGAGAAATCTATTGAAAGTGTATTTAAAGAATTTGGTAAAGGAAATCTTCTGAGAATGTAAGTGAATGATCTACATTATATCTTCACCAGTAAAGTTTTGAGTTTAAATCTGAGGCATAAACATTAAGCTGGATCTTTTTGAGTCTTTACATGTGACATGTGATGTTAATACATAAAGACATGAAGAAAAAGTAAGTGAATCTTTTGGAATTGTCTAGATTTCTGCATTGATTACTAATGAAATGAGGTCTGAGCTTGATCTGGGTCAGTGTTCTAGACAGGCACAATATAACTAAACTAACAGTTGCACCTTTCATGTCTTTTATTGAGTATTTTGAGTAACATCCATGTTTTGTACACATTTTGTATATGTTCTGTACACGTTTTGTACGCATTTTGTTCTTGTACTTGTGGATATCATGGCCCCAAAAAGAGAAGGACATCAGAGGTTATTTTACCACACAGAGTGTAAGTAATAGGTAGTCAACCAACTAGTTATGTTGATTTAAGATTAAAACCTTAAAAAATCATTATAAATTATAGTTTGGAATTACATGCAGGGTTCAGCATTAAAGCTTGTCCTAGGATCTTCAGCAGAGCTAACTAATAAAAGTCAAAACATTTCATTAGTTTATTTTTAAAGTTGGTTTCACAAGATCATTGCTCTCTGAAGCAAATGGAATCCCAACTTTAAGCACAAATTTGTATTCATCAATGCATTTTTTGCAGTGGTCACATATTCTCTATATCGACTGTGTTTACATGGGACATGCTTAAATGTATACAGCCCTGTTTGTTGGAACTAAATCTATGCCCCTTGTACCACAGCATTTCAATAGGGTTAAGATCAGGACTCTGACTTGGCCATTCCCAAACACAACCCTTCACTTTTTTCAACCATTCATTAGTTGATGTACTTGTATGTACTTGTGTTCAGTGGGCCATTGTTTTGTTGCATCACCCAATGTCCCTTCAGCTTGAGGTCATGGACTGCTGCCCTTACATTCTCCCGTAAAATGTTATGATACACCTATGAACTCATTGTGTACTTAATGTTGGCAATGTAGCAAAGCAGTCCATGCCATGATGCTCCCTCCACCATTCTTGCAACATTCATGCAGTCATTCTAGCTTGTTTTTTTCTCCTGGCTCAGTATTGGTACTTCTTGCCATTGTAAAAAATAATCTTACAAAGTGCAGCTTTAAATGCAAACTACTGTCCATAACATGACATGTTGCCACAGACAATAATGCAAAAGTAAAAAGTTGTTTGTAATGTTGTGGAACACAGGACAGGAAGTTAAAGTAACTGCAGTAATATCACTTTGAAGGATTACATCTAATTATTACAACTGATAATTCAGTACACTAATATTTTTAGTTTGTGCATACTGACACACATATAGTCACTAGTGTTCTGTCAATATTCATACTGGCAGAAATGTAATGTATGAAAATATCGCTGATGAAAAAACCAAGCACTGCCATCTATAGAGACAAATTTGTTCTTTAAAGATTCAGTTTCCCCTGGTTATCTGAAATGTTTCATTTCATTTTCATGTATGTATGCAGAATAATATGATTGGATTGACTGAGGGCCCCAAGAAGGATTTTGCTCAAATATTTTGGAAATGGTCCTGCACACTCTGCTATGCTAATAAGAGTGCCTGGGCATTTCTTTATATGGAAGTCTGCTAAACAGTGTAAAATACTGACCACAAATAATGGAATTTTTTTTAATGTGTCATAACTGTGTCATAGCTAAGACAAATGAATCAAAATCCATCTGCAGTCTTGAGTCTTACACTCTGAATGGGTAATTTTACAACAAAAAAAAATAGGCCTAATTGCAAAATTAGGGCATCATCATTTAGGTTTTAGGGTTTATATCTAGTTTATATATATATATTTATATCTAGAGCAAGCATGGTATAACTTTTTGTTATAACACTTGCTGGCTTAACAAACTGAATTATAACTGTACACAATAGTGACTTTGATTAGGCCAAAGGGTAGATTTCTTATAATTTGCTAGCTTTGCACATTTTTTATCAAGAGATAATTTCACCAATAAAATGTTTATATTATCTTTGATACCACACATGGGAAAGCACTGGACCCAGGGGTAATATGTGTCAGGGAACTGATAGGTATTAAATAGCTGAAACGTGGGTGAACTTTACTCAAAGCATATGTAGATAAGACTGTTATGCATGCTAAGTTTGACCAGTTTTTATGTTTATGGCTGACGCTTAACTAAGACGCCTGCTGGAACAGTGGTGTTAAAGTCTATGATACACTCTTAAAGAAAGATACAAGTAGGGGAATTTCAAAGTCCATCTTCATCTGCAGCGTCTGCAGTCCAACCAGTAAAACACTATGCCACTAAGACCTCAGTTTATTTATTGTTTCCACCAATAAATAACTATTAGTAATAAATAAACACATTTATGATAAGCCAAAAAGTCTCCGCAAGATTATCTGCAAAACAGCAGAAAAATGAGAAGAGGGATGCAGGTATGGTCCTTCTCCACAAAAAAGGCAGCAGGCATCACTGTGCTTGCTGCAGTGCATCGTAGTGCTTCTGTGATAATGCACTAGAGGGCGGTGTTCCCATCGAAATGTACTTAAAATGTTAAAATTTGTCTGAAGGTCAAAGTGGTTAGATGTAAAAGGCCCCGTTTTGGATGAACTACACGTGTTCTGTAATGTAAAAAAACTCTACTGGCCCATTCATCATAAAATGTTCTCACAATGTAAATAGAAATGTAAATAGAAAATATTAAAAGTCTCAAAAGGTACAATTTACTAAATTTGGGTTTTATGATTCTTCTGTAAATACTTTTATATTATCTATCTATCTTTTTATCTTTTTCCTGGCTATTTATTATTATTATTTTTTGGTTGTCAACACTGTATGTTGTTGAGGTCTAGATTCTCACTAGCGTTATTATACTAATTAAACTTAACTGCCGTGCCACCTAGTGGTCAAAAACTATTAAATAAACGTGATTCCTAATAAGTGCAACTTGGGGTGTCGCTGCAGATTCATGAATAGCGGGCTAAGTCTTCAATAGGGTTTTGGAGGAACGTTTATAATCTGATCTGCTCCTTCAGCCACTGTAGTCTTCCTGTTTTCCTGTGTTCAGTAAAACATTATTTTAAATAAACACAAGATCTTTATTTGAATTGGCAAAAGTCTTCTTACCTGACTGACTTTCAGTGGAGCCGCTGCCTTTCTTTAAGAAGTTTTGCACGTCCATTTACTCTTAACAACAGTGTATTGCTACAACTGCTATAATGGTTCAGAGCCTGTCAATAACATTATTTCTTGTACACTTTCTTTTTCATCTGTGTAGTTTCTTGATATTAATACTCCAAAAAATTTCTTCATTATGTATTTTATTTATATATTTACAATTTATATATCTTCTTCTTTTTGCTGTCCAGACTATCAAAAATCATTCTAGATACAACCAAAAATCGAATGTGGACTGGCAGCCTTAACAAGGCCTGTGATGTAGTTTGAATAAGGCTGGAAGTTTACTGAAGTAAGTTTTTGCCAAAATCCTGTCACAGAAACAGTTGCCAACCATTGTAGAGCATGTAGCACCAGAGGCCCTCCCCCTGGTCTTACATGTTTGGCTTACAACTTAGCAGCCCTGGTATGACCGAGCCAGGCATTATAATTCTTCGCAATGATCAACAGCAGAGAATTGCTGTTTAAAACAAGAACATCTCTGCAGGAAGTGCCATTTTTCCACCCTTTGGCCTTTCAGCCATTAACCTTAACCCTAACCTTAAACGCTCAGAGAACTTAAATCTGTTAGTTAATGTTGTACCTCTGGGCCACAATGACACATGTACAAAGTATGATTTTTGAATAACACCCCAAAGTCTAATAAATCTCTATTTCACCATACTTCTCAATGTGAACTGGGGCTCCAACTGAAGAATGGTTTAAGTGCTGATCAGATAGTTGTAAAATACCCACACTATTATGACTGGACAGTTGAAATGCCCACTTGTTATGTTACACAGTTATCTGTTAAAACCTCAATAACCGAGGTAGCAGTGGGTTAGAGCAGAGTTCCACAAAAAATCTTCCCACTAAAAGGATTACAAACTCTATAATACTGTGTATAGACAGATTTATTATTAACATAGACTTACATATTATTTTAGCAACAGCTACACCTTAGCTTTGTTTAAGCCAGCTAATGTAGGCCATGATTTCAGTTTTTTCTGATTGTATGAGCACTTTCAAGACATTTTCATGCTCCTCTCATTTAAAAGTCTAGTCTGTGGACATATTTGACCACATGCAAATTTGCAGAAAACCTTTAGAGCTAATACGGAATGGTCAGGCCTGTGGTCAGGCAAAATGTGCAAAAGAGAGGCCACATTAGGCACTGCAGGTTTGCCTATGCAAACAATTGTAGCTAAAACTACAACAAGTGAATTCTCTAAATAGTGTTATGCTGTTCAGGTTTCTGTGAACAAGACGTTATGTGTGTTTCTGTACATTTCATGTAGTTGCAAAATTGGCCTTTTAAAAGTGGTTTGTAGAAAGACCACACTTATTTCCAAACTCCCAAGATGATTGGGTATAGACAGGAAGATCGCTGCTGATGCATTACAACCTAAACAACAACCGTTTTTTGGAGATTCCTCTCTAGAACTCGTCCCTGGGCAGAAAAAACATCTTTTAAAAGCTCCTTCCCAATATCAGTAGCAATTTTTATACAGTAACATGCAAAAGTTTTGATTGATTGTTTGGTTGTTTTTGATGTGAAAATTTGTTAACAGATCCAAAATGGCATTTACTGCAATCTTTTTGCGATAGCCTGTGTGTCCATGCCTTTTGACCACGCATTGTTTTGCATTTGTATTATTTACAGGGGCAGTCTTTGCATTATGCACACTGCATAGGGTCTCCAATATTAGTCTTCTATTATTATTGTTATGATAATTTTGTTCTCACTACATTCTCAGATTATTTTGCATATGAAAACATGCTCATGGAAATTGGTTTTGTGTGGTTTTAGCCCATTTTTAAGCCCGATGGTTGGAGCCAACCGAATTTCACCATGGGTTTGAATTTTAGCTTTATCGGCTGTCGTTAGCTATACAGCGAGAGAGGGGAAATGATGCCTGATTAATTGCCCTAACAAGCTCTGATTGTGCAGTCACACGATGTAATGAATTAAAAATAAATATGTTGTTTTTTTAACTTGTCTTTGTAAAACTGTCTGTAGTCCACCTGTTGTTAAGCTTCTGTGCACACTGTCGCAAATTAAAGCAAGCTTGTTGCACTTTGGCCAGGGGTGTATCTGTAACGCCCCCTATAGTTAGTGCACTATGGAAGTTCAGTTTTAGTTTTTCACGCTGAAACTGTTTGTCCAGTATGGAATTGTACACACATGGCTGAATCCTATATAGCTATTTATTAGGCATATGATGCACAGTTTCGGGTGCAGAAATATTTGAATTCCTACATGGTGCTATGTATGTAGCAGGGAATCATTTGAGAATCAGCCAATGTTTGCTTTGAACTGGGATGCACAGTTCCTTAAAAATTTAAATGAAACTTTATTGGAAATTGTCTGTAGACAGAGCTGCATATAGGGGCAGCGTTTAATGTACATGCAGTCAAACCAATCATTCTTTCTGCTGTGAGCATATTAATCGCAGGCTTTGGCAGCACATGATGGGGGATAAAAAACCCCAGTGTATGCCTAGCTTTACCTGCCAATATGATGAGACAATTTCACCTAATACAATAACCAAAAGCAAATATAAAAAATGCCTAGAAATAAGTTATAGGGCCTGTATGATGAAGAGACAAAGTTTCCTTGTGTTTTTTTTATTTATGTCGACATTTATAAGATTTATGGAGTAGACATTGTGAAAGTTTTAAAACATAAATAAGGTACATTGTTTTAATGATGTCATGAAAAAAACAGGGCAGCCAATAACATAGCTCATTTACATATATCGGTCGGACACAGTAACAAAAATAGGTTGATTAATTCAAAGAGAGAAAGAGAAGTTGTAAATGGTCATGTAAAAATAAATATTTACCCCACAGTCTAGGACAGTCACTTTGACTGTCTAGGACAGTGTTCGCCCTGAGTGAAAATAGAAAACTGGTGTGTTGACCGCTAAACTGAGCTACAGAACAAAAGTCTTTATCCGACAAAAGCCCACGATCATACTGCCACAACACAGTCATAATCATCAATGAATCGGTGGCGTATCACCTCCGTACTGTATCGCAGATGATAAGGACAGAACTGGTGCAGCGCTGGTCTAGAAACCCTTAACCCGTTTGTTCACCCGTCTCTTATCTCTTTTCTTGGCAGATGAAGCCTCCTGCTCGCCTCTGCTCCAACCAGAACGCGGGGGCAGTGTCGCCCCACATCACCCCACCGCCGGGCATCACCCCACCGCCTCGCAGCCACTCACAGCCCCGCTGCCTTCCACAGTTCTGGTGTTCTCTAGCTCCGCCCACGGACACAAACCCCCGCCTCTAACTCCGCCCATGCGCTGGAGCCCCGTCGACTCAGAAGGAGAAGGAGGCGGAGCTTCATAGCATCGTGGAGACTGACAGTAACAAGTACTTCAGCGTTTGAGTCACTTATTCCTTCATTTCTCATTTCTTAGCTGAAAAAATGTCTTTGGCCCCTTTCGAAATACTCACGCTCGTGCGTTTTACTGTAGCTCGAGGTAAGCCGAGGGTGTAGCCTTTCTAAATCCCGGGTAACTGGCCTGGCATCCTGGCACTGGGGTTAGCTTCCTGCTACTGCTTCTCCACAGTTCAGTGTCCCAAATGACTAAGAAACCTCAGTGACATCATTTAAGCAAGTTTTTACATCAGTCCCAGTGACGAAGGTGCCTGTTTGATTTATTAAGATTAAAGTGCACAATGACACGATCATTTCATAATGTCGGCCTGATTTTCTTTAAGTGACGCCCACTTTTGTACACATGCGCATTTTCTGCAGGTTTGTAACCAGATGTAGATTTTAATTGTATTAATAAATTCATTTCATGGAAGAAAGTCAGAGTGATCTTAGTTATCGGTGAGTCTGAAATGGCTCCTAAAGTCCATTTAGAAAATGTAATATTCTATATCCAGATGTGGCATGCATGTCCAATAGGCTTTTAGTCTCGGTCTGCTATTTGCATGTCGGCCTTGTCAGTCGTCTGCGGAGAGGGCAACGAGGTAGCAGTGAGAATATTTCGGTCAGTGTTCTAAGGTTCACTTTGACGTTTCACCCGATTAGTGTAGGACGTTAACATCAGATAGATCAGAGTTCCTCAGTGCTGTTCCCAGAACACATTTCCTGCGCAAACACAGCCGTTTTAACTTTATGAAGGGATTGTTAATGGGATGATTAGTTGAGCTAGGTGTTGATAGTGCAGGTAAAATGTGCAAAACTGATGACTAGGAAATACTGGTCGTGGATTATTACAAATTAGTTGTTAGTACAGGTTTTCTGAATGTTGACTAATACAGTCTTAGGTCATTAATTAACTCTCCAACGTTTTCAGTTTTTGTCTTTGCTTTGTCTGTGTAAAGTAAAGCTTTAGTGAATAATATTACATGTAGCTAGTAGAATTATTATTATTATTATTATTATTATTATTATTATTATTATTATTATTATTATTATTATTATTATTATTCATAGCAACAACAACAATGCTACTACTACTACTACTACTACTGCTACTAAGAATAACAATAGGGAGAAGAATGAGGGATGTATCATATCACCAGATAAATGCTTTAAATATGTTAGGATAATATTAATAAATTCTTAGTGTAGTATTGTTTGTTTATAAAATGCAACTTAAATGAGTGATGTGTAAGATGATGTAACTTGTTGAATTCATGCATCAAACAATGGGGAGCAGCATATCTCCATAAAGTTATTGTGTCCGGTCCTTTCGTAAGAAATGCACAATGTTATCACTGACAGCTGTTTATGTATTATTCTAGAAGAAACTAGAAGAACCAATGCAAATCAGCATCAAACTCCATCCCTTTCATCCCGTCTCCCGTGTTGGAGTGATTTTTTTTGCTTGTATTTATATCAATACGTGTATTTGCTGCTGAATGTGGATTCATGGCAGCGGTCCTTATAACGGATGCTTATTATGGATGCTGATAGCATGTGATTTTGCAAATGAACAAATTCAGCAACATGAATAATTAACTTTACTGGACACCATCATTTAAACCTCAGCACAAAGACCATCTATTATGCAAATGAAACAGACTTATGCATAATGTATAATGTGCAATGCTATCCATCATTGCATTTACTCATACTTTCATTGCCAAACTGTCCTTAAATGATATAACCGTGAGCAGAACATTCAACATGATTGACAGGAGATTACAAGATGCCGTCAGAAACAGAGCATGTGAGTGGAGTGGAGAGGCAGACATTTCTGCTCCTCACTCAAAGCGTTTCTGTAGTCACTCCTTGTTCTATTTGTTGCTCCTTGCTTGCTCTTCTCTTAAACACTTTAGAAACTGCTCCATGTCTGCTCCAGATAACTTATTTGTATGATTTTTTATTGTATGTCCTGAATGCCAGAACAAGACATACACACTTTATTTAATTAATTATATCAATATATTATGTCAATTTTAAGTTTTCTACATCATTTGAACACACCAATTGGCATTTACATTGAGTATAGAGTTCATGATGAACTGACAAATAGAAATGCTCCAAAATTGCTTGGAAAAAATTCTGGTTCCATTGACTTCCATTGAAAGTAAAGCATGTTTTTGGTCTCTCCTGTAAAGTTGCAATTTTGGAGATACGTCATTGGACAGCACCGATATGTCCATTATAGAACGAGAGAGAACACTGGAGCGCTGACTTCCTAAAATGCATATGCAAACAAAGTAATGTCACTCCGCCCAACTTTGCACTGCTTATTCTCTGGTTGTAGCACTTCTATTTCTTCATCCTCTCATGTTGGATTGATTCAACACGAGTCACTACACATTCTTGAGGTACAGAGTGGATTTATGAGGCAACACAGGCTAGAGCTAGCTGAGTAGCATGCTGACTTCAGTATATATATACAACACGATACATAGACTTCGTAATTTTGGTGAATGTCGGAATGTTTTACACTAAAATCTTAGAAATTGCTAAAAACTTCACAAAATGTGAATAAAACAGGCCTAAACTGAGAGACTGCGACACAATTGTCTTCATTTCTATGTAGACTGTTCAGAGCATTGTACTATAGTTACGCGTGGGTCCCCACTGGTATTCCGACAGGCCCCGCCTCCTACGGTAGCGTTGGCTCACACTGAGTTCGAGTTTTTGTCGGAAAACGGGTGGGTATTGAAAAACGTGTCTTTCAGTCTCCTCATCCTCACTGCGCACCGCTCTGACAGCACGGCGGCTAAACGCTTCTGCAGGCGGGGCTGATGGATTTTGAGCTCCGCCCAGAAACACAAAAATCCACCAAGGCTGAAAACTCGTAACAGCGGCGGGCAGGACCGCAGGCGGGCGCCTGCCACACCGAAACAGGATCGGAGCGGAGCGGCGAGGACACAACGGCCATCCCGGACAGCTGAGCGCTCGTTACAGAGCTACCAAACACGCTGCTTTCGTCATGGAGCTCCTTAGCATGGTGAGTGAGCAACAAACTTCTGTGATATCCCAGTGCATTTGAGAGTTTAAAAGCTTTTACTAATTATGGATGTGCGGTTGGAATGATGCTGCTGCTTCCTTTATCCATTCGGATATATAATTTGAACCGACTTTTCAAATTACATGCAATTATGAATACGCTGCTTGAATACATTGCAATAGTGTTGTGATAAAGTTTTGGTCTAAAAATATTTTTTAATAAAAAAAAAATTAATTCATGATGGAGGGATGCAACATAGCTATTCTCAGAGGAGGCATACTTTTTGATTTACCACTATCATCAAAATTACATATACAAATCTAAAGAGGGGCAGTCACAATTATTTTAGAATCGCATGATTGCGATTATTTGATATTATCGCATTTACTTAATATTACAATAACTTTTCACATGTATTTGATTTGTGCAACAAGCAGAATGTTATGTGCGTTTGTTGGGGATGCTAAGCATATAAATTGAAAAAAATATATATTAATATAGTGTATTACAGTACAAAGAGTATTAGCTATTAATCAAATATACCTAGCAAACAAGCTTATCAGTTCATTTGGCTACTTCTGGCTTGTACTTTAATAGTTCTATGCAGTGGACAATTAAAATGGTTAATTACAATTATTTAAATAAATTGTCAATTAAAATTTCATGATCATCACAAGCCTAATCAGAGGACACATGTAGGTTCACTTTTGGTTTTTAGTGGTAAATAAAAAGGTTATATTTGCACTTTAGACATGGCAAGCCCTGATTTCTATCAGCACCACTGTATCAGTGTTTCTTAACAAATGAACGTCTTCACATCAAAACGATCTAAATGACTTTGTTTACATTTCAACCACCAAATTATATTAAATGTTAAAAGATTAATGGAACAACACCTATTAGCCTAAAAGCCATTTGATAGCATGTGGCTTTACAAATTAACTAATTGATCTTTCCAGCATGTTAATTACCAGCCTTTGTAATTGTATCCCAGTGATTCCGCATATTAAATAATTAACTTTACTGGACACCATCATTTAAATCTCAGGACGAAGACCATATGTTACGCAAATAAAACAAACTTATGATATGCATAATGTATAATGTGCAATTTGTGCAGCTGAGTCTTTCCTTTTGATGCCAAAAAATGCCAAACATTAGATGTAGATTCACAGAACCCACTACAGTCTGCTGTGCAGGTGTATAAAAAAATAGCAGTGACAGTCCTTTACTTTAGGGGTCAAGTCTGTTTATGAAAAACCACAAAGAGAAGTGAAAGACGCACAGAAATAGATCTCCAGGCACAGGCCTGTGGATAGCCATGTTTGGTCAAACTGTGGATGAATGAAAAAAGTTTAATTGCATGCAGAATGGAACGTCTCAGCTTTCTTCTGATTCTTGAGCTTGATTGCCTAGCTTTGCAAAGGGATGTTGATGTCAGAAAGATGGGATCAGCAAGTTGTATGTCTGTGCACAACCATATCTTTCAGACCTTTATTATGATGTACCAGCTTAGCAGATATAACCTTTTTTATTATACGCTTAATCGTTTAGCACTTTTTATTAGGCCAGCATGGGGTCATAAAAATCAAATGCATGAATTAAGGGAGCACTTTGGAACTAGGGCATCTCCAACGTTGCACTGGCAGACATATTTTCAAAGATGCACTCGGTCAAGCATATTCAATAAGGATCTCACATATTTGGGATTTGGCATGGGAATGGCAAAGGAATGACATGGCCAAACAGTAAAATTCATATATAAATATATATATAAATGGTATTTCTGGATTTATTTATTATACTCTCAAGCAGCTGATTGTTTAGGCAACTATACTTGATGCTAATTAGGTTTTGATTTTATGAGCAAAAAAACACTTATTGTCCGGATCAATGGTTTAAAATTATTAGACACCATTGCTGTTTTTACACTGACCAACCATAGCATTAAAACCGCCATCTTGTTTCTTCCTTCTTTGTCCATTTTATCATCTCCACTTATCATATAGGAGCACTTTGTAGTTTAACAATTACTGACTGTAGTCCATCTGATTCTCTGCATACTTTGTTACCCCCCTGTTGCCTTGTTATTAAGTAATCAGGACCCCCACAGGTCCAACACAGAGCATATATTATTTATTTGTTATTATTAATTTATTATTTATTATTTGTGTGGCGGAGCACTTTAATTACTGCGGTGACACTGATGTGGTGGTGTGTGTTGCACTGGTATTAGTGGATCAGGCACAGTGGTTTTAAACACCTCAGTGAGCCTGCTGGACTGAGCAGCATTTTGTGACCACTAATGAAGGGCTAGAGGATGACCAACACAGACTGAAGCAGATTAGTTATTGTCTCTGACTATACATCTACAGGATGGACCAAGCATGTAGGAGTGTCTCATTAAGTGGACATAGTGTTTAAGAACTCCAGTAGCACTTCTGTGTCTGATCCACTCATACAAACACAACACACACTAACACACCACCAACACTGCAGTGACACTATTGAAGAACCGGCTGAAGAGGACTACAGATGGACTACAGTTTGTAATTGAAAAACAAAGTGCTTCTATATGGTAAGTGATGAAATGGACAAAGTGTGTGGATATAAGGCAGGGGTTGAATGATGGCTAATCTGTGTATATCAGCATTGGCTGATATGTAAATGATGACATGTCATCCCTTGGATAAAGGGGGCTTTCAAGCTCGCTTATCCATCCAGGTCACCTTTTACTTTGTCGCCATGTCCCTTATACAGTGTCCAATCAATAAACATTAAAGTTCTTAGGGGGAGAAAGCACAGCTCTGTTAAAAAAAGGGCCACTCACAGCAAAACTGAGTGACCTCTCACACAGATAGAGCAAGAAGGGAGAAGGGAAGAGAGAGAAAGAGGGAGAGAGAGAGAGAGAGAGAGAGAGACTGAGACAGAGACGAGACACATGGGGGAGGCAGTGACCTGTAAAACGAGAAAGGACACATTGGTCTTTTCAGTACAGAGTGTTTGTCTTTCTTATCATCTTATTTTCTGCTGATAAAGGGAAATGCAAACCGTTGTAGTTAGAAATAATATACCCAGTAAAAAAGAGAATCTATAAGAAAGGATATTGAACTCTACTCTGATGACTATATCATATTGGTCAGTTGCCATTGCCATCTAGGTGGTTTTATATTTCTTATTCAAACTTAAATTGTAATTAAATGCAGTTACAAAGCACCCTGTACTACACCGACATGGAGTCAATGCTGATCAATGCTTCCAAAAGCTGAACCTTCCGGTATGAATTCTGCTAGGAATCATTTTTCATCCAGCAACCATCATTTGTACTTTGAATATGTCTCATGCAATTTTATGGCACATAGAAGGTCAAAGACAGTCAAATCAGTAGGTCAGTTACAGATTTTTATTTCTCTCTTTTTTGTGCATTCCAGAAACAATACCATGCCATAGACAAGTGGCTAAACTCTGCAGTGGATAAGCTATTCGGAGAGAGAGGTTTGCGCTTTCTGTCTTCTGTTCAATATGTAGATTTTTAGTCCTTCCACTGTTAACTGGAACATGCAATGTAAAAAGATTGATTCTAGTACTTTTGTCTTTCTTTGTTGCTTTCATTTAGCATAGTTATTCCCTGGAGACAGTAGCAAGGGTTCATTTCAGCACCATTAGACCTGCAAGATAGAAGTAGATTGCCTCAATGCAAATCAGTAGAAAAGCTCTTTGTTAATCTTGAATGGCTGTTACTTTAGAGGCTGTACTGTAACTTGCGTAGTTATGTGTGTTAAAGTTCATCTGCGGTCAAGTTTGATCTGCTCACACTATCTAATCCGTATTATTAATACAAATCCTTTTGGAATGCCATCTATGTGCTTTTTTTAATATATACTAAAAATTATTATTAGTACGTTTTTTATTTATAGTTTTTATATTAGCAGTATTATTTATAGTTTTATAGTAATTGGACATGTACAGAGGATTAACATTTTTTGATCTAGACAAAAAAGACCCACTTTTTCTCCAAACTTCAAGTCATGCCAGTGCTGGTTTTGTTCTGGATAGAAAGAGACTGCACAGCTTCAGGAATACAAATGTCCCTCAGATCTATTAAAGCCTTCTGTTAACCATGAGCTTTCAAACAGTGTTAACAGTGCCATGGCCAAATTTAAGTCAGCAGTAGAGAAACAGATGAAGATTAAGGGGGTTAAGATTTTTGATGATACACAATATGCATTACAATTTTAGTTTAGTAATTCAACATTTGCAAAAGTATCTTGCAAAAACAACAAAAGAGAATGATAATGTGAAAGATAATATGAAACTTGCAAACATTTTTTGCAATATATTTTAGCATGATAATGCAAACAATAATATGACTTATCATTTTTTTGTAATAAAAGGCCTTATTTTCAGAATAATGTTTATATCACTAAAAAATATGTTATATATGTTATAGGTGTTATGTTATATATAGTATATTTGTAACATTTCTTTTGCTGGTAGATCCAAGAGTTCGAGGATGGCTGCTGCTGGACTCCTGCACACCTACTCTGCTCCTCACCCTCATCTACCTCCTGATAGTCTACCTGGGACCAAAATACATGAAGAACAGACCAGCCTACTCACTGAAGAATGTTCTGCTACTGTACAACTTCTCAGTCACCATGCTGTCATTCTACATGCTGGTGGAGGTGAGGACTGAGGCCAGGGCTGTCCAGTTCTAGTCCTGGAGGGCCAGTATCCAGCCTATACGGGAGATTCCTATTGAACTCTTGACTTCATCAGTAACTGGTATAAATGGGGGTTGTTGTAGTCTTGCACCGATACCAGTACCATTTCGGTATCATCGTCTATACTCCAGTATCAGTATCAGCGATGAGGATTCAACATACTAACGTGCTAAAACATGCTAATGGTAGCCCCTTATCCGAATGTCTGAGACAGCCTTTTTTCATTTAGTAAGCACTCATCTGCTTACTGAGTTAATGTTATTCCAGGCTGTGTAACATTTCGCCCTCATGTAGCCATTAGCTAGCATAACAGCCTGGTAGCGCGGCCAGTGTACTTAACTGTATCACTCAGCAGTGGGGTCTTGGGGTCCCTGTACTTCAATCAAACTGGAGACTGCTACTGATAGCATGAATGACGGTCATGTTTTCTAAACTCCAGCAGAGGGTGATGCTCACAGATGTAAGTGTGAGTGAATGAGACACTTGAACGAGACAAAAGACTAGAAAAATTTGGATGTGAAACAACATTTATTATTAAATATTAGGACTTAAATGTCAGATAGGTTAGATAGAGTTAGTATCAATGCTTGCTATCTGTCTGTATTTATGAATCAGGTATTGGTTTTAGAAAGGAAAAAGTGGTATCGGTGCACCTCCACTTTTATCAATCGAAATTACTAGTGCATGCCATGTACAGGAGTGATGTGTGTGTTCTAGCAAAACTGTGTGCACTTGCATCTTTTGCTACTATTGTGACGGATGCGTGTCTTACTCTTTGTATTTGTGTGTGTGTGTAGCTAATTTCAGCAACCTGGTCAGCAGGCTACCGTCTGAAATGTCAAGCCCTTTTTGACGCAGGGGAGGGTGACGTTAGGGTAAGAAGCACTACAATTCCCATTACCCCCTTTTACCTTTTAGCCAATGACATACTAATGGGCTGTAACCGAACTGGATCCCTGTAGACCTCTGTAGTTGTGTGTTAATTTGTAGTCAGCCTTATGTCCATATTAGCAACTGCTTTTTCTTTATTAACTAGTTTTTAAACAAGATACAGTATGTCTTATGTATATTTTCCAGGAAGTCTTATATGAACACTGTTACACACTTTCAACCCCACACTTAAAAAAATAAACACTAACTATTTCTAATATACTCCACTACTTCTAAACAAAGCTTGCAAGTTTATTTAGGATGTATATTTGTGCAGTTGTCTAGTGATGTCAGTGCGCAGCACTGTTAGCTTACATGAAGCTGGATGAAGTTTTTCTGGACTCAGGCTGTAGGAGCCGCTGAGTGCTCTGATGTGTGAATCACATGTTTCATTGTAAGATAAAAGGCTTAAGCAGCGAGCTAATATCAGATTTTTAGCTGTTTTTTGTGCTGTATTACTGTCTGCAGGGTGGTCATAGTTGTATTATCTGACCCTGGTCATTATGATGATGATAAATGTCCTGATGTGTGAATCACATTTCTATTTTAACCCTTTATAAATCATATGAAGGCTAAAAACCCGGGAACTAATATAACAGTAGTGAGTGGATTTTGGGTGTTGAGTGTTTTTTTGGAGCTGGATTGCTGGCTGGTACAGTAAACGCTAAAAGGCTTCAGCTCTTAGCAAGCGATGCCACCACCCACTTTCATCAAGAAACCCCAAACAACAGAGGTACTATAAATAAAAGTGAAACAGGAGATAACATTGATGTTGCTTTCCTCCTGTAAAGACTCCTGAAGAGTGAAGGGATGAAGTTTGATGCTAAATTGCAATGCTTCTTCTAGGAAGGAGGAGTGACTGTGCATATCCTTATTTCTACCAAAAGGGGGGTAAACCCTAACTTTCTGATGATATATTCCCCCTGTTTTTTGGGGAGTGTGAATCTGACAGGTTGCATTATTTTACAAATCGCTCCTTTAAGCTTACTCTGGGTCTGGGTAATTACCCCATAGGAAAATATTTTCACTTAAATTATTAATAATAATAAGTTGCATTCATGTAACATAGTTCTCTAAATTGACTAGCTTGAGGAATAATTCCCACAACAAGTTCAACAATAGTTTTAATGCCTGAACATAAATTAAATGTAATATGTTGACTTGATTTTTGACTTGAAAGATTAATACAGAAACGATACCTGAAACCTCATCTAAAACAGGGGGGCATTTTAAGAAAAAAAAAAGCTCTTTCATTTAGGTGTGTCTTAAAGGAGAATTAGCTAAATGACTGTATAATTCAGTGGTTATAATGTAAGCATTCACAGTGGTTTAATGTGAAATGGTTCATTGTAGACTGACTCTGGAGGTTATAAGCGTTGCAACGTTTACAACACAGTTATAGTAATAAAATCATAAAGATAACTTATACAAAATTTAGGTGTAGTGTTGATAATAGATAACTAATTCAGTAATTCAGTACAATTTACAATTGCCTTACACATTGCATGTATCCTATATAATATTTCCAAACGTATGCTTTAGACTAAAAATACCATAAATCAGAACCTCAGACACTAGGGTGTAAGCAACTATGTGGTTCATTAACTTTCAAAGGCATGACATTCTTCACATATAATTATAAAGGCTTACTTGATCCATTTTGAATTACCCAAATAACTGAGGAGTCATTTAGTAGTTTTGGTCCAATCACTATGACTGAAAATGACATTTTGTCAGGGTTGAATAAAATCAAGCACTTGCTTTTTCAGAGATCAACAGTTCTAGTGGCCCAATCTGATCTGGGACTGTGAGTGGTACGTAGTGAATGGGGATGTGATGATGGAAATGTTTAACAAGGCTTGGGCTTCTTGTTGTAGACAAAAATTGTACAATACTGTGGCCCTCCTGGATTAAAGTTTGAGAACCCTGCATGTGCACATGGGGGACCAGCATGGGGGACATTTTATGGCCATGACTTGTTTGTGCTCTGTGGTTCAACTGACGTGCATTTTGGTACAGGCTCTTTATAATGTTGTGTTCTGTATATATATATATATATATATATATATATATATATATATATATATATATATATATATATATATATATATATACATATATATATTGTTAACACTTCATGTGTGCTCCATTTGGCCTATTAAAAATCATCACAGCATATTGTATATTGTATGGTCAAATTTGCAACATAGCATGCATATGTCAGCGTCATAACTTGCATTATTATATCAAGATATAAAAAACAAAGACCTTGTGGCTATATATACATGGTAAACCAGTAAAAGTGATGGCACACCAGATGAGTTGTAGCGGTCTTTGCAATTCAGAACTGATCAACAGACATCAGTACCTGACCTCACTAATGTTCTTGTAGCTGAATGCAATCAAGTCCTCCCATCAATGTTCCACTTCCTATTGTATAAGAGTTGAAAAGCTGTTATTGGTACTTTGTAGTTATACAGCTGCAGACTGTAGTCTGTCTGTTTCTCTGCCTCATTTGTTAATCCCCTTTACCCTGTTCTTCAATGGTCAACATCCCATAGAGCAGGTGTGTTGTGCCTGTGTGTTTTTAAACACTGTGTACTCACTGATCACTCTATTAGACACTCCTACATTGTTGGTTCACTTTAGATGTGAAGTCAAAGACAATTGCTCCACCGTTTGTGTTGGTCATCCTGTAATCTTTCATCAGTGGTCACATGTTGCTGTTGGCTGGATAATTTTTTAACTATTCTCAGTCCAGCAGTGACACTAAGTTGTTTTAAAACTGTTGTGTCTGATTCATTCACACCAGCACAACACGCACTATTACACCATCACCACGTCAGTGTCACTGCAGTGTCGAACATGACCACCACCCAAATATACCTGCTCTGTGGTGGTCCTGTTTGGGTCCTGATTATTGAAGAACAGAATGAAAGGGGTTCAAAAAATGTCTAAATTAGTTTGTCATACAGTGCCAGATCACTAGGTAATGCAAAACTATACAAAGGTTTGCATGCCCCTGGTCAAATCATGCCTTCTACAGAGAACATATCTGCACATTCTAATGAACAATAACTATTCATTTCCCTAATTTAACATATTGGGGGAAAAGAAAACATAACATTTGGCAAAAGTCATATTTTAAATAGGATTTTTTTGTTTCAATATGTTACGCAGTGCAACCTCACAGAAACTGTACATTAAAATGTGCAGAAAATTTTCTTCTGCATTTGACTACATACATTAACACCACACATTTGTGCATTAATCTATACTTAGTGATAAGCCGTGTCTGTCTGTGTAGTGCATTAGGGTGTGAGTTTAAATATTAAGCCAGGCAACCTTTCTATGTACTGAACAGCCATCCAAAGTGTTTCTCCTGGATAAAATCAACAATAAGCTACCATATATCATGTATGTGATCTGATTGGGTCCTTTAATTCCTTTCTCTCTTTCTTACATGGGCAGGTGGCAAAGGTGTTATGGTGGTATTACTTCTCCAAGCTGATCGAGTTTCTAGACACCATCTTCTTCGTTTTGAGGAAAAAGAACAATCAGATCACCTTCTTGCACGTGTATCACCACGCCTCCATGTTTAATATCTGGTGGTGTGTCTTGAATTGGATCCCTTGTGGACAGAGTAAGTAAAAACTAAAGGAAGGATGGTTAAAAGCCAAAGCCTAAATATGAGAGGTGTTGCGGCTAGTATAAGTGTTGGTGTCACAGAATTCGGGTCTGATTGCATTGACCTAGTATCAGACAAATAAATACAGTTAGAAAAAAAGACTGCAGCACTTTTTTCATTTCTACCGCAAAATCTCTATATTCGGTTGTTGAGCTTGAATTTGGATCACAGCATTCATCTCATCTCACAGACAAGAAACAGTCATGTGCAAACGTTTGAGCACCCCAGGTAAAGTTATGTTTTGTTGAACTAAGTTGAAACCTCCTCTACAGCAGTCTCTAACTTTAGTCTTCGAGAGCTACCTTGCTGCAGGGCAATTTACAATTAGCCAAACCTGCTGCAGTTAATGAATCTCTTTCCAAGTCCCTAATTGGCAGGATCAGATGTATTAGGGTTTATCAGGGGTTGGAACTAAACTCTGTAGGAAAATAGCTCTCCAGGACTAGGGTTGGAGACCACTGCTCTATGGGGCACAAGCTGGAAAATTATATTTTGCTGCAATTTGTATTTATTTACTAAATGTAATATTTGAAAACAATAAAGCATGAAAAAACATGTTTTATAACTTTTGTACAGACCTTATTTAGTCCTCATTTGGGCTGAAATGTGCTGATCTGAAACTGCAGCACTGTACAGTTTATGTAATGCATCATATCTGATCATCAGACTGAATCAGACTACATCATCAGACTGAATCACAGGAGTCAGAATAGATACTGAACAGTGATGTTGCCCTCTACAACTGATGTGCTGATTGTTCTTTGTGCAGGTTTCTTTGGGCCCACGTTGAACAGTTTCATCCATGTGCTGATGTACTCGTACTATGGTCTGTCCACCATCCCATCCATGCACAAATACCTGTGGTGGAAACGCTACCTCACACAAGCCCAGCTGGTCAGTTCTCAGTTTTTGTCTTGATTACACAAGAGTATATCTTCACTGTTGTAACAAAACCTCATCTTCAAAAAAGAAAAGAAAAAACTTTTGATATGACTTTTGATATGCATTTTTGTTCCTTTTCCACTTTTTTGTTCTCTTCTAATGTCAAACATTGGAACAGTATGTGAAATGCTAAATCATTAAAACATGATCAGTATTTTTTGTATGAGCTATATTCTTGTGAAAACATGTCTGACTTGTTCAGTATTCTAAATCCAAATTATATACTGATTTGTGCAACATGTTCCAAATACATTGAGACAGAAGCATATTTAAACTCCTCCCAGTACAACCAAAACTCCTCCCAGTACAACCAAAACTCCTCCTAGTGCATCACTGGGCACATGATCCATGATATGCTGATGTTTGTTTGTCTAGGACAAGACAAAACAAAATGCTGAGAATTGCTCCCGAAGAACATGATTGCAGTTGACAACAAAAGATGAAGAACCATAATTGGTTGCCGCGTAACTCACATATTTCTATATTTTGTCAAGCACAACAATCAGATTTCAGTCTAACCGGAGACACATTTGACAACCAACTGTAAATGTATGTTGTTAAAATCTTATCAGGATGCAATTCATATACTGTTCTCATGAATTTACCTAGTGTAAATAAAGTCCTTGAAACCAGTAATGTCAGCAGCATTTCTGGATTCCGCAGTGTTTGACCAGATTTGTCTTTTAATAACTAAAATATCACTTGTTGGATTATTTGCAAACACCTTCACTCCACCCTGTTTCTTTTATACACAGGTGCATCACCTGTTGAAGATGATTTTTCAGTATTTTACAATTTTCAGTTTCAGTCTTTAGGTTTGTTAAAAGTGAAAGTACACATGACTGCTTTTTGTATTTATTTGCATTTCACATATTTTTCCAAATTAAGATTTATGCAGTTATTTGTTCTCTCTTGTTTTTATTTTTGCTTACAGGTCCAGTTTATTTTAACTATAACACATACACTCAGTGCAGCGGTTTTCCCCTGTGGATTCCCGCTAGGCTGCCTGCTATTTCAGTCCAGTTACATGGTTACACTTGTCATTTTGTTCGTCAACTTCTATATGCAGGTAAGACGCAACAGTCATAAACAGTAAGTGTAATTCCATAATCTAATTAAAGAGAGTATAGAAAGCAGCTAGTAATAGCATGTTATAGTAATACATGCTATTGCTTTTTATTAGCTCAATATATACAATTTAAAAATTAAAGGTGCCAAAAGTCATGCCAGAAAACAACTAGTTTTACTTCCGTAAAGACCCATTTAGTGGTAGCCTCTTTAGAGAAGAACCATCTGTGGAAAGAAGATATTTTACATTTAAACAAATCTCAACATAATATAACGGTTCTATCACAGGTAAAGGTATCACAGGTCTTTAAAACCATCCCTCCAAGCCGACAAAGCTCCATTTATGAGCAAAACAAATTTTCAGTTTTGACAAATTACTGTATGTATGTATGTATGTATTATTATTGTTCAAATACACTACTTGAATGTATGAATTTAACATTTAAATTAGTCATAAGATCTTGAAGATTTAAGTTGGAAATCTTCAATGAAATAAATTGTTTTTGTTAAGAACAAAATGGCTTAACAATAGTCAGTGGAAACCAAAACCATCAGCCCATTAAAGGGTGGATTTAAAATCACACCAAAATATAACATTTACCATCACTAATGCTCTCATCTGTGAAGAGATGAGAGAGCGTCGCCAATGGCAGACCTATATTTGTTGCCAATTGAGCTACATGGTGCTGGGCTGTGAGCTCAGGTCCCTCTAAAGCAGGGCTATTTAATTAGAGTTTAATTAGACCCTACTGAATTCTAATTAAATACCCCTGCTGTATACTTAAGTAGCCTAGTATCAGCATCTTATGACATCAGCAACTGAAAGACAAACAAATTACAAATACCGTTCAGAATATTTAAACAATATTTATTTTAAATGCTGAACTTCAATAATTATTTATAAAACTTCTAATAAATGTTGTTTCCTCATTTAAAGTAAAAACAAGGGCTACATAAAAAATAGATGTTTATAGAAAAAGTGAGTAAAATGTGCAGTCTTCATGTTAACTCAATTTCACAGATTGACATGTTCGTTTTACAGCGGAATTCTCCAAAACTAGACGAGCAGGTCTCAGTCCATTCCTGGTTAAACAGCCAGTTTTCGCTGTAGACTTTTCTTTTTTAGAGCATGTTATTCTTTCTGACTCGCTTTATTCTCAGACTGCTGCTTTGTGATTAGTCTGTGAGGTTACTGCGCCTCAAAGCCCGTATACCGTAAAAACAAGAAGCCTTAATTATTACAACACCCCACTCCAATAATTCATGCTATGGTTGATACTATATTTGATACCTTGTCAAGTTTGCCCAAGAGCACCTGGATGTTCCTCAATACAAAAAAAAAGTACACTGCATACCAACACACTAAAAAACCTCACACCAACTGTGAAGCTTGTTGGAGAGAGCATCATCATGGCTTGGGCCTGGTTACTCTGTGATCATTGAAGGAACAATATATTCAGAGGTTTATCAGAGAAAATATAAGTGTAGGTGTTCATGATGGCCCACTGAAGAGATGTTGGGTGATGCAACAAGGCAATGACCCAAAACATACAAGTAAATCAACCAAAGAATGGATGAAAAAGAAGACAATTAGTGCTTTGAAATTAGCAAGACAAAGTCCTGATCTTATCCCTATCAAGAAAACAGAAATATGATAAACAGAAACACATTCAGATGTTCACTTACATTTTCTAGCCTGTTATGTGAATGTTTACCCAGTGTGCTAAATGAAACGCATGAAGCTATGAAACGTACAGTCATTTGAGTTTTATTAGTTTAGTTTGACCGTGTTTGTCTATAATTGTGACTTAGATAACGATCAGACCACATATTTGTCATTAATCCAGGTAAGTCCAAATGGTTCAGAGAGTAAGAAAACATTTAATTTTGTGCTCCATGAGTTACGTTTGGTATTTAATTCCTTTATTTTGCAGACATACAGAAAAAAGCCAGTAAGAGATGGCAAAGCTGGAGAGATGGCAAGAAATCACACAAACGGCATCTCGTCTGCCATCAACGGAGCCAAACATAAGCTACAGTAACAAAAGGACATGACTCAAGATTCCTTTACTCAATCCGATTATGCTGAGACACTAATCTGATAGCAGGGATAATCTGCTGTAATTGTTCTGTAATTGTGGTTTTAGTACAGATAACTTTTTTAACCTCCTGTTTTTGTATCATGTTCTGGTTTGTTCCTTTAAAGACTTGACAGTGAGTCAGTGTTGGGCATTTGAAAATATCTGAGGGCTATGCCACAGCGATACAGCATGGAAAAAAAAATCTAACCATCCATTATCGTTCAGAAAATCATGGTCTGAGCTTTTCTCCCTACTTAAGAATCTCAACTATTTAGGAAATCTGTCCGCACAATAATCATTGACTGACAACAGTTGTATCAAGACCATCATTGATTGAAAGATGCCTTAGAACCCAGTTCTTTCTGCAGTAAGAGTAGAAGTAATGTGATAAACCTATAGACATTCATAAGCACATCATTGTGTATTTATACTATAAACAGTGCCTTGCGGAAGTATTCATAAACCTTATGTGTTACTTTTTGTATTGCCTTACAACCAGCCCCTCTTCATATATTCATGCAAAATCTTAATCTGTCATCTCCCAAATATGCAGATCCTAGACATTGATTCTTTTATTCCTAGAGAGTGTTATTTTTGCCACTGTAACTGAAAAAACCTTTGGGTCTTATTTATACAAGTAGCACATATATACACCTTTCTTTACAAGTTCACAAACTCTCAGTCATTCATCAGTCATTCTTAGAATGTTCTTGCATAAACATGTGTTTAAATTGAAGCTCCTTAAGATTGTCCACATGTTGATGACCTTATCATGCTCTTTTTATTTTTACAGCGTTGTAGCTCCTAGTATTATTAGGTTTTAAATTTTATTGTGCCGTTCAGTACTCAGCTTAATATTACAGTTCCATTTGCAAAGCTGATTTAGGCTATCAAAATATCCTTTTAATGCTGAGTTTCCACCTTAAATAGTAGTGCAGTTATATTCTGGCACATATATTCACTGCACCAGTTAAAGTTAAACAGGAAAATTCATACTAGATGCCAAGTAAGAAGTTGTAACTGCTGCACCGTTTAAGGTAGAACAGCAAAATACAAAAAAGCTGCTGAATAATATTGTCTTCCAACCAGTGATATGGATTGTCTTCCATACTGTCTTCCAACCACTCCTATGTAAATACGAAAGCTCATTTTAACAAAAACACAGAAATGTGTTGTTTTAAATATTTAATTCTGCTAATAGATCTCTCTAAAACATACGCACTGCTTCGTTAAGTACCTGCAGTTTAAGACGCACCATAAATTCATCAGAAGTTAAAGAAAAACTCGTAAATACATCAGCCTTAATCTCCACGGTAATTAATGATGTGACACACGTGCAGATTAAGTTGAAAATGCTGAAGTGTTCTACAGACATTGAATGCTGCTGTTTTATAAATGAGGCCCTGATGTTTGCTTATACCTCATGGCTTGTTTCTTTCACTTCCATTATGTTACCTGAACATTGGCCAGAGACTGCAGTACTTTAATTGTGCAACAGGTGGATGGAAACAGCGCCACATGCAGACTCAATGACACTGTTTAAATTTCAAGAAATGTAGCTCTGAGAGCTCTAAGCTCAGAACCTCCGTTCCTGCTAAACTTCAACTTTTTTGCTGTACATATACCTAAACTGTGTGTTGACTTAGGACTTTTTGATATTTGTGACCTGAACTAATGATTAGTAGCCTGGAGGTCAAAGTTTTCCCAGTACAGTTTGCTCTTGCTGTCACTGTGTTCTGTCACAACGTCCCTCTGAATTTTTAGCTGGACGATGTTTTTTCTCATCCACTCTCTGCATGGCTGATGCAGAATGTACTCTCAAATATGTTTTCAGCATCCCTTTCTCTCAGTTTACCTGTTGTGAGTTCTTTTGCCATCATGTAAAGGGTAGGTGCTATGTCCTTGCTCTACGCTGCTCTTTGAAAGACTGAATTCTAGAACAGTCTGTATGTGAGTGGTTCAGAAGGCCAGAATGTACTGCACAAACTCAGGCTAGTCAGTCCCTCCTCCTACATGTCAGTAAAGGCCTCACTCTTCAGGGGTACTATTTCAGGTAGTGTTTTTTTAAAAGTGACACTATTTTCGAAATTGTTCATACGTTACCGACATATGAAAACCAGCTCTGTAGGAATTTATTTTGCTCTACATTAGATAGGAATGTGGGATTAATTTTCCATTTTATAACAGTTTTTACTTTGTAAGTACAATTAGAAAGACTCAAATCTGAATAAAAAATCAAAATAGCTTCTAAACAATACACTTCTGTACTTGGGTTTGGCAGTATTCTGTGGAATATCTGTTCTAACTTAATGTATATGTTTGTTTATATGTTCCTTTGGAGAATAAACAAGACAATTCTTTGCAAAAAACACTAAAACTCTATAATGTGTAACGTCTCGTCCACCTTCCCTCAGACTAAAGTCTATCCACAGAGTGGATCTGTTCCTAGTATGCACAGACCATATTCTGGTGCTTTTTTCCACTATTAACAAAGAATTATGTGATATTTTTTGTTGTTTGCAAATTCTAAAAAAAATAAGTTTGAGGCATTTCATACTTCTCATTTTTTTTGTAGTTTGTTTTTGTTAAAATAAAGTCAGACATTTACTGCAGTCAGTGTTAATTTCGTTGAACTATTTTCGTCATAGTTTTCATCAACAAACCTTTTTTTCATGCAGAAAACGAGACAATAACTAAATAAAATCTACAGAGAGGATAAAAACTATGACGGAATTGATTAACACATTAGTCAACGAATATCAACATGTTTGGCAGGGACGACATAATCAGAACTGATTTAGTTTTGTGAAAGGCGGGGACAAGTTAGGAAAACATCCGATCATAACTACTTCGGCGTGTATGGAGAGGCGGGACAAGCAGAGTAGCCCTCAATCAAACCCACACATACACAAATCTGGTCTGAACCCGGGAAGACCATACTAGCCTGTGAACTGTCGTTACTCATGATGGAACTAAGTTATCTAGACAGTGTCAGCAGAGAGAAAGAGAGTTTAGCGTTTGTGTTTAGAAAAAATCACCACACCACGCTGGACATCAGCCCTCCAGCACCACCGTTAGCTAGCTTTACTGCTGCTAACACTAGCTTAACCTTGCTTAATCCTAGTACTGCACACTGCCCTGTACAGTTTAGAGCGTGTCCTGCTGTAAACGCTGTATTAACTCAGTAAGGTGGTTAGGGTTAGGGTTAGGGTTAATCTTATGATAATTAGTCTACTAAAACTAAACTAAAACTAAAAACAACTCAGATGACTAAATTATGACTAAAACTAAGTGACATTTTAGTCAAAAGACTACGCCTAAGACAATCAAAATTTGCTGTCAAAATTAACACTGACTGCAGTATCTGAAACTCATATGATCAGTAACTCTAAATCGTCTGGATTTCTTAGAGTTTTAGATGCAAACTTAATAAGAGCAACATAGTAAAATGTGGGTTATATTTCAGGGGTGGGGGGGGGGGGGGGTTGCCTCACGGGAACAATGTAACACCTTCTTATCATCAAGAAATTTCCCTTAAAACGATATTTCACTTTCTTTCATCTAAAAGTCTCTGAGATACACAGACCAGCCATAACATTAAAACCATCTTCTTGTATCTGTGCTCACTGTCCATTTACAATCTAGGAGCATTTTGTAGTTCTACAATTACAGACTGTAGTTTCACATTAGCACAGCACACACTAACACACTACCACCATTGTCTGTGGCAGTGCAGTGCTAATCCACCTCCCTAATTGTACCTGCTCTGTGGTGGTTTAGACCATTAAAGAACAAGGTAAAAGAGAAAAAACAAAGTATGCAGAGGATCATATGGACTGCAACTCAAGCTTAATCTAAAATACCTCTAAAAGCAAACAGTACAGGCTTAACTATATTTATTTTCAAAAATATATGCTCACACCATAACCATCTAGTGACAAATACTGGGACAGAGCCGTAATTTATAATTCCCTTTTTCCACACATTTGTTCCTGCCTTTGATTCCTCAGTGGAAGTTTGCATAATACTTTGCATTTGTTTAAATTTACTCAAAAACATCACACGCTATACTAATGAGATATTTATGCTGCAGGCTACAAGCACAGATTTGTCACATCAGCTAATCGCACTTTATTGTGAAAAATCTCTCTGTAGAGCTTCTTTGTCAAACTGGACCGAAAGACATCAACAACGTAAAAATTACAGCAAAGAAAGATGAGGGTAAGGCATGGTTGCCAGATCCTCCACTGCTGAAAAGGGAAGTGAAGAAATCTCTTCTTGCCTTTATGTTGAAAAGATTCATGTAAGCAAGTACAGGTAAATATGTACTCGAGGAAAAATAATATTTCCAATCAACAAGTGCAATGAACAAATTTCTCTATGCAATGTTCAAGCTAGTTTTAATGCCAGCGCAGGCTGCCCAATTTCTGCTTCTTTAAAAAAAAAGAAAAAAAAGTGCAAGCTGAAAGAAGTTTGGCACATATTGTGACTGTAGACTTCTAGGTGGAAGCTGTTGGTGCTTGGACAGGATTTGGCCCCCTTTGGTTCTCTTCCGTCTCTGCCTTAACTGGCACTGCAGATGTGTGGGCATCTGAAGACTTAAAAAAAAAAAAAAGAAAGTTAACAGCATTAGTCATTTAGAGGCGTTTGACACCAGAACAGAAACTTGAATCTTTTAAATGATAACTGCACCGGAGAAAAAAAAAATATTTCTTTACTTTAAAATACTTCTTTACCAAAAACTATTTTACATCAAACTGCTCTGACGACTTAATTTATGTCTCAGTGGTTGAATTATGCTTGTTTAAAATAAAAAAGAAATTAATATTTAATTGTTTGCAGGCTAGCCTACCACACTGGTCATTGCTTCAGAGCTGTTTGATTGGCTCTGGGGTACCTGAACACTCTCTTTCAGTATATCTAGAGAATCCAACCTAAAAAAAAAAAAAAAACCAGAAGTTAACAAATATTAAATGCATTGCTTTACAAGCTGAAGGTTTTCATTAAACTAATTTCTTCCTGGTTAGATTACTGATGGTTGTAGATGATGTTTGCTACCTCTTCTGCTGTTTATCACAGAAAGCTCTCACTGTATCGGACTCCGACTGCCAGAACTTCTGGAATACGCACAGGGTGAGAGACAGGAATAAAAGCATGACTACGTTAATGAAAATAACTGGTCTACATTCTTTTGCCAAACTACTATATGATAAAGTTTCTCGCTCCACCACAATGTATACTACTGACAAAACATTGATGCTATAGAGCAGGAGTGTCCAACGTTATCTGCAAGGGCCTGTATGGCTTCAGGCTTTCATTCAAAATAACAAGCTCACCTGAAATCACTCAACTAATTAACTTATCAGCCTTCAAACATCCGATTCTATGATTTGTTAGAATAAAAACATGCAGCCACACAGACGCGTTGCAGATAAGATCGGCACACCCCTGGTATAGAGGCTGCATCTGATAACTGAAACACACCACAGTTTCCTGTTCAATATTTTTGAGGGAAAGGCAGTTCTGTTCCAGCTGTTCCAGCTGTTGGACGACGGTGTCTTGGAAGCGTTCCAAATAGACGAGCCTAGGAAAACAAACAATAAATGATTCATGGGTTCAAGTACGTTTAGTAATGCCGCACCCTCAACAAAATCACAATGAATAACGCGGAAATCTTTTTTTTTACTGATTTTGCTGTGCCATTATCTAAAATCAAAGTCACAATCCTGTGCACAACTGGTCCCATTCAACCCAAAACAGAGTTTGGTTAACAAACTAAAACACATGTAATGTGTTCAAATAGTTTTTTTTGTTTCTGTAACGAAAACTGATGAACAATCAGTTAACTTCCTAACAGTCCAATATTTATTATTTACAGTCTGATTTATACTGAATCCATTTTCCCTTAAATTATTTGTTTAATATTTATTTACTCCATAATTTTACTAAAATATGTTTATGACTGCAAATGTTCCTATCAAATTCCAGTGACCACATAAGTGTAAATTTGAATCAATGTTGTGTGTAAGAAGGGCATTTTTACTCTTTTATTAAAACAGTAAAAAAAACCACTAAAAAAAGTTTTGTGACAATCAAAATAAGCAAATTTGAGAATTAACAAAACCTTGAATAAAATTAATTTATTGCAAAATACAGAAAATAAAATCTCAGTCAGCTCACTTTTGACCCAGGTTGTGCATCAAAGGGTTAAAATAAAAAGAAAAAGAAAGGCCATATTGCTCAAGCCCAAATTCATACCATTTTTAGCTTTGTAGTCTTTTGGTGCCAAACTGATGACATAAGCTTTTAAGTGAGCAAGTTGTGTGCATTACAAATGTGCTTTTACCTTTGATTGTGTGCTGTTCTCAGCAGAGAGGTCACATTTTTCTGGCAGTCTGTTAAAGACCTCAGGGACTTTGCTTCAATCTTCTTATACCTGGACTGTGAACAGTAGTTTTTCATCTTATCAGTGAAACTGTCAATTGTTTGTGGTATAATTACAAATGCATGTCATGTGCTGCACTGGAGTGTGAATTTCTAGAATATTTACTTACTGAGAAGTGTTCTCTTAGCTGAGTCTTAAATGTATTAAATGCAGCAATGACTCCAGAACCCAACTCTGTCTCAGATTCTTCATCCTCCATCAGGGCTTGAGTCATCATTTCTACACATGCAAGCACACAAACACTAATAATCCCTTTCAAGATAACTAAAAGGTTCCAAGTAGAAAGAGAGTGGTTGTGACAGGGGTCATCTCCCATCTGCCTGGACCACAACTGGTCAAGCTTTTAGTATGTGGTTCCAAACAGTCATGCCTAAAACAAAGCAGTGAATCCAAAGAAGCCACAGTAAAAGGGTCTTATTAGGCAAGATATGAAGCATACATAATACAGTAGTGGTACTTGATAGATTATGAACACTTTAGGATTTGCTATATATCTGCAAAAAAAGCCCTTTTTTATAAAATAAACAAATAAGAAACATGTAATATTGGATAATCTTCATTACTAAATGAACTGCCAAATATAATACATATCTATGAGAAGCAAAGGTAAGTGAACTTTTCCTTTCACTATTTAGAATTAGAATTTAGAACTAGAATTAGCCACATGTGTTTGCACACAGCGGAATTTAACCTCCACATTTAACCCATCCATGCAGTGAAACACCCACATATACGCACAATAGTGAACATACACACTAGGGGGCAGTGAGCACACGTGCCTGGAGCGGTGGGCAGCCCTATCCACGGCGCCCGGGGGGCAGTTGGGGTTAGGTGCCTTGATTAAGGGCACCTCAGTCATGGCCTGCTGTTCCTGGGGATCAAACCGGCGACTTCTGGCGTGATCCCCTTATGCAGCTGCAACTTAAATATGTCTGGAAACTGTTGATTAGTCCTGCACATCAGCTTAGAAGAATTTTAGCCCATTCCTCGGTACAGAACAGCTTTAACTCTGAGATATCGGTGGTTTTCCCCTCACAACCTGCTCGCTTCAGGCGCTTCATTTCTATGGGATTAAAGTCAGGACTTTGACTTGGCTATTCTTGAATTTCCCTCTGGGATCAACTTTCTAACTGACAAACTATTCCAAAACATTAACTTTATTCTCCTTTTTGGTAGAATGTCTTGTGTGCTTTGGGTCATCGTCTTACTACCTGACCCATATTGTCTTCTGGTCCTATTATTTTCCTTAGAAACTACCACCACTATGTTTTATGGAAGGAATAAGGATCATATGCTCTATTGCAGTGTTTCCTTTTCTCCAGAAATCACACTTTTCATTTATACCTTCTTTAGCAAACTGCAGGTGGGCAACATTGTCGTTTTGGAGGGCATGTAAAAAGCCACGGCTATCATGCCATGCACACAGTTGTTGCTCAGTGTTGACGGTGGACTTATGAACCTTAACAACTAAAGATCTCTTTCAGAAATACTCAATTTCATCCTCAAATTAACTACTAATTCACAAACATTATCACTCTTTTTTCTCAATAAATAACCAAACATAATATCATTGCTGCCCAAGAACAAGTATCTCCAAAATGCCAACTTTATTTTTAACGCAAGTTAATGGAACCAGAATTCAAAAAATGTAAATGGCAGCTGCTGCAGTCAAATGATATTAAAAAAAAAAGTTTTTCTATGGACAGCAATGATATTCTCTTCATTTCTTTCATTGGGTTTTTCTTATCTAATCTGGTTGTTTTAAATCATATTTATGCATAAATATAGAAATTTCAAGATTTACAAACTTTTAAGCACCACTATATATGGCATGACAGTAATATCCAATGAATGAATGAATCAATGTCATCATCATGTCCTCTGCCAAGCAATGTATTTAACATGGAATTCCACTGATATGAGCCTGGTCATGTTTAATTACAAATGATAACACTTGGAAAGCAGTGAAATAAAACAAATTCTGTTTTTTTATTGTGTTTTTTTTTTGCTGTTTGGTAGCGAGCACTGTAACAAATCCATTTACAATGGCTACAAATGAGGCTCAGCCAATGAGACTGCAGAACCACAGTTTTCTATAGGTCAATTTCTGATGCACAGTTTTGAAGCATTTCTTTTTACCTTACAGAAACATCAGGTTTATTAAATCTTATAGAATTATTTATGTGAGCCATCACAACAACCGTCTACCACTTTGCAGAGCATGGAAATTTGTAGCAGCTGCATTATAAACATCAAGTGGGATTGAGGACTTGAGACAGGTTATAAGGAACTTGCTGTAGGAATGTGTGGTTTGAGTCGCCCCCTAGTGGCTTTGTAAGATACATTTTTCAAAGAGGCAGGATGTCCTGTCTTAACCTGTCTGGCTGTTTTGTCCCTACCTGTAGCACTCTCCAACGAGGTAGAAGCAAAGAGTCTTCTGGGTTTGAATGCAAGGAACAGTGACTCTTCCTCTTTCTGTAGCTGCCTCTCAGTCACCTCAGGACCCACAGGCAACTCTTTTATAAAGAACAAAGTAATTCAAAAGTTGTTTGAAAAACAATAAAATAGTCTACTGTAAACATCACATTTTATTTTCAGTCAAAACAGCAACTGATATAAAATACACACACACACACACACTTACTTGCTGAAACTATGTAAATCTATGTATTGACCATTTAAATGGGAAATTTCTTGAATAAAGAGTAGTCTCTCATACCAGTCCTGGGTATGCACAAACACATACCTGCAGATGCCGGTGTCCTTTTCCTTGGAGAATGAGGAGCTTTATCCTCCTGAAATAAAAAAAAAAAAAACAAACAAACATATAAATATACACTCTGGACCCACAAATGTTTTAACAGTTTGATTCAAACCGAGTATAAAGGTTTGAGGTCTATGCACTAGTAGCAAGATAATAAACCAAAGGAATCAGAACATTAACCGAACAGGATCTATTAACATTTACACAGACAGACTTTCAACCACATTCTGATTCAGTTTTTTTAACCTAACCACCAAAGACAGAAATGCAAAAGTACCTCTTTAGATACACCGGGTTCATCTTCTGCAAAAACGGTGTCTTCAAAAACTGTTTTATCTTGAAAGCCTGCAAAGTGACGAGAGGACAGAAAATAAAAAAACAAAAACAAACAAAATAAAACCAACACCAACTGAAACCAGCTACATTTATCAGAGTTAGAATCAGAATCACTACTTTGCCAAGTAAGTTACATATACAAGGAATGTGTAAACATGTAATATGTAACATACTGAACAGACCAGATTACACATAGACTAGTATATTTAGCTTAAAAAACAAAAAAAAGACACGTGTATATGCATGCACATCTTTAACATTCTGTATATAAAATACTGTCTTGTAAACATTACAGTTTGAGCATGGTACTGTAATAGGATGTCAAGTCAATTTGGGAAATTTCTTCCAGCCTAGATGAGCTGTGAAAGCTATGACCGAAAATAGGGAAAGCATTTAGGAACTACAGCTTAAGTGTCAGACCACAGAGTTTTGAGGCATATAGTGTGTAAAGGTTGCCAGTGTCTGCTGACTTAAGTAGAGATCTATCTTGCACCAGGATCTTTATGACATTGGTTTTCATAGTCGAGCAGCTGCATGCAAGCCTTACATCACCAAGAACAACGTCAAGCGTTGGATGGAGTGGTGTAGAGCTGGAACGTGGAACAGTGGAAACGTGTTCTGTGAAGTGACGAATCACAATCTGGGTTTGTCAAATTCCAGGAGAACATTACCTGCCTGACGGCACTGTGCCCGCTGTAAAGTTCGGTGAAGTAGGGATTGGGATATAGGTTGTTTTTAGAGGTTGGCCACTGATCCTTCGTCCAGTGAAGGGAAATACAAATGCTTCGGTATACCAAGACACTTGGGACAATTGTATGCTTTACACTTTGTGAGAAGAGTTTGGGGGAGAACCGGTTCTGTTTAAGCATGACTGTGTCCCAGTGCACAATGCAAGTTCAGTATGGTTAAGTGTGCTTGACTGGCCCACTCAGAACCCTGACTTCAACCCATCAAACACCTACGGGATGAACTAGAATGAAGATGGGAATAAATTGGAGCCAGGCCAACCCATGCAACATCAGCCTTAGAAATGTTAGACACAAAAACACTTTTCTGGATAAATGAGACAACACCACACCACACACAACAATGATAATACCATAGATGCACAAAATCTTACAGAAAGTCTTCTTTGAAAAGAGGAAGCTGTTATAGCTACAAAGGGGGGACTAACTCCATATTAATGCATATGTATTTAAAATGGAAAGTTATTAAAACGCATGTAGGTGTAATGTGTAGATGTCCCTATACATTTGCTCATATAGTGGAATTTAGTTCCAACCACTCTCTACCACACCTTCTCTAGCTAAGTAACTTCAGAAGTTACCGATTGGTTGAATCAGATGCATTAATGTTAGGTAAGGTGGGGACTGTTAGAGGCAGATTGGAACTAAACTCGACTGAACAGATAGATGCTCCTCTTGCATGCATGTCTTTTAAAGATTTATGACTTGCCTGAATCCACAGCTGTCTCTTTGAATGTGTGGGATCGGTCCAGATTGTGCACTTTGATTTTGCTTTGAGGCCATGAGACACCTGGAGTCTTCTCCTTTTCCAAATGTCTGAGCTTGGGGGTTGATTCCTTGTGAATTTAAACCATGACATTTAAATAACAACTCATGCATCCTTATTTAGTATTAATGCGTATAGTCTTTGGCACCAAAATACCACCTTAAACATAGTTTGCAGTATTTGATCTCTAGAGCATTTCAGGTTTATGGGGTTTTCTGTCAAGGACAGCAACTAAGATGAAGTGAACTACCTTGAAATAATCTTCTTCATTACTACTGGGTGAAGAAAGTGGGAGAACTATAGGGAGGAAAAAGGGGAAAAACTAGGTCATATGATTTACTACACACTGAACAGCAGAGGTCAACAGCAGTTGTAAAACATTGTTTCTTTTGATTAATTTCCTGACTTGATAATCAGTTAGACGTGACAATCACAGGTACCTTTGAGTTTACTCTTCAATCTGGGCTTTTTCCTTGTGTAGTCATAAGGAGGTGTCTTCTTGGAGGAGTGTCTTTCACTGGAAGGAGCATGGCTGTCACTTTCAGAGTGAAATGGCCTCAGTTTTCTCTGTGCAATATAATAATAAAACAAAACAAAACAAAAAATATAATAATGCTATAATAATTTGTATGCTTTAAACATTAAAACAAGGTAGTTGTAATTTCCGTTCCACTCACCTTTTGTACAGATTTCATTTCACTTACGGTGGAAGGAAGTGACTTAACAGAGCTAACAGACCTGAGACAGAAATGTAGATTGCCAATCCCAAAAGAGAAAATACAAAACAGATTTTCCTTTACGTGAAATGCACCATTCAAGAGAAACTCACCAAGTGATGGTGGTGATAGAGACCATACTGGAGGCATTCAATTTCTCTTAAAGCTACAGACCCATCATGCATATAGGGCACGATAAAAAAAAAAAACCTCCAATTAACCACCCTTTTAATATTATATATAAAACCTAGAGGACACATCGTTTTATTGATCACTTTACTGGGCAGAAATTAATATGTTTACCTTTTCCAACCTCCGATTCCTACCACCACCACGGTAAATAAACCAAACTTTATCGTTCTCACCCATTAGAAGAGAGAGGCTGACCGAAGATAGTAGCTTTAGCCCGTGCCACCTGGACAACCAAAAGATCTGTCAGTAACTTCCTTAACCTTTAATTAAACTTCATGTTCCACATCAGAATGGCATTAAAGCAAAAAAAAAAAAAGAATATTTGAGAAGACCTAAAATGGGAGTCTCTCAAATAAAACATAGACTACATGAAGGGTTTATAACATCAGACCAAAAAATTAGAAGACTTGAGAATGCTTAGTAAGAGAGATAGAGTTTCACTCTTGAGAAAAACTTTTCATTCTTGAAAACTAGAAGTATGTTATAATAAAGACTCATTGTTATGTGAGGAAACTTCTCATTAAGGGGAGATGTTTTTATTCCCATTAAATACGGTGGCAAGAAAAAGTATGTGAACCTTTGAAATTACCTGGTTTTCTGCATTAATTGATCATAAAATGTGATCTGATCTACATCCAAGTCCCAAGTATAGCCAAACACAATGTGCTTAGCCTAATACCACACAAACGATTTCACAATATTTCACATCCTTATGGGACATATCCATTAAACATTCACAGTGCTGGTGGAAAAAGTAAATGAGCCATGCGATTTAATAAATGGTGGTCCTCTGACAGCAGTAACCTCCAACAAGCTTTTCCGATAGCTGCTGATCGGACCTACACAACGTTCAGGAGGAATTTTGGACCATTCTTCCTTACAGAACTGCTTCAAGCTCAGCCATATTCTTAAGATGTCTTGTGTGTATTGGATTCAAGTCTCAACTCTGACTGGGCCACTCCAAAAGGCGGATTTTTCTTTTTTTGAAGCCATTCTGTAGTAGATTTACTTTAATGGTTAGGGTCATTGTCCAGCTGCACCACCCAACTGCTTCTGAGCTTCAGCTGGCGGACAGCCACCCTGACATTATTCTGTAGGACACCTTGATAGACTTGAGAATTCATTTTCTCCTTGATAATGGCAAGCGGTCCAGGCCCTGAAGCAGCAAAGCAGCCCCAAATCATAATGCTCCCACCACTGTACTTCACTGTCGGGATGATGTTTCATGTTGGTATGCAGTGCCCTTTTTACACCATACGTAGTGCTGCATGTTCTTTCCAAACAATTGAACCTTGGTTTTTATCAGTCCACAAAACATTTTCCTAGTGTTTTGGAGTGTCAAAGTACTATTTGTCAAACTTCAGTAATGTGATATTTTCATTTTTGGAAAGCAGCGTCTTCCTCTGTGGTGTACTGCCATAGACATCATGCCTGTTTAGTGATTTGCTTATGGTAGACTCATCAACAGAGATGTTAACTAGATCCAATGACTCCCTAAAGCCTTTAGCTGTTACTCTAGGATTCTTTTTTAGCTCTCTGACCATTCTGCGTTGTGCCTTCGGAGCCAACTTGGCGGGGTGCCCACTTCTAGGGAGGGTAGCCACTGTAAAAATTAGTATCCATTTGTAGACAGTGTGTCTAACTGTACACTGGTTAATACCTAAGGTCTTGGAAATTACTTTGTACCCCTTTCTAGTCAAAGTAGCTCTACATCTTCGCTCCAATCTTGTTTCATTGATTGGACTCCAGGTTTGCTAACTCCTGACTCCAATTAGCTTTTGTTGAAGTCAGTAGCATAATTTTGTATGGTATTAGGTTAAGGACATTGAGTTTGTCTAGACTTGGGACATTTTATGACCAATAAATGCAGAAAACCAGGTAATTTCAAAGGGTTCACATACTTATTATTGCCACTGAATCTTAAAAGAGTATTTTTTAGAAATTCTGTACAAATAGTTGAGGACCAAGTAATAAAAGTTATTTACAGTTGTTCTATACAAAATGCTCATGTTTATAGAAAAAAAGGATCAGATTATTTTGGTGATGGGTGATGGTTCTGAAACATTTAATGACGCAAAGTTCCTTTACAGAAAGTTATTACAATCCCAATTCCAAAAAAGTTAGGACACTCTGTAGGACGCAACTTAATAAAAAATTTATTATTAACTCAGCAGTAACGCATCTCAAAAAAGCTGGGACAGGGCCAAGTTCATCATTGTGTGACATCTCTTTATTTTACAAAAGTCTCTAAATGTCTGGGAAGTGAGGAGACCAATTGCTGGAGTTGTTTTAGAGGAATGTTGTCCCTTTCTTGTCTGATGTAAGATTCAAGATGCTCAACAGTCCTGGGACTTCCTTTGCTGCGTCATGAAACTAAAAATATGGCAAAGTTTTCTATTGGTGAAGGTCTGGAATGCAGGCAGGCCAGTTTAGCAGCTTTGAACCATGTGTCGATAACAAGCTAAATGGTCCCTCTCCTCAAGTTCACACGGCATCCGTGGGTTTCCAAAAACAACTTCAAATTTTGATTCATCTGTCCACAGAGCAGTTTTCCGTAAATGAGCCTTGGGCCAGAGAGTGTTGACATAATGTATGAGAGACATTCTTTGCCCTTGCAATACACAAATGCAATTTATAGTCGTATCATGCAAACAGTGTTCACAGACAATGATTTCTGGAAGTGTTCCTGAGCCCATGCTACGTTTTGAGTACAGAATAATGCCCGTTTTTAAAGCAGTGCTGCCTGAGGGTCCAAAGATTGCAAACATCTAATTTAGACCGTTGAATCTGAATCTTTTGATGAATCTACATACTGTAGATGAGGGTGTATACAAAGTCTTGCAATTTTATGTGGAATATTATTCTGAAATGGTTACACATTTTTAGACACACTTTTTTGCAGATTGGTAAATCTCCGCCCATCTTTGATTTGAAGTTAAAATCTCACTTTTAACATTTGTGTTCTCTGTTCTATTGTGAATAAAATGAGCCATGAGTCAAGATTTTTAGATCTGCAAAATTGTATTCTGTTTTTATTGATGCCTGAGACTCTATTCATTGTTTTACAATAGTTTTGAGATGAGATTTTGACCTTTTTCAAAGTACCTCTATGCTGGAAAGACAAATGCAGGTCATAAATAAAATGGCTATATTTGTGTTCTAGACATCCTGGCTCCTGGTTACCATAACCACTCAGCATGTTTCTCTACAAATGTTCAAAACACTGAATACATTTATGTTCCAACAATGTGCTCATGCCAATATTTTGGGGAAAAAAACAAACCATATTTAAGGCGGAATTTGACTAAGTGCAAGAATGCTCATTATTAAATAAACCAGGTTTTTGACCTTTGCATCAAATCTTCACAGAGTACTTTTTCAATTCAGCTCATACTGGTTACTCAGTTAAAGGTCACTTGGCTCAGAGAGTCTGTTAAAGAGGACGTATTATGCTCGTCTGGTTTTTCCCTTTACTGTTTACATCAACACAATTCTATATTAAGTCTGAAGTACATGTCAAAGGGAGCGAGTCTCTCACACAGAAACCACTTTTCTCTGTTAAAAGTTAGCATCTCATAATGCAATTGTCATTACCCATCTACTAACTAATTTGGCACGTCCTCACACAACACACAGAGCAAAAAAAAAAAAAAAAAAACACCTTACCAAAGGACTGGGTCTAACCAACTTGTAATAACTGACTTTCAGGAACAGAATCTGGCTTAAACTGATACAGCTCAACCAACGCCATCGTAGGAATAGCTACAGTGGTATGGGGGGGACATGGAGAGGGTGGGGGTTCTGTTGGTTGACTAAAGTGGGTGAGCTGACCAATTAAAGCACACTGGGCTCATCGGGAAGCAGGGCTTCAGGACATAGGAGCTCCAACAGATTGATTTGGATACAGGGTGAAAACAGATGTACAGTATGAAAAAAAATATTGTGGATTTAAGCATCTAAATCAATTTTAGTAGACCTAAAAATAAAATGATGAACCTTAAAAATGAGCATAATAGGTCCCCTTCAAAGTAATAACAGATGTAAATATAATTTATGTAGTGGAGGACTCCATAAAGAGCAACATAAAGACACTAACACTAAACAAATATCCAGTCCAGAAGTTAAGGACATTAAAACACATGATTATTTGGGCAAAGTAGCATTCTCTCCATCAGCTAAAGGTCTGCATTCAGAACTGCTTTTAAGGACTTTTGCCACACTTATAACTAAACCCCACTGACCTGGTACCTCCATAAAGCAGCCATGAACGTAATAGACTCTGGCTTCCTGCCATGTGACCTCCCTGATACAGCAGTGAGAAATGAGTGGTTGAGAGTTTCTGACACGGTCACCTGAGGCAATCATATATATACACACACATCCACTCACTCGGCAGAAGCTCTCAACATGAGGACGTCAATAAAAGTTACAGAAATTTGAATCACGAATGATAAAGCTCTTAAACAAGATTAGTATGCAGCATTGACTGAGTTTGTGTTTTCATATTTAATTTCTTGTTTACGTTAGCAGGGCTGTTTCTTGCTGTAAGTAAAGTAAGCAGTCGCTTGAAGCCCCCAGGCCACAAGAGGCCTTAGTGAGTTTGTGATGTTTAGCCAGTCGCTTGTTTGTTGTGATTTATCAACGACATGTTTCCAAAATAAACTAAAATCAAGCTCACAATTTAATAGATTTCATTTATTCTCTTTAAGGCTGCTTTATTGCTTAAAATTTTCTGGTGTATTTCTTTTTTTACCACATCTTTTACATTTAAAACTTGCAGTTGTATTCGAAAGTCCAAACACAATAAAGTGCATGCTTTGCAGATTTTTTTAAAATAGGGTAACACGTGCGTTGAGTCACTCTTTCAAATTTGTCAGATTGATTAAATTAAAAAAAAAAAATTGTAACCAGAATGTAGTACAGTTTTTATAAAACAACTAAACATCCAATCTAAGAAAAGTTGCACATACTTTTCATACAATTGTACCTATTAAGTTAATTTAAATTCTTGTATTACAAAATATGCATTACAAACTAATAAATAAATGAATTGATTCTGTTTAGGATCTAAAATGTTTAGATGGCCCTGGATGTAATCCATGTTACTGTAGTAGTACATAATATCTTTTTACAACATAAACGGTAAGGGGTATAAAAACTCAAATTCAGGGGGTTCTTTACTCATTTTCAAGAACACCGAGTATGCTACAAGGGCACAAGCCTTTCATTTACTGCAATTAACTTACCTCTGTGTCAGAATCTATTCTCAGACTAAAAGTATCTTCTGCTCTGATTCTTCTGCCTCTGTAAGGACCAGAAATATACAAATGTTCTTGTGACCATTTTATATAAAGAAGAATCTGTATAAGAAAAATATTTGTATGGATATAGAAGCTCACTTGGGTGATGGCAGTCTTCCTGGTCCACTTTGAAGACAAAAGGAAACCTTCGGGGGGGGGGGGGTAAAAAAAAGCACAATGAGATGCTATAACCCACCACAACATTGTAAGAAATAAGTTTGCTTGTTATCTTGTTACACTAGGAAAATATATTACTTGGGCTCTTCCAGCAGACTCTGTAACAGGAGGACTAGGGAGGGGACGACACAAGAATCAGGTGTTAAATGTAAATGCCATGAGTTAAGAGTTTCTTAAAAAGTGCGGTAAAAAATAAATAAATAAATAAATAAATAAATAAATAAATAAATAAATAATACTGCTAACAACACAAAGGAGACTTTTGGTAATTAATTTGAAGAGCAAAATACCTGGTCAATTTTGGTGCACTAGCAGTTGGAGTAACTGGAATTCCTATACAAACAGTACAATAATTAAAATAATTCAAAAATTGTATTTAATATGAAATTACTGTTTGTGGAGGAGGTCAATAAGGTTTAACGCACCAGAGTCTTCCCCAACTGGTGCTGAATGCTGCAAACAAGATGTTCCAGAAACAAAAGCATACTTTATAAAACATTTAATACTCCACACTGTAAATACCAGTAAAACAGTCGCCTAGGCCTCAGCATCATTTTTAATTATCATTTTTAATTATCATTATCACCACTGGAAAAAATTATAAATAAAACTACGTAGTTACAGTTCCATGAACATTACAAACATTCACAGTCTGATTTGAGCAATAGTCCAGCTGCACTGTGAAGCGGCATACAGTAAGACTTGAAGCACTTTGCACTTGGGCAAACTATTCAGAGTTCATCCTGTTGCTTTTGTCAGCAGTTAGATCTAAATGCAAGGGAACCAGCTTCACTGGCAGAATGCTTACCCATGCAATAGCACTCTCACCATGCTTGACAGATAAGGTGGTATGCTGTGGATCATGAGAAGTTCCTTCCCACCTCCATACTCTTCTCAGCATCCTGGCACATGTTAATCTTTGTCTCATCGGTTCATAAGATATTCTCTGAGGTGGCTTTTTTAGATGCATTTGCCTAACTCTAATCTGATCCTCCTGTTTTAAGGCCTTCCAGTGGTTTACAGTTTGGGGTAAACACTCTGTATTTGAAGTCTTATCTTGACTGTTGACTTTGACACAGATACGTTCACCTCCTAGAGGCTGTTCTTTAACTGCTATCAAATGGGTTTTTCTTCACCTGGGAAAATTCTTCCATCACAGTATTTTTTCCATGGTCCTCTAGAACTTTTGGTATTTAAGCTCAATGTGTGTTCCTTCTTTTTAAGAATGTACCAAACCATTGATTTAAAACACACCTAATATTTTTGCTATCGATCTAAGAATATTTTTACAGCCTAATAACGCTTTGCTTCCCAGGCTGTGACAACTCTGAACACTTTGACTCTAGGCCTTCTATTTGCTTACTTGTTATTGAAATAAGGAGGGAATGACACACTTGGCCAGTGAACAGCTAAGTATTTAATTGTCTGATTACCTTTGAGTCTCTAAAGAGCTATGCATGCAACTGATTGTAGTTCCTTTATCATTCACCTAATTTAGATGTAAACACCTCCAAATTAAAAGGTAAAAATCTGCACTTCAAGTTTATAATGATTTATTAATTTTATCTACAGGAAGCCATGTTGGACAGCTAGAACAACAACACCAACAACAGACAATATCTAAATATATCAAATTCATTTTAAAACATAGCTCACACTTTTGCAATTAAAGTACTGCTAATGTTTAAGGTTTTTCCAAGGCCAGACCGGTGTGGCATGACATGTTATTTGCTTACTGGACCGATGGAGCTGAGATTAAAAAATAAAAATGTAATCTTTGGCAAAAACTTTGAGGTTCAGATTGTAAGCGTATTGGAGAGTAATTAATGAAGAAAATCAGCAAAACATTCACCTGCTGTTCTTTTCTTCACTATGACATTGCATGTTTGTAGCAAAGCCCATTACTACTGGATGATGAAGTAATTAATACAGTTTCACAACTTTAGCTCAGTGACACAATCACATGCTGCTGACACATTGTCCACATTTATTAAGCTGCAGGCCAACACACCTTTGAAGCTTCTGGCAATTGTGATTCCTCTCCACTACCAAAAACCTTCTCCACTGCAGTCTGGATGTCATGCTTTGAATCAAAAGCGATCTGGACCATTTTGCCAACTGTGTTTCCATGAGAGATGTCAACTGACATGTGAACAGTCAACAACTTCATATTATCGCATTCTAATAAAACAGAGAAAGGTTCTTTTACTCAAGAATTCTAACAAAGTTATAGAAAAATTGTGGCATGTAAAAACCTGTGCAGAAAACAAAACAATTATACATCATTAAAGGGTTCCAGAACACGGTATACCACATTTTCCTCAGGTTTTGAAATAAAACGTTTCAAAATTGTAATGCCATTATAATGGCATGAATCTATTTTCATGTATCAACCTATTTAGTCTACAGAAGTTTAGCCTCACCCTGTCATGCCAAAGCTATAAGTAATGTTTTAGCATGGACTGCTTTTACAATGAGGAATAACACAACACAAGAGCTAAGGTACATGTCAGTCTTAGAGGAACAGAAATATGACTGTTCTTGTTTCATGAACTTACAAAGCTTACCAATAACCCTCTTTGTTGTTTCCTTTAGTCAAATAAGCCGTCCTAAGCACTTGGTTAAAACTTACCTCGAAGACTGTATGTGGAGAGAGCTTCTTTAGGTAGATGAATAAGTTCCCATAGAGTTCCCTAATATAAGATAAACAAAGGAATTCTAATATTTCCTATACGTAGTTACCCAGATACAGGCCAAAAAACAAAAACCTAAAAACGTAAAAAATCAAATTGCTTATGAAAGTTTTAACTTTGTGAAGGTGATGAATAGGAATTTTGGCTCAGAGGCTTAATTTGACTGGCTGAAGTCAAGTAATTTTGTCAAAACTCCCCAAAAGATTTAGACCCAACATTAAAAGGCATCCTGTTGAGCGCACCTCTGGGTCATGCACAAAGAAGCTGATGCAGGATGTCCCAACATTGAAGTCCACCCAGAACTCCTTTAAAAGCTCATCCTCAGGTTTATACAACTATGCAATACAAAAACAGGTCTTAGGACACTGGAGATATACAAACCGGACAATTTTACTTTTAACGCAAAATGTTTTCGTTACACACCAGTCATCTAATTTCCAACGTTCAAGCTTACCTCAGTGAAGTCCAGAAATGCCCTAGTGCATGGAAATGAAAACACACTGCATGGGGAAAATGTCATAAAAACAAGGCTGTAGTTTATTATTCATTGTACACTGAATAAATTCCACAGTAGTAGTAGTATGCAATATACCTTCTTGATTCTCCAAAATAGCTGTTGAGCTCATTTAGAAATATCCTGCAGTCCTTTACACAAAGGCATCCAGTACAGTGGAGAAACACAAAATCATTCATACTACATTCTGATCATTTGTCCCCAACATTTTTCTTTAAAAAAAACATTTGTAGCTCTATGAACATACCGTTTCAAACTCTTTGACCCTTATTGTTGTGAAAGTGGATGCAAAGTTTCTATAACTAAACCACTTGCCAACCAATTCTTCCCTCAGTTTCTTTGGCGTCATTCGACAGAGTGCCTCAGATATGGCCACCTGCATTTCATAATCTTAACAAAACAGTGACAACAGCAGCAGCATTACGTACATTTTTATTTACCGTATATACATATGATGGCCCATAACACGTTACTGACATGAAAAGTTAAGACATCCTCTACAGGAAACTAAAATATAAAATTGTGCACCAACATTTGCAGAAAAATGGCACATTTAAGTACAACAAAAATCTGCCATATTTCTCAACAGGTCACGATTTCAAACCATGCCAAATCACAGCATGTCTATATTATTTTGTTGTGATACACTGAAAATGTATTTCCATAATGGAAGCAGTGCAGAATGTGACGTACTGTATATTATGTATGTACTGAATTTTGTAATAGGTAAACAATGGATTAGGGGACAAAAAGCAAAAAAATCATTGACCCATACATTAAAGCTTTACCCAGTCAAATAACACAAATGTTAACTTACCACCAACATCTACTATCACCTTTGCAAACTCCTCTCTGTAAGAAATAACCAGAACAAGAAGCTTCACTAAAATGAGAAACTGAAATGACTACATGAAACAAGTAGGGCTTCAGACATTGTAGTGTAAACTCTGTTCCACTAGGAGGCAGCATGTGCCATTAGGAAAGAACACGAAAATGCTGCATACTACAACATACAGCAGACCAAAGGAATAGAATTAAATAACTGAGAACAAAGAGAAATAAAACGACTTACAACAGAAAGTTATGATCATGGGACTGACAGACTTTTTTCCGAGACTCTTTGGAAGCACTGTCCAGCATTGAGTTTATGGTCTTAATTGCCTGTTGGAGCAGGTGGGCAGAAATCAACTGTTTAATTTTAATCTACTTAATTTGGTCATTTTAGCATCAACTACACCTCTAAATTAAATATTTAACCCAATATTCTCCCAGGTTTCTCTTTCACCTACCTCCAGACGCAGACCAAATTTCACCTCTTGGTCAATCACAACAGCCCCAAACCTCAGCAGAAGCACTTCCAGAATCTTACTGTTGCCTGTCTCTCACACACACACACACACACACACACACACACAATCACAAAGAAGCTATTGCATGGAAACTGCGTCCACTAAAAAAATAAGGCTGACACTGAAACCTCAATAAGGCCCACCTTCAACATTACTCTGGCAAAGACTCTGAAAGAGAAAGATGAAAATTAGTAGCAGAGCAAACTTTTAAACGGAATGTATGGAATTACACAGCTGAGAACAATCAGGAATGGATTTAAGTAGAAACAACTCTGCTTCAAGGCATTACCATGGACACTTCATAGAACACTTCCATGAGCTGCACTGGGGCTTTGGATGGTTTCTGCTGTGTCTTCAGATGCTCTGAGACCCTTTCAAACCAGTTCAGCATGTACAATTGAAAAAGAAAAAAAACAACACAGTTTAACAACACAGTCATCATGGACATACAAACCACTGCATTTAATGCATCTTTTTTAAAATGGCAAATAAATAAACAATAAATTATTTACGTTGGCCTGCCAAAGCCCTTTCCAAAACCATAACTAAGAAACGAATTCATGAATTGTCTGTCTAATTATCTAACTAAGCCTGAAGGAGTTTTAAAAGGTATATGGTTTTATACAACCAAGAAGTAGTATACAATCTAAATTATTTAAGTTCTAGTTATAAAATGCAGTAGCTCTTGAGAATCTTGGGTTTAGTAGGCACATTGAACTTGTTTTGTATTAAACTTGCATGGTAAAATATTGGTGCATGTAAAATATGTTTTATCTTGTTGCATGTTTTAGCCCAAAACTTTAATCATAAACCTGCCATGAAACAACACCTCAAATATCAAGCAGTGTAACCTTCAACATCACATATGAAAAAAAAATCAAATCAGAATACACATGTACGTTCACTGTTGGTTTTACAAAAACGGCTATATACAGTAGATATGGCAACCCCTGGTTCTCCTCAGCACTACTGCAAAGAAAGCGAAGCCTTCAAGTTTATCAGAAAACTAACCACTTCTCATTAAAACGGACTGACTCTGTTTATTTCCAAACAAATGATTCATACAGATTTTTTTTAACATTAAGTGGAATTACCCTTCAAACTTTCCAGAGGTCTGGTTGCCATCACCCCCACTTTAAACAGTTCTGGCTCAATAATTGCTTTTGTCATCATTTTACAATAAACCGCTATTAATGTTTTCAATAACAATTTTTGTGTGTAGATATATTTTCCAAGTGGAGTTTCTCTTTAATCATCTATGTCTGGAGCTGCTGGACCCAGTGACTGTGATATACGAGGCAAATACAGAGGACACTTATCTTCATGACAACACCCTGCTGGACAAGTCTGTTGATGCAGTCTTTGTCTTTGGAGATTACTTGTTCAATGGCCCGCAAAATGAGTGTAACATTTTTGAATTCATTTTTGTGCAGTTCCTGCGGAGGAAAACATGAGAACGTGCCCCAAATAAAACTTCAGAATTATTAAACAAATACAACAAAGTAACATAAAATCTCACAAATTACCTGAATTAGCCTCTGCGGCTAAACTAGAAAGGAGAAACCACCTAATGCGGCCTAGGTCACCACCTCTATTCTGACAAGCCCCGCCTCCTTCCCTAGGATTGGCCAGTCACAAAGTCTAATAAGTTCACTCTCGCCTGTGATTAGAAACTACTAGCTGGTAGGAGGCGGGACTTGTCGGAAAACTGGTGGGATAAGTAATAACAATGAATGGAAATCTGTGAAGACCGTGTGGCTTCTTAAAAAGGCTAAAGTAAGGAAGAACTTGTTTAAGCTCATCACATCTGTTATAAATCAGTAAATAAAGGCATATATATTTAAAAAGCGGCTCTGCGGTTCCTCTATAAATTGACTGCAGTGTCCGACACGAGCAGAGATTATTTAGTTAAATATGCAACCACATGGTCAGGCTACACACATGTTGAAGCATTAGATGATAAAAATAGTCTTGCAGCAAAACGCAGATAAACAGCGGCGTCTTTAAATCAGATACCCCGCTTGCAACTTCGTCCAGCCGGTCGACCAGAGATGAGGAAGATTTCTCCTCAACAATAACCATAACGGCCGCCAGGACATTGTTACTGACGAATGCACCCTCTAGTCTGCTTACAAGCTGCGAAAACAAAAACATGTAAACGAGTTTAAATTAATCTGCAGAAGATCTATACAGAGCTGTCAAGCTTTCAAAAGCAACAGTTCAGTAATGTCTGCTCATTTGTTTCGCTAATAACCTAAACATACACACGCGCGCGCGCACAGCACTGGCATTTACGTAGAATCTGTTGTGAAAATAAACTTACATTCATTTCCGACTGGCGATCTGTGAGCAGGAAGACTGAGGCAGCTGCGCCTCAGCAGCAGAGAACTCCCTCAAGCAGATCCTCACCTTTTCACGCGCACGCTTGCATTGTGCCTTAGTTTCTACTTCATAGGATCCTTTTTTTGGTCCAAATTCATTTTAAGACTTTCTCGAACGCCGGGTTTCTCGGTTTGGTTTGCAGTGAACGAGTGTGAGGAGACTGATTGCTTATTTCAAACACCTGCTTGAAGTGCGCACTGAAGCTGCGAGCAGAAAATAATTACAAAAACTCTTCAGTTCGCTCAGTGCATTTAGTGAATGGTTACAGATTTAGTTTTCAGATTTAAACCAGGCTACGGATTATGCCCAAATAATATAGAAATAAAAAAATCACTTTATTTCACCAAGTGTACACATACAAGGACTTGGTAAGGGAAAATATAATAAAATAAAATAAATAGAATTAAGAATAAGAAAAAGGTCAATAGACCTAATGAGAGGAACTAAATATCAGCAAATATTTTTACATGTGCATATATAGATATCTATATGTATGCAGTTCTGAGTGGACATATAAAAAAACATTATATTCAGAATATTACAAAATGATTAACAGTTGGAAAAAAATACAAAACATCGGTACAGCAGTTAAATAACAACATTAACAACAACAATAATAATAATAACCATCATTTTCAATAATCACTATTATTTTATTTCTCTCATTCTACTACTGCTACTACCACTACTACTACAAATAATAATAATAATGCCGTGTGGAAATTATTATTATTATTATTATTATTATTATTATTATTTAAAATAACTATGTTTACTACCTTCGTTTATTTTTTAATGTATGCCTTTATTTATGTTTGTTAAAATAAAGACATATTAAACCACACACAGTGGAGTTTATCCATCGAAAGGATAATATAGTGCGGGACCAATCCCTGACCGGGAAACTGACCCTTATTTTGTAATGTCCTGCATATGAGTACCTGTAAAAGGTGTATCTATTTAAGCAGGTCGTTTATAGGTGGTTGAGGAAATCTGAACAGAGACGTGTTTCTAAATCTCTACTAATCTAATCTAATACAAGAACAATAGAGCAGACAGTCTTTCCTGAGAACAGAAAGTCTACGAGAACAAGATGTTCACAATTGTTTGCAGAGTAGATCTAAATAAGACCACCGATATCATACACAGGAAGGTGTTGACTCTTAAAGTCGTTCAAACAGATTTAATATGCCAGTAAAACGCTGCTTCTCTTCGTCATTAAACACGCTTCACTTTAGACACACCAGTCTTAAAACAGGTTTATACTTTTTGATATTTACACTACAGCACAAAGGAAGAAGCTTTTATTATCCGTTTACAGTAAATAGGTAAATGAATGAATGAACTGAGATAACGCAAGCGATTACTAAAATCCACACAAGTGCTTTACTAATGCTGGAGCTGTGGTAGAGAGGTCAGAGCAGGTGGACTGAAACTGAAGCGTCTGCTGTTTACGGTGTGAGCAGCGTTGTGTTTAGTGTCAGCACTGCTGAAAGGCGTTGGGTTTCCATATCATAGCCGATGACCTCCAGCAGACCCTCCACCCTCCAGCCTGGACCACACCGGCCCAGCGAGTCTTACTTTTCCTGAGACTCTCTCAGACATTTCTGCTGACACCTAAATGCTTGCGTGGGATTCTCAACGGTCAGCTCTGATTTGAACAGTGATAGTATTTTAAAAGCGTGAGATCAACACGAATGCCATCAGCACGTCCATTAGCTCGTCAGCAGCTGTTGTATTTTAACTTTGCGCCTTTGGAAAAGTTCTGTGTCGTGTCTGGTTTGATTTCCATCACTGCGTCTCTGTCTGAGGAGTAACTGAGCGCAGTGGCGCAAAGATGCGATTAGCATAATCGCGCTACAGGCAAAGTGCGCCATACGGTTTGTGTTGCTCAGAGGGAAAGTGAAGTTGCACTGGCCCTGCCTCCTTTCTCTTTGTAGTCTACACCCACCCTAGTTCCTACCTGAGCTCATTCGGCACCGCCCAGCTCTCAGAGCGCACCTGCGGTCATGCGCTCAGAGGACTAGGAACACTGTCTGGACGGTACTGGACAATATTATGGGGAGAGTTTTCACAGTCTGTTGCTAATTCAGGCCTGTATCGGTTGATGGTCGCTATGTTTCGGAGCTGAAGCATCTGCGCTGCCTTCAGACACGCGCCTGACACGAGCTCTCAACCCCCTATTTTCTTGCGAAAAATGTCCAAATCAGCAGATCAGTTTGACAGCTCGGATTGTGTGTGCTCGTTCGGAATGAAGCTCACGTGGGATATCAACGACCCCAGACTTCCCCAGGTAAACGTTTTACCTGTACCGATTTACAGCTTCTAGGGCTCTTCAGTAAATACATGCAGTGATTGAGCCTTTTTAGTTGTTTTACTTTACGGGGAATATCCCGTGCGTATTGCATTCAAATGAGTGGCTAGTATTCTTGTTCATCTGCTTTTCATAGGACAAATAGGAAACCGAGAGGTCTGACAGGAAATTCTAATGATGCCATCTATTGCATTAATTCTAAATGAACTAAATGAGCTGTTATAAAACACAGATAAATCACAGATAATTCAATTAAAGTAAATGTAGATGAAAATCCAATGCATTAATAGCAGTCTTGTAGTCATATGGAATCTGTTCCAGAAAGGGTCTAAAATAGGCTATTGTATTATGTTCTGAATAAATATATTCAGTTCTCTTCGAGGATTTGCCACACCATCAGTGCCGAATGATCAATGCTGTGGAAGACCTATCATGTTAATATGAGACAAATAGGGCAATTGAGCCTACATCTGCATTCGCGAAAATGGTCTATATTGTAGAATATTGTACATAAACATTGTACATAATCAAATGCTTGAGATGTAATCAAAGTCATTCAGATTGGTTTTGGTGTAAAGTGCTATATTTACCATGGTGCTGATAGGAATCAGACATTCATTTCTGTTAGTACATGAAATAATAAGATGTATGCTGTCTGATGTCTGACACTTTGTTTTATGACAGTTTTAGCAAAGAATTTACTCCAAAGAGTCTATCCATGGTGGAGGGGTACAAGATGCAGGGTCCTGTTATTTTCAAATTTCCATGGGTTTATCATCATTGACATTCCAAAATTATTATAAAAACTCAAAAGACATGTAGGTTCACTGGTGGTTTTGGATAATAACTAAAATGGCTGTACTTTGAGTACTTTGCATCGCAACCCTCAGCTCCTACCACCACCACTGTAAAGTAATCTGGGTCACTACAATGAACCACTTCACATCCAATCACTCTCAATGACTCTGTTTGCATCTCATGGACAGAATTATTTAGACCTTTTAAAAAATAACCCTTCTTTCTTGAAACACAGGCTAAAACAAGACAGTCTATTACTTTTTCATTCGTTTGCTACTCTGCTAGACTATGACACATATTTCTGTGTAACTTATAACACAGCTAATGCAACATTTCATTCAACTCATGATGTCCGTTCAGATACTATAAGTACACATCCTGTGATAGAGACAAGATTTGTTGTCTGCGTGGTGTGGTGGAAGTTGATTAAAGGAGTAAAAACAGATGTATCAGTAATTTAAAAAAAATGTTTTTATTTCTAGCTAAAAGCCAACACTTTTAAAATGTGAAAAATAAAAGGTAATGTTCTTTGGAGTACAGTTTTAGGAATATTGTCTTAGCTTTCCTAAAGAAATGTTAGGTTTCCCAACTAAAAGTAGTGGAAGTTTAAACTTGAGGGTACAGCATTTGCACCCTAAAGTCTGCAGTCTTAGTGTCAGTTCCACCGTGTATGAATTCACTCAACAGGGTGTTTAATTCTTGACGCGTTAATTCAGCATCAGGGTACACGCACTCTTTGGCTTATGCGTAAAAGCGTCCGTGCTGCTCTGTTCCTTCTCAGGACACGAAGCAGTTCGACGCCTTTCAGGAGTGGACGGATGGCTATGTGCGATACATCTACAGCGCCGAGGATAAAAACGCGCAGCGGCACCTGAGCGGCTGGGCAATGCGCAACACCAACAATCACAACTGCCAGATCCTGAAGAAGTCGTGTCTGGGCGTGGTTGTGTGTGCCCGCGGCTGTACACTGTCGGACGGCACCAAACTGCAGCTGCGGCCCGCCATCTGCGATAAAGCCCGCCAGAAGCAGCAGAGTGAGTCCCAAACATCAGCACATCTCCGCTCATTAACAGCAGTGGCTCTGTGGGAAAAGCAAAGCGACTTTATCCGACACAGAATCTGAAACTCTTTTAAGGAAATACACAGTGGCGCCCAAAAGTCTGAGAATACGATTTTACATTCCTTCCTAATTTATCAGCCACTGGAGTTAAGAGTAGAATCTTAAATTGTTCACTCTTAGTATTTGTTATGTCCTCTTTTTGCTTTTAAGACATTGCGCACCCAAGCACGTGACTCAGTAATAATAATAATAATAATAATAATAATAATAATAATAATAATAATAATAATAACGTTGTATGAAACCCTTGAGTAAGGACCAAGAAACAGTGCGCAAGTTCGAAGGTTTTGTCGTTTATTTACTACACAGGTTTAAATAAAGAATCAAAACTCAATCAGTGGCGTCTCAGACTTGACACTGTATATATATTTTTACCTCATTTAAATAACCACAGTAATAAGTCAGCCTAAATTTACTTACAATTCACCCTAAAATCAAGATCATGTTGGCTTTACTCGAATATAAAAATCGAATATTTATAGCTTACTTGGTTAGGGTCAGAACTAGGCTGATAATGACTATAATGTGTTGGTTCTGAGTAATAAAGTACAAAAACTTTTACAAAACTTACTGGACACACGACACCAGTCAGATAACCACTGACACCGTGTGCGTGCGCGATGCGAAAAGAGAAGCTGGATTATACCGTTTTGCAAGAAAAGGTGGTGCTGTATTTTCGTTGTTAAAATAATTGGTTTAACCAGATACTCTCTATGGTTTTAAGATTTCCACCCCTAAACTAGGGCTAGCCACAAATTAAGTCGAAGTGGAAAAAGGCAGAAATGAGGGAACACAGCTGCACTGGAATCTGCATCGATATAACAATAAAATTGCTGCATTAAGATGACTTATAATTAAAAAATGTAATTTATTACAATGAACCGAGTAAACCTGGTTACTTACTGAAGGCACGTGTCCGTTCTTGTAGACTTAAGATTTAGGCCTCTTGCCTATTTTACGCAAAAAATACACAGGTCTATTAACACAGAGTGTCATTTTCACATGTACTCACCTCAAGAGTCAAACACTGTCTCATCACCTGGCAGTGACCTTCAGCTCTGTGCAGATTAACTTCGCCCTGTTGCAAATAACGGTGAACAAAATAATTCACCAGTGCTGCTCAGACAACATCTTTATCTGTGTTTTAAGAACTATAGTTTCCGGATATACACTTCTGTAGTAACTTTTATTTAAGCTTTTATGTTCAAATTATGAGTCTATTGTAATTGTGATATTTAATGACTGTACAGCTGATGGAAATAAACCTAGACTGTAGCATTCTGACCAGGGCTGTAACGAATGTACTGCTTATTTTCTCATCGCCAGAAAAACTTTGTCCAAACTGCAGCTCAGCTCTTGAGCTCGTGCCGTGTCGAGGTCACAGCGGCTATCCGGTCACCAACTTCTGGAGAGTGGACGGCAAGGCCATATTTTTCCAGGTGGGTGTCCTCTTTACCACACTGCGCTCTCAAACAGATGATGTTTGTTACGTTTATTTTTGTGTTTACTCTGTATTGTTAGGACATGTTTACGGCCCTCTTTCTACAGGTCTGCTTACTGGAGAAATACAAATACATTAATGTAAAATAACAAAAAGACAAAGGGATATCCCCAGAAGCCATGAACAACATGTAACACGTTTAAAATAATTGCTGAAGTTCTGTTTATTACGGTAGACTCTGTTAGTTGATTGGTAGTTTTTTTAACTTCACGTGCTGATTTTACTCTAAGAATAAAAGAAATCTATCATTTTAAAATTAATTTCTGTTTATTACTGTTGGCTGCATTAATTGATCGGCATTGTTTAGTTCGAGTGTCACGTGCTCATTTTCATTTGTGCACGTGATCACATTAGTGACCACCGGACTAAAATGACCTTTTTACACGTCTACATATTTAAGGTAAAATAAAATTAAAACAAATTAAAAAGAAAGAAAGAATGTGTCACTGAAGTTGTAAATAAAAATGCTCTAACCTTTTTAAATAAATGAATTTATCAATTACGGTACAAAAAAAGCTGCGTCGGAAACAACATACTCCTAACTATACTACTAAACGAATATATGAACTTCTAATGCTGGCGTACTAGATTTAGTTTAGTATGCAGCATATGTTAGTTGATACCCGTTTCAATTTGGCCACGCGATCACATGAACGCGCCTAATAAGACATTCTAAAACTACAAATGACATCATACATGACAGCATTATGTTTCAGATCGGACCAATAGCTCTTTCAGGGTGTAAAGGTACAGGCTGGCTACAGTGAATGGATAACAGCGAATTTCATTGTTTTTAAATATGTGTGTTTCAGGCTAAAGGTGTGCATGACCACCCCAGACCTGAAAGCAAGTCAGAGACAGAGGCAAGGAGGAGTGCAGTCAAAAGAAGGATGTCCTCCCCTCACTTCACTCAGAAAAGAAGACTCATAGAGCCAGAGGTACAGTCCTCTCTTGCAGGGGCTGAGGTTTAGGGGTGCTGAGCACCCAAATAAGAACAGCTCATAAAAAAAAAATCATTTCAAAGTCATTTCGGACTAGCAGTCCTAAATTAAATGTAATTTAAGGGAAAAATAAATAAATTCATATCAATGTAACACATTTTTCTCATTGAATATTGAGCTTTTGTGGGCTGGGGTGACCAGATGACAATGAGAGAAATGTCATGACAGAATAATTAGAATAATTTAGATCAGACACACCAATTTTAATAATCAGCTATCAATATTATTACGATTATTAACTGATTCTGAGCATATGATCAAGATCATGTTGGCTTTACTCGAATATAAAAATCGAATATCTATAGCTGACTTGGTTAGGGTCAGAACTAGGCTGATAATGACTACAATGTGTTGGTTCTGAGTGATAAAGTACAAAAATACTCCTTTACAAAACTTACTGGACACACGACACCAGTCAGATAAACCACTGACACCGTGTGCGTGCGCGATGCGAAAAGAGAAGCTGAATTATACCGTTTTGCAAGAAAGGGGGGATGCTGTATTTTCGTTGTTAAAATAATTGGTTTAACCAGATACTCTCTATGGTTTTAAGATTTCCACCCCTAAACTAGGGCTAGCCACGCCCCTGCTCTGTTGAATACTTTATTGAAGGTGATAGTAAACATGGTTGTGTGAGCTGAGCCTTTCACTGAAGTCCAACAACCCTCTTTTTTGATAAATCTGACATTATAGCACCCCCCCCCCCCCAAAAAAAATCATTATTTAAAACACACAGCTTCATTTAGTGCCATGTTCTTAGTACATAATCTTAGAGTCCTTGACTCATAGCAGAACAGAATGAAACTGGAACTTTCTGTCTCTTTCTGCTCTGCCATGCCAACTGCCACCATCAACACATTCATCACACAAATATTTACAGTAAACATGTTTCAGATGCTGACTGTGCTGTGAGCAATCACTTTACTTGCGTGAAGGAAATAAAAATGCAAAACCGTGAAGAAGGTCAGCAGCAGCCTTTCAACATATATAGAAAAAAAGAAATAAGCACATGCTAAATGTTAAAGAGCCAAATGTTGAAAAAATAATTCCATACAAAAATGTAATTTACACAATGTGACTGGCCAATAGGGTAGGTGAATTTATTTTTTTAAAGAGATGCAGTAGAGCTATGAAACTAAGATTCTGGATGACATAGCCTAAGATTGAAATGTTTAGACTAGCCAGTATAGTTTGGCTTCATAGTTCTAAACTAACATTGTTTGATTGTGATCTACTGTGTTCATGTTTAGATATTTATTATCTGTATATTCAGTGATGTTTTATAAGAACTATCTTATAACATATATTCAATTTACATATTGTCATTGAACTTTCTATTGATCCATTTAAAAAGTGTAAAATAACGAAGACAAGTCATTTTGGATGATGGTGTATAATAAACAAAAAAAATAAAATAATATATATATATATATATATATATATATATATATATATATATATATATATATATATATATATATATCCACTGTTTAATGAAAAGTGGTTCCATTGACATACATTGAAAGTAAAATATGTTGCAATTTTGGAGATGCTTGTTTTCATTGAACAGCGACGATATATATGTATATATAGATGTTAAATGAATCGTTGTGAAGCTTTCTGTGTCTGAAGAGGCTTTGTGGCCTAACGAACCCTTTTCTGCTTCTTAGCCTGGACGATTTCATGACATGCCTTTCCCGAACATCCATCAGCTGACCATGGACGCGCCGGACCGCTTCAGCATCATCGCAGAGTCTAACTTTCCTATACAGACACAGCACTACCCCCCCTTTCAGAACCCTGAGAACCCCTATAAGTTCCCCTATGACACCCACGGTGCTGCCACCATGGCTGAGTCTCCAAGCCCTTTGCAGAAGCCTGCTAACCACCGCCTGTACATGGCCCGGCCACCGTGTGGATATGACTTTGCCGTGCCAAGCTATCTGGGCTCTAGCCCTTACCCCACAGCGTTGTATAAGGACCCTGCTAGCCCTCAGAGTGAGGCTGAGCTCAACAAAACCACCCCTGGCCTGAGTGCGGCACCTCAGCTTCCACACCAAGAAAGGCCTTATCCGGATGCCGCTGGCAAGCACCACAGTTGGAAACAAATCTTAGGCAAAGGGCCGTATGGGGAAAGAGGAGAATACCCTCAGATTCAGGCCAACACCAACCACTACTACAACAGCGAATACCCATGCAGGTACACAGGACCTGCCCCCACCACCCCCACAGCCCTTCAAACCATCATAACCACCACCACTAAAGTGTCTTACCAGCCCTGTCCAAAGCCTTCTGTGGTAAAATACGGGGAAAACATCTACGACGTGAAAGGCCTGTCTAACTGTAACTCTCTTCTTGAGGAGTCTTCACCCACTTCGTACTCTGACCTGAAAATTCCTGAAGATTCCGGGGTAATCAAAACGGCCCTGTCCTACCAGGATGCGCTCCCTGCCAAAATTGAAAGGGCAGAGAACTTTGAGGGCTACCGCTACAGCAGCTACAGCTCCAACAGCTATCCCGAGAGAGTGACACATCCATACAGGTACGAAGGCGGAGAGTACTAATTAAACCTATTAGCAAGTCATCAAGAGAAAGAGACCAGAGGGTGACATGTCATATCTCAATGGGCCAAAGAACATTGGGGGGCAGGGGAACAATGATTTTCATACTTTCTTTCAGTTCTGTAAATATGTGTAGTTATTTATAAGCAGTATTTGAGCTTTAGAATTATTGAAATGTTGTAGCTTAAAAGATATTCCTGTAGATGCCTGATCCGTATCTAATAAAATCTGCAGAACAACACATTTCAGGATGTTTTTTAAGTTGTGTGTTAAAGCCAAAGCGGTTATAGCTCTTGTCTGTAGGGAGGAAAAAACAGAAATTGAAATTTATGTTTGTAAATGAATAGTGCATGTCAGAATCATGAACCTGTTTTGTGTTTCTTTTGTTTTTATTTTAAATTTAATGGACAGCAAATGAAGTGTGACATCAAGTTGTTCAGAATGGATGCCCAAGTATTCTTTCTTTTGATCTGTAATTAAAGCCTTAAAATATTACAAACAGTGGTCATCTGAATACACATGGTATGATCTTGTCGTAAGTGTAATTTATTAAATAGCAAATATCGACTGTTGTGAGATTTTCCAACGGCATAAACGAAGAAAGCGTTAAACAAACTCTTAAGGCCCTGAAGCCTTTTACCTGCCAAACTAGAAGAGCTCTCTGTTTATTCAGCATGCGCCAGTGGGAAGTGAAAAGCAGATCACCTACAAGCGTATAATGAAGGGCTTTGTGATTGAGCGCTTTTAAGGCTTCAGAGAAAGAGAGTGACACATTTCACTGGCATGGACAATCGAGTATGGGATGTTCTTCTGTCAGGGAGGGATCAAGGATAATCACAGACAATTAACCTGGCAGTTTGTCAACGGACTGCTTTTAATCTCCATCTTCTGAAGAGCCTGGAGGCATCGACCTCCGCAGCTTTGGCGTGTGCATGTGTGTGGGTGCGCAAAAAATAGGAAATAGTAAAGTAGAGAGGCAAAAGAGTAGACGGGTCACAGAAAGGATGAAAGGATAATAAATGTGTGTGGAGGCAGAGAGAGAAAAAGAGAATGATGCCAGTAATATATGTTGCTGACAGTATCTCTTCACACAACCTTCACACTGAAAACTGAAGACAAGGTGCCACGGCATCATGGAGCCATATGAACATGCTTTGTCTTTGATGTTCTCTCTTCAGGGAGATTCCTCTAGATGTACTGACTAGATAAAATGTTTTAAAAGAAAAATGAAAGAAATGGTACCTGTTTTGGGAGCAAATCTTAGCGTCTGTCAAGTCTGACATTTAAGCAATGCTTGCCCTCCACCACAATACCTTTGCACTGATTTAGCTAGGAGTAGCTAGTATGGCCTTCAGTATGTTAGATGCAGCTAAAATCATGATAATGATTTTAGTTCTGTATAAGTGGTAAAGCAGGCTGGGAATGTTAGACAGATAGCTGTCAATCAAGCAGCTAATTAGCCATGTTCACAGTTTTCAGACAGGTTCAGACAAAATTTTCTAATTAGTGTTTTTCAAGGTATGTTGGATCTTATTTACTTGTATCCCTGGATTGCACAGGCCATGTGTAAATTTGACATTTTTAAGAGTCCATTATTGTTGTACATAGCCTTTTACAGCCAGTCCACTAGTATCCAGTCCACTGAGAGAATAGAACAAAACTTACCCATTTGTAGCTAAAGTTGGTCTTTGTAAGTTGTATTACTTTGTTCAAATAGAAACATGTAAGGTTACTAAGACAGGAGTAAAAAAATATATACTGAAATATGGTGTCTGTGCAATGCTGCGAGCCACCCTTTAAAGCAGGGGTGGGGAACTAAGGGCCGGAGTCAGGCACAATTTGGTGATTTCCTTGCTCTAGCACAGCAACCAAACCTAGTGAATTACCAAATTTACTAATTAAATCAGGTGTTTTTCAGTATGTAAATGACCAAAACTGCTCTCCAGGCCCAAAGTTTTCCACCCCTGCTAAAAAAGCCTGAAATAATCAGTTAGAAGTGCCAGGTTGGGATTTCAACATAATTATTTAACCACAATGTCATTTAAGTGTTTGTTACACTCACAGGCTCAAAATCACAGGCAAATCAAAATTATACTATTAAAGCTAGGCTTTTTGATTACAGTAGACAATTCACGTATAAACTCAGAAGACACCTCCTTCGCAAAATTTGGAAGTGCATAAAAGAACAAAAATGCAAAAAAGGCACTGCTTAACTAAAGGACTACTTCCAAACTATTTCTTTAAGAACCAATTGATTAACTCTTGCACTCCTGTGAATGTACATACCATTTTTGTACAGATTTGTGTTTGGATTTGAATGTAAAACTAGAGCCCATAGCATTTAGTCTTTATGAGCTAAATCATTTGAACAAAGTGATGTTAGCAATATGCCTGTTCTAATCAGGTCATGTTTTTGTCTTCTTTGTGCTATTTACACCAACACTTACACCTGTTTAGGTATAAATATTTAGTAACTACTATGCTCAGGCCAAAAACTAGTTTGTGTGGTGCAACCCAGTTTGATATAGTAATGTTCGAACCTCTACTTACATTACAGTTTCCTAGCAAAATCTGCCACTTGAGTTTATTCAGGACCTGTATACGGCGGCATCCTCTGCGCAAATCTAGCCTAACTACATGGTGATCCACAGCATTCATGCTAAAACTGGCCCACAACTATAGAGCAAGAGGCAAAACCGTATGCAGTGCTATTCTGGCCCGCATGCCTGCCCAGTAGCCAACTAGTGTTTGTGAATGAAAGCCAGAATCTAGACTAATTACAAATTCAGTAAATAGCTGGTGTAATTGCTATTTATTAAGGACTTTATAATACATATATATACAATAATACGGAACAATTTCATGTCTGTATAATATTTTCTGTACTAACCTATAATACTTGTCATAAGGTATGATTCCAGATCACGCATTTCTACAACATCACGGAGAGCCAGGGACCAGTGTTACCCTCATGGCTAAGTATGACCTTTCCCATATGGCCTTCCATTGTCCCGTATCTAACCATCATGCTGTACCATGTGTCTTGCACTAGTGGCAGCACTTGTGTGATATGTGTGTGTGTGATTAATGCTGGTTCATATCTCAGTCACCCCTATGTTGCCCTCATGATGAGCCTCGTACTTCAAGAGCTCTTGTTTACAAACAGCGAGTGAAAGATAGCCGTGGCTCAAAGGCAGGGGCCTGATAATCTTGGCAACCTTAGAGCACTTCAAAGCCACACTCTCTGGTGCCACCTTATCCCTCACTGCCAGTGAACATGCCAGGCCATGGCACATGGCTGGACTACTCTGGAAATCTGTCCATACCTGTTTTTGATGTTTAAAAAGGCCACTCCCAACATTTAATAGGGACAAATCCAACAAGATAGTGTTCTGATATCATTGTGAATTGACAATTCTCTGGAATTAGAATGGTGGCTTAAAATACCTGGAGCTAAAGAATTTGTTTTCCATAAATAATTCCTAAAGTCATCGATGTCATCCATCTATTTATCTTCCTGGCCTTTGCCACCATATACATATATTTTAATTACCTTCAAATATATGTTCTGAATATCATATTTTGAGGTCTTAACTTGCAATAAAAGAATCATTAAAAACAAAAAGTTTTACTTGGAGTTCAGAACCCTTATAAACAAATTGAGAATACACTGAGATGTTAAAGCTGCTGCAACATAAACAACAGCACTTACTACACTTCTGTAATGTCTCACCACTAAATAAATAAATAAATAAAATCCATTTCAACTTTTTGAACCTGCCGTGCATGTCAATATATAAAAGTGCCTAACTTTTAAAAAAGCATCTACGATGACAATGCTAATTTTTGCTTTTTTGTTAATAAGATTTTAAATCATGTTTAAGCACCAATCTAAATGTGGTGAAATTTCCCCCATTCCCCACACTGGGTTTAATACTACATGACTGCAGTTCACATGCAAACCTAACATCTAAAACCATAAATATAATGATTTCAGTAAATAAACAGCAATTGTGTATTAAAATACACAGCAAAACATGACAAAACAGTTTAGCGCCATACATTCATACTGAAGTTTCAAGCCAGGCTTTTCTCAGACAGTTAAGTGCCCCTAAACTCCAACCAGACTGAAGAATTGGCGGCTGGATGTCTGAACATCAGAATGTTCCTAATAAAAGACTCTCTTTAACTGGTTTAAAGATCATATTCTGTCATATATTAAGTCATATATTCTGCCCTCATTCCAGTAGGCTGGTCAGATTTCAGGTTTAAACCTTCACAGAAGTATTTACTTAAAAACTAAAACATACAAAGTAAAGAATATGCTACTTGCATGACACAAAATGTGTTTATTTAAACAAAGCTGAAAATACACATAATGCTAGGCTAACCTCACTAGCTTGGCATTAACATACTATACTAGGAGTATGATCTTACCACTGCTTTGAAAAAGAAACGTAAACAAATTTACAGATGTCTACATTAGACATTGCTTTATAATGCTGTTGTTTTATGTTTCACTATAAAAAAAATCCAATCATTAATTATTAGAAATTAGATTACTTTATTAAAGACATAGAATCAGCTGACTAAAGTGTTTTTCTAATGCAGACTGAGGTTTCTGTTAACAGGTCAATTCAGCTTTGGCACAAAAAATACAAGCATCCCTTTGAAAAAAATATTTTGTTTTTATTTATTTACACAATTAAATCAAGATAAAATTTTATTATCAGCATTAAACATATACACCACCCTGTCATATAACTGAGCACTTCTTGTTTGTGCACTCATTCTTTTGAGCATCTCCACATACCATGTGCACTCTACGGCTCAACTCGTCTAAATTCGACTCGTTTTGTTTTCCACTGCAGATATACTACCCCCTCAGTGTAGCTGGCAGTCACAGCAATGCTGCACGGAACTGCCGTGACATGAGAGAGACAAACTTTAAAATGTTTCAAAAATGTTTAAACAAAAAAAAGTAAATTGTGATTGTTTAAATGCAAAAGAGGGTACACTAATGTGGTATCTAGCATTAGCTAATGCTATTCGGGTGACAGTGTCTATTCTTGCTGACTAATCAGAAGTCATTATTTTTACACCAACATTTGGTGTTGACTCAACTTGCTTGGAAGTTGCTCTTGGAGGATGTTTGATACTATTCCTTATTCATGGCAGTGTTCTTAGGTAAAATTTTGCAAACCCACTCCCCTGGATGAGAAGCAACCTCACACATGAATGGTCTCAGGAAGCTTCACTGTTGGCTTGACACAGGACTCATTGGTTTTGTGATATGGTCAGGGAATGACTTTGTAGTTATTTGCAATTCATCTGATTGCTTTTCACAATCTAGAGTTAATATAAATTTCCACTATAATCAAACTTTGTGAAAGCTAAAATGTGTGCTATTATTAAAACCTTTGGCCAGAACTGAAGATAAAAGACAATGTACTTAATGATGTAGCTGGTTACAATAAATCTTATATCACAAATATTCTTTTTGCTGTAAATTATATCTGCAACACAGAAACAAATACACACTCACATTTTCTTTAAGTGCTGCTTCTCCCCCACCCCCTCTTTGCAGCATTCACAGAGAGTGGAGAGGTGGAGCGCAGGTGGTGTGCTCTAACAGGCAGACTGATGAGGCTCTTCATCACTGCCATTAACTCTGGTACACCAGCCCGGCTGTCTGCCTGAAGCAGGAGAAGAGTTTAGTGCTCAGGCTCTGTAGAGCACTGAGAGCAAGCATCTTTTTCATCTCTCCGTTTCCTTTTTATTTTCTTTCTCAGGTTCTTCAAATCTCTCTGCTATACAAAGTCCTTTCACCAGCACCCCAACCCATTTTGGCCCATCTTGAGTCAGCCCGTAAAGTTTAAAAATCCTTTGATAGGTGCACACAAAACAAGGGCATCATTCTCTGATACCCAAAAATGAACAGAGAAGGTTCTTCTGGTTTAGAAGTTGTTAAAATCACATATAACTTTTTGGTGATATTTTTAAATGAATGTGTTCAGTACCCCTTGTTACATTATTTCCCTAATGTAACAACTTGATATGGCTAACCGACCTATCCACAAAAGCCAGTCAATATTTTGGTCAGTGCATCTTAGTAAGGTAAATGATACAGAATTTGGTTTTTGGTCACTTTTCCACTATGTGAGACACCTTCCATCATTCCAGCTGTAGCTGGTAGTTGCACCACTCAGGATTCCTGAACTTACTCAGATTTCTATACCAAAATTTTTAATAAAAAAAATAGATGTTGTTAACTTTGAAATGTAACATAGCAAAGTGCAGTGCATTCACACCTGTAAACCCAAGAGGAGAAATTCTTGGTGGGAGAGACAAAGTCCCTGGTAATGGGGTAAAAACAAATGGGGTACCTGAGATACAAAACAAACAAATTTAGTTATGAGAACATCTGACTTGCATTAGGTGAACTGTACAGTCCTCAAACTGAGTTAACAAATAAAGCCTTAAAGTGTGAAACAGTTGTAAAACATGCAAAACACTATCATCTACAGCCAACATTGTTTCTTTTTATAAGCTGAATAATCACTTATAGGGCTGTGTCCTGGCAAGAACCTGGCGATACAATACGTATCGTGATACAGCGGTCACAATTCAATATATCTTGATATACTGTGATACAAGCAAAGCAAAGTAATATTGTGATTTTTCAAATCCTACTATAAAAAACACCACTGTATGAACAGGTTTGCCAAATGTTCACAATAGCATTGCGCCCTTGTACTACTTGTTAATGTTGGAGTGGAGCTGAAAATGGATTACAACACTGCCATCTAGTGATCCGAGGTTTAAACACAACACATACTGATTCACTTTCCGCCAGAAATCTGTGTATCGATACTGTGTTTTTGAGAATCAATAGAATATCACGAAACATAATATCCCGATTAGAGTATTATTTTACAAACCTTATCACTTATAGCCCCTCAAAATCAAAATTTTAACTGCCTTCAGTTTTTATGGGACACCATGTTTAAAAACTTCAGAAGCACTGCTGTGTCTGATCCACTTGTACCATCGCAACACACAATAGCACACCACCACGTTAGTCTCACTGCAGTTGGAGAACTACAAAATGCACCTATATGGTAAGTAAAATTGTTAAAAGTTTGTTTTGCTTTTATTTTTATCAATGCGATTACATATACTAAATACTTTACCGGGGCAGGGCCTTCAACGTGAATGACTAAAAATGACCAATTAAATATTTAGGGCAGTGCGAGACTGATGACAGATTCAAAGCTTTACAGCATTACAGGCAGGACTGCCCAGAACTAAACATGATATTATGGTATTAAATACCACATGCTACACATGATACACAGACACAGATACATAGTCCTTAAGATAATGCCAAATAGTTGTTTCTTTACATTCTGATGATAATTTGAGATAATTCTAGAATGTTTAAACAAACTACATGTTTTTAAACTTTTACATACTGCTCCTCCAAAATATAATAGATCAATGTTACAAATTCATTAAGGACTTTTAGTTTCTTGCAAAATTATGTTATTAGGTTACTAAGAAATGGGCTTTTCTACTTAGTTTGTTAGGTAACGTTATTTAACTGTTAAATAATGTTGTTTTATGTTATTTTTTCTACCTGTTGGCAACTTTACCAAATTCCACGAAGTTTCATGCAGATATAAAGTAACGTATGAAGAATTCTAGGAGGCTGTGACAATGTACTGAGAGCGTTGTCACTACGTTGACACAACGTTGTAAAACAGTACGTTGTCATAACAACTGTGTTGGCGTGGTAGAAATTTAAATAACTGCTTTATATGAATACAAATTAAAAGCAGGCCTTTCTGTTGTGCCAGTCACATAAATCTTTCCGACTGCTGCTTCTAAGAAAGAGAACAACTGAGGGCAAAAGTTGAGCTTTCTGTTATGAGTAGCTGACAGGCTTGTTCACTAAAAGCCGTCCTTAGGACTGACTTTCAACCGATCAAACAGGTGCACGGACCTCGCTGAAAGCCTTTAGATCTGCCGAAGTATCGCTTTTCCTCACCGTGACCGTGAGAGACGACGACGTGACATCCCTATCTGTAAGCCTGGAGTCCTCCGACTACAGTAAAATCTCACAGAAACTGTCTCTCCTGATAGATGCTGTTGTTTTGCCCTTTGCAGCGAACCGTAACCGGCATCCCAGCAATGCAGCGCAGCGAAGGCGAGAAGGCTCTTGAGGGCAGCTCGGCTAGCGACAGGTTTTAGCCCTCTTTCTGCGCAGCTATCCGGGGATCGTCACCAGGAATGAAGTGAAACTGATCCAAACACGCGCTGGACTGAACACCCGGTCATAACAAAACATTTCATCCTGCACATTAGCTGCCGCCATTATTAACGAGCGCTGCTGACACCAGCGGTGGGCGTTCAACACAGTCATATTTTACACAGTTCAGTAGTGAAACCCCCTCAAAAAAAGAGCTTTTCCTTTTTTAAGTGTCTTGTAAAATTGATTATGGTGTGAAAAGTTTAGTCCACGTCTGGTAACTGTAATTAGTGTAAAAAATGTTTAATTTATGAATACTTACACCAATTAATTTGCTAACATTTTTAAATGGGAGCGTTACCTTAAAATATATATTTTAAACACTGGCAAAATCTGACAAAATAAAAAAACAGGCTTTCTTAGCTATGGGCACACGCAGCAAACACACCACATCAAACGGTGTCTACTTACAACTGCAAATATAACGGAAAGAAGGATTCTAGGAGGTTGTGACAATGTAGTATTTACGTTGGCAATACGTCGTCACAACCTTATACAATCCTTAATATGTTTCATTATATCTGCATGTTGTCAGATAACGTCCTCCCAATTTTCTGATGAATTACATTTCAGTGTTGTGACAATGTAGTACAACGTTGTTACAGCGTAACTGTGTTTGCAGGATACCCTGCTGTATAACCTGCTGAGGTAAACAATGATTAAATTCAATTTGTTTCGTGTTCTCCGAGCTACAGCTCGACACCGTGTGAGTAAAGATTCAGACAAAAACACAGCTCAGTGTCACAAAAAGTATCTACATCTGTCAGTAAACAGAGCTTTTAAATGAATAGCAGGACTTTAGTGGTGGTCTGGTGTCTTGCATCACAGGACGCTGGCAAGATGGCGGATGTAGTAGGTCTGAGATTGTGTGGCTACTAAAACTCGTCTACTAAAACGGCCTTCTGAGTAGGCGATTTCAGACGCACCTGTTGTTTTGGAAGCTGGTATGATGGTCAGCTATAATAAACAGACTGGGTGACTAGCTAAACCAGCACCAGGTCTGCACTATACTGGCTCAAACCTGCATAGACTATCTTAAACTAGCTGAAATTCATGCTGGTCTGTGCTGTTTTTTCCACAAGAGGGTGGGGCTTGGGTCTGTTGTATTATGGATTATGTTCTCATAATTATGACTGAATATGCTTTAATAATTGTTTGTTTCCTTGACATGTTGACAAATTTTGTTAATCATCATGCCATTATGTAAAGCACATTAAAAAATGACAACTGCTGACAACATTTGAAGAGTAAAAGCGTTTAGGCAAAATTCCTTGCTCTCTTTTTTATCAGAGAGTTCAAATGAAAATAATATGGAAATATAATGGTATCAAGAAAGATTTCCTTATACTTCAATAGGGCTGAAAAGAACTAACAACTTGCACTGTGGAAAAAAAACAAAACTTTCATACACAGAAAAGTGAGTGGTGGTTAAGTCCACCATGCCTATGGAGGCTTCTGCAGGCGACTGATGATTGCAAATTTGTTGGAATTTATCACAGCTTCTATTAAAAGTCCACTGAGAGGAAAGATTAGGGGTTGTAGAATGTTTAAGACTTATGTGTAATATCTACATTAAATCACTTGAAGCTGATTAATGCAAATTATTAATACTATATCAGACACGAGTAATACATTTCTTAATAAACCTATTAGTGATGCTCAGATCTGTGCGAAATGCTGTTTTCTGTTCTTTTACTTATATGGAATTAAAAAACAGGAATAAATGAGATCCTATTTAGTTAGTGTAAGTCCAACACCTATAACCCAAAGCTTTATGACACATAATGAGTTTTAGTCAACTAAGTTTTAGTCATAATGAGTTTTCTATCAAGGGATGACAGTTGGACTTCTGTTTATATTTGAAGCCTTCTACAGGTACAGCATTTAAGGGTTTCCAATGGATTAAAACAGACCATCTCATCACCTGTTGCAAAGGACACACACATACATATACAACATTTCTTTGCCAGCTACAAAAGAACCATTAAGTATCTGGATAAACTAAAGAAGAAGGGGAAGGTCGCTGTGGGGTGTTTGATTTAGGACAAAACCCTCTACGCTCTGTTACAGACATCAGGGCTGGCACTGTCAAAACACACATATTCATACTCATCCCCACAAAACCCACACACATATACTCAAACATGAGGTACGATAGCATACAACTATTATACCTCCAAAGATATACACACACACCCTCTTCCTGACTTCCTGTGCATGGAGAGAATTAGCACCTGCACACTAAGACCCATCAATGTTACAGCTCAACTCATCTGAATGGTGAACACCTATAAGATGGGCCTCCCTGTGCAGGGAAGCTTACCTGGAAGACCTGCACGAGGGGGGTCACGGCTCAGAAATGTTTTCTCTCGTCACACAAAAGAAAAAGATGCTTAATCTCCATCTCATAGCCACAGAGCTGCAAATGATAGCTTAATGGATCTCAGGGGAACATCACTAAAAGAAGAAAACAAATCTAAAGAAAAATCTACCCTAAGATAGTAAAATGAACAGGAGAAATTTTTAGAAGAGAAATCATCAACCTTACACATGAGATTTTAGATGGGACTGTAAATAAAGAAGCTACTGTGGCAAGATGCCATAGAATTCACTTTTCAGTTTATGATTTCTAAAAGAATGTTTTTTTTCTAAATAAGTAGGAAGAATCGTTTTAACATTTAACATAACCTTCATATAATTTAAAGTTAAAATTGTTATAGCACTTTCTTTTCCTGATCTGATCTATTTCAGAGTGAAACACTGTTTGTAAGGAGCAATTTGTAAGATGACAATGACAAAATAGTAAGACAAGACAGGATGGGGTGGGGCTAACCAGTCATGCTAACCTCTGTAGCTATATCTTGCTACCTAAACAATTACATTAGTACATTTACTAATGTTTTAAACTGAAAATCTTTAAAAATGGTCTCAGAGCTAACTGAGTGTTTTCACATAATGATGCTCCATCATGCTGGAAAAAGCATTCCTCATCTCCTCAATTGCGCCTCATTCCTCAAATTGCTCCTGGATCATTGGATGAAGTTGGTTTCAGAGGATTTTTTGATACTATTCCTTATTCATAGCAGTGTTCTGAGGTAAAATTTTGAGCAAACCCTCTCCCCTGGATGAGAAGCTACCCCACACATAAATGGTTGCAGGATGCTTTACTGTTGGCATGATAAAGGACTCATAGTAGCGCTCATCGTTTCACCATGCCTGTAAAACCCTTTTGATGTAATGCAATGATGACTGCACGTGTTTCCAAAAGCAACCAGTCTACTCTTCTAGTCAGCAAGGCAGAGTGATATCAGCTGTCTTTATTAACCTTTTCTCCTGAACTAACAAGATAATCACTGAAATTATGTTTGCAGGTTATATATTGTAAGCAGCTGAAATGCAGTAATTTTTGTGATAAGGTCATTTTTCGTGGCAGGGACTTTGTAATTAATTGCAATTAATTGCAATTGCATCTCATCACTGTTTGGTTGGTGAAGCACAGAGAACTTTTTGGTGTGGTTGTTTTTCTGGTAGTTTGTACAGTAATTCATGTCCTTAATCTATATATTCACATTGGATTTGCACCTTCTTACACAAAGTTGGCATTTAACATCTATTTGTCAGTTTCTTGTTCTAATTTTCCCATTCCTACCAGCACCATCAAAGTTATTAAACAGAAATAAAAGCTTCTAAAAGCAATACATGCAGGCTAGCTAGATTAATATAAGTCTGAAGGTTATAACAGAACACATTTGGTAAAATTCGGTTGAATAATATGGAAGTTGTGGGCAATCTAAGCATGAGAACTCATCATGTCTCAGTACATTTGTTTACAAGTCGATCTTGACTGCCCCAACATGGCGAACATGTAAACATATTACCTTAGACAGACAAAGCAGCATGTATGCATGTATATCTAGGGGCTTAACTTGGCATAACTCGAAATGGAAAAAGACGCCTGGGTCATGTGCAGCTTGGGGCTTTACAAACTGCCGCACAATCCAAAACAAACCTCAGGGATCTCAATCTCCCAGAGTCAAGCTATTAATAGCTAACATTAGCAATATTAAGTACATAGTTAACTAAATTGCCCATAATCAAGGTTTTCATCTCTATTGGTATTTTTCTCCCAAATGATTTTTATGCCCAGCAAATCGTATCAGCTGAGTGACTTACATTATGAATCTGAAGTTTGAAGGATTCTCAAAAAGAAACAGTTGAGGACACTGTTTTTCAGTACTCCATCCTCTGCAGTGGGCAGAGGACTTTGATAGGACAGGTCAGACTGTCAGGATTAAAGATAGAGCTAAACCCTCTATATTCAGAAGTCAAATTCATGCTTGGCAAACATTTTTACAATTATTTTGACAGGTAATTTTTTTCCACCATGTTAAGAATTCACTTTATATAAGTTAAAGTCTAATGTTGAACACATCCCTCTCTTCAGCATCTAGCGGAGATTATGACCTTTGAGATTCCAAGTAACCAGAGACAAAACATTTTTTACATATATTTTTGCATATAAAAACCTAATAAATATAAATATACCTAATAAATTAAATTAACCATTAGTCTTACCTCGGTTGCAAAAAAACCCCACAAAAATTCCTAATCTTAATTTAGTGCAAAAGTGACAGTGAACTGTTTGTTTTGTCCAGAGTAACTTTAAGTAACAATTCAAACATATCTACATGGCTCAGGTCCAACAAACTATATAAACAGAGGCTTAAAAAGGCTATCTTTATCCTTAATCCCTACAGTTTTTGGATTCTGTGTTTATACAAATAATGTTTATGATTATTCTGTGGAGTCAGATTTTTTTCTTTACAGTAGAAGTGGATTTCTGACACCATCTGAGTAAAGACGGGAGTTGCTCTGACTGAATAACTTTGAATGCTTTGTTGCAAATCAGAACAAAACTTAAGTCACATATGAGTCAGACTTTGAGTGGTGGAGTTTTAGCAGTTAAAGAAGCATGAGGTCAGGTTAGAATCACATTACAGAGTGCCAACTGATTTAAATGAGATAATGTAAAATCAACACAATCATTTCATACCTGATTCTTTGCATTGTTTTGAATTTTCTGTTTGCTAAGACTTTGCTAACTTGAATATGTACAAAGTATTACACAGACAAAGAAATGAAAGAAAACAAAGACAAAAAAAACCCCAGAAATTAACCACATTATGTAGAAAGTGTACGTATCTGTGTGAGAATGTAAATGAATGACCTTCAGGACTGGTGTGTACCTGACAGTCTTTTTATCAGGCCATCAGGTATGTCCTGTTTGCTCCATTTCACCTGAGCACAGCAGGTATCTGACCTGTCGGTCCGCCGATGGTTATCAGCTGTTTCAGTATGACCTATAATTACCAGGAAAGCGATGCGTAAATGTATTCCATAGCCACACCTTTGGAAGTGTATATTTCAGGCCATTGGTGACAGAGTATGACAGTGTATGGACAAGTTATAACAGCTAAAACTGCTTTATGCATCTTTTTGAAGAATAAATTTTGCACACACCCACATAATGGGCTGGCAGTGAACCACGACCACTTCCTCTACTGTGAATAGAAGCACCGGAGAAAAAAACATAACCACACACCCACTCACAAACACTGGCATGGTGACTAGCTACGCAAAAATGCTTTGCTGCATGTTATCCACTCCATATTTTTCCAAGCAAGTTTCTAAATCAACTTAACGACCAAACTGCAAGGCATTGCAACAGATTCCAAGGAAATCCCTAATGTGAAAACTCTTTTTAACGATGATGTACGTTGATGCACTCCTATGCTTAAGCATTTAAAAAAGTATTACACAATTTAAAAACAAAATAAACAAACAAATGAATGAATACACTTTATGTCATGATTGCATAGAATACATTGTGATAGAATAGTCTATTAGAGTGATGACTTCCACTTTTATGAAGCTTGAGGCAAAATTCTATATCTGCTAATGTGAATTCAGTCAATTCAGGAGCTATTATTGCTACTTAAGACTTTTAATGTGTAATACTGCTAATTATGAAATTTACATTTTCTTTGGGTCCTATTTGTGTCTCTCTGCTGTTAAAATATCTTTTAAAAATACTTTTAAAAAAAATATTTTTTTTATTTCTACTTTTCTATATTGTTTTTTCACTTTCCACTGACCTTTACATTGTGTAAAAAATTCAGGTTTTTTGGTTAAACAGAAATGCTCAAAAACAGCTTGAAGTACATATTATAATATATATAATATATATTACACCAGTACATGCTTTTGCCCACTCTTGTAAACTACTATATTGGAGGACAATGACAAAAGAAATATTTTAGGTATAGACAGAGTTGTATGGATAAAAGTCATTTAGAGTGGTTTGATGTGAAATACCCTGTTCTAGAGAAAATTTCCAGATCAGAATAGTTACAAATATTCTGACTTTCTAGTTTCTAGTTTCTCTAGAACCGAGCATTTCACATGAACCCACTCTAAATGACATTTATCCATATAACTATATCTATACCCCCTGGAATTTCTTTTGTCTATCTCCTACAGTATTTTTATTACCAGGTGTATCCAAAGCACAAACTATCCACTTCAGTGCTAAACAGTTAGTAAAGTTCTCTTTTGTTGAAGTGATTCTCCTTTTTCTGAAAACTTTCCTTTGGTGACTTGTTGTTTGCATACTTCAGACATTGACTTGTGTGTTTAGATTGCAGTTAGCATTACCTTCTAATGTTCTTTCCATGTATATGGTGTTGTGCAACTGCAGTGCCAAGTGGGCCAATGCATCACTATTCTTGTACCAGCCAAAAAGTTCTGTAGATTTGTAGCAGTGATCTGGGGATTTTGCTTTGCATATCAGACATGTCTATAAGCAGTTCTATCTATTTTCTTGGTTATCCAGGTCTTGTCCCAACTTTAAAGGTCTCATTAACTGCCATTAACTTCATTGTATTTAAGACTGTAAACAGGAAGTGCTTAGATATCTGTTATCTCTTGGTTTGCAAGAGTCGATAAGGCCAATATTTCATTTGAGGTACTCATTCAGGAGGTAAATAAGAATTTCAAAACATTCATAAGTTGTAATGATTGTATAATGATGAGATCATTTAGTTTCAGTAAAATCTCAAAAGTTTTTGCTTGACAGTGACCTTATGTTTGTTTAATAGTGAAGGCAGGAAAAAACTCAGGTCACAGGTCTATCCCATAGCTAAATCGGCATGCCTCGAGCAGAGGGGAAACACAGGGCAGGATGTCTCACACCTGGAGGTATCTGGAGATGCTGTCAGGGTGTGACATCCTGTCTGTCTGTAAAACAATGGTCCTGATCAGAAAATGGCATTTTTCTAGCACTTCTCGTCATACAGATTCACATTCTTCATCTGTCCAAGATCTCAGTGGCGTCTTCAGACAATGTTTGCATTCTTCCCACAGCTTTTAAAAAGTACTGCTAGCTTTGGTTTATGTACCTGATATATTTAAATGTTATATTTTGTCTAATCGTAGAACTGCACACATATTCTTAATCATGTAGCTATATGTCCTATACAGCTTGCCTTCAGTCACACACTGAACATATGGGAATAAAGCTCTAATTAGAAATATTTTAATATGTCCCTTTATTAGAACCCTTGCATTTAGTATTTTAGAACCTCCTCTTTCTAATGGAACCACAAAGATTCTTCTCTAAAAGTACAGATAAGGGGAGAGACCACTCCTCTATACAGAATCTCTCCAGATCCTTTTGGGTACTAGAGCCTTTCGCACTCTCCAAAATGCTATTATCTTCTACAAATCCCAAAAGGGTGGTGCTTGGAGAATTTTTGCTTCTCTAATGATTTATTTACCATGCAAGATGGCAAACTGCATCCTCTTCCAGGCAGATTTACTAATGCTCTGGTTGTTTATAGTTGCTTCTTACCTTTCCAAGCACATAAATATGTATCTCCATTTCATTTTACTATATCATTCAAACACACCAGCTGCCCTTTGTATCCTGTGAAAGTTTAATGATGAATGGACTAATAGAAATGATCCAAAATCACTTGGATAAAAACTATTTACTTTAACTTACATTGAAAGTAAAGAACTTTTTGGGCTTCTCAGGTAAAATTTGATTTTGGAAAAACTTTGGATGACACACAGTCACACACACAGATACAGGTTTTTGCTAATTTAGACTCTAGTTACTTTTACACTTACTGGTCTCATATTTTTTGTAAGCTTTAGCTCAAAAATGTTTGAATTACTTATTTGGATGCCGATAATTATGAGTGTATTATATGATGCCTACTACACAGACTAGTGGGCTAGTGATGCTCTAAGCTTGATGTTGCATGATTAGAGAAGTCAGCCTGGTGTTTCAGGTTTCCAGGACTCATTGTAAAGCGCATATTACATTCTATTGACCTTCATTGTAAAATGTATATGTCAATCTACAGTGCTTCAGAGAACAGATATTAGCAAGATTACCTTAAAATTGTGTTTTTGACAAAATGTCTGCTACTCTTGTGAAGTTTGAAGTCAGAACTGGGCTCTAAATTTCTCTGCCTCTCCAGACCTTCCAGGGTCATATTCTCCAGTACAAAGCAACCTGTCACAGATTTTTTTAAGTCAGATTTCTTGCTTGTATCCCCTTCTCCTGTATTTATAGCATCATCAGTGCTTTATTGACATCAGCTCAACTTTCATCAACTGTTGACCTAATCATTTAAAAGGTATAGAAATTGGTAAAATGAAAGGAACGTTTTAATAACCTTCTGGCTGACAAGATGCTGTTTCTTTTTAAGTAAAGTGTATTACAACATAAGTGCCTATAGACATTTTCAGACCCTTGACCCGCAACCACATTCTCGTGGGATAAGACTACACATTTTTGCACACCCCACTTTTTCCTATAAGTCCCCTTGTGTCTGCTAAATCACTGTAACTGGATTAGCTGTTGCTACAACAACCTTCCTTCTTGCTTAGTGAGGTGATGATTCTTATATGACCTTTATGGGAGCTGAACCTTACCAGGACATTACCTGGTAAAGTGAGAAGGTTTCCAGGTGTGTTATATGTGTGTGTGTGTGTGTGTGTGTGTGTGTGTGCGTGCATGCGTGTGTGTGAAATTGTCATGTCTTCTCTCAGACATTTCCCTCCCCTGAAGTTCAAACCATCTCAAAGTTACCCCCTCCCCAACTCCTTTTGCTCTCACCCCTCTTCCAGCCATTTTGTGAGCAGCTTCCTGGTTCAGAGAGAGAGCAGAGCACATTAACCGTGTTTTGTCTGTGTGCTAATACGAAGTGCTAACGGATCTATGCTAAGCGTCGACCCGTACTCTTCCTCTCCTTTGCTTGATCCTGGGTGCGGGAGCCACGTTTGAAGCTTTTTTCCCCCGTCCTTAGTCTCCATTTAATATACCAGTGTTTTATTTTGGTTGTTTTCTTCTCACACTCCACAAGAACAGAGGAATAAAGGAACAACAGATGAGCTGACAGAGAAATAGTCTTCACGCACGTGTGCAATAGTCTGTTGTGAAAGTGCTTTAGGGGCCTCCTTTTCTTTTGCAAAGCATCAGAACATGCCAGTGTCATTCTTTAGCATGCAAGAACCGGAACAATTTTCAAAGGTAGGTAGTTGAGTGAGGGTCAGGTTAGGGTTAATGTTGGGTTAGATATAGGTAATATCTGATGTGTGCTTAATGTGACATATTTAGAGATAAATTTGAGCAGAATACAAAGAAAAACCTACACGTATTCAGTAATGTATTCTATACAACACCTTGTATGTACCCTTCTAAGATAATATAATAAAAAAAATTTAGGCCAAAACTTTATCTTGAAACTACTGTAACACAATGTCTCAGGCACCAGGCAGTGCATTCACAGCTATTTTATTTTGATTTTTGCTTTTTTATTTCTGTGTTGTAGCTTTTGGAGGTAATAAACAATTTGATGTCATTTCAGCATCACTCAAAATTTTCAGTGGATTTCCCCTAATAAGAAAATATCTATTGACACTCATAAGTCCAGAACCTGTTTGCGTGAACATAGAACTATGTGCAGTGAGACTTTTGACAACTGTAACATTATGCTACAATTCCAAAATTCCAAGTTTCAAAATTTCACCCACCACTTTTCAAAGTTTTGGTACGACAATCCAACTCTCTTTGGTTCTGTTTAAACTGGCCATTAAACCGGCCAATAATCTGACTTTGAGGCATAACCAATTAAAAAAAATATTTTAGAAAGCTTTAAATATCTCCAGATATATTATATTACTTTATAGTTATAACCTTGGCTACATGTAGTTCTGACTTAGGTCTGATACTACAGACCCAGGTATGTTTGTCAATCATAGAAAGAGGAAATGATAGACCAATCACAGCAAGTGATCTGTTCAGATCTGCTGGTGCCTCTTCTAACGTTTTCAGCATCCTCACAGACTGTGAATGCTGATGTTTATTTATATAAAGAAAGTGTAGAATGTAGATTGGGTTCATATTGTGGCAGTTTTACATAATTTATGAAGAAACAGATAACAACAGCATCTAAAAATGACAGCAGGGACCGACAAATATCAGTCAGTACCAGTGGTGGTGATGAAAACCAAGGGTCGCCATGTCTTCAACATATTTACGATCCAACACCACTAGTGTCTTTTGAGTGTTTTTTAGCTATTGAGAAATAACTAGAAAATCATTTTTTAAATGAATTCATCAAATGGCAGTAAAAAAATGGACTGCATTTGGAGGTGTGGTGCCACTCCTAGTTTGGTGGACTAAGTTGTTGTATTTGTCTACCCCTGTTTGGAATTTACCTCTGGAGTAGTGTGTCATTCGGTAGTCATCTAAGCTGTTTTTTTTCTAAGATAGAAATATTGTTACTGCCATTATTTACTATTCTATACTGCAGTTGTTTATTCAGTGTGCTTTTTAGTATTTTTACAAAGCACTGAGATGGTTCTTGCTGCTACTCTGTCCTTTTTGTCTCTATATTAATTTTATGTATAAAGTAGTCAATTTTATTTTGATTATATTTGTACTTGTTTTGCTATCTGGAGTCGTCCAAAGAAGGATGTGTTCCCCTTTTTGAAAATGGTTCCTCTCGAGGTTTTCTTGCCATTTGAGGGAGTTTTTTCTTGCCACTGTCACCTTTGGCTTGCTCACTGGAGGGTTGGATCAGAAATTTTCTGTACAGCTGCTTTGTAACAACATCTGTTGTAAAAGGCACTATATAAAAACACAGACCTTAACCTTAAATAAACTGGTTTTGTGACTAAGCTAACATTCAGAGCACATTTGTTTAGTAATTAATGAGGATTAATGAAATCCATGTTATTTCGAAGGTTTTTTTTTTACCTATTCTTGCAACTGTATTTCAGTTACCATTATTTCAGCTGTTGTATCCGTTACATCCTAATCCTGTCTATAGAGGACAGAGAAAGAACTCATGAACAACATCCCCATTTAGTATTAACTAAATTTAGTCCTCATTTCAATCATGAAAAGAATACTTTCTCCTATTATGGGAATCTCCTGCTAATACATGGACAAAACCCTACAAACCACCGAGGATCAAAAAAAGAAAACAAACTACTTTGAATGTCGGATTTCTGCCGCTCATGTTGAGAGCATGTACACACAAGAGAACTTGAAAAAGCATCCAGGTAATCTTCAGTTAATTCTCACAGAGGTGCTGAAAGCTGGTGTGTGGGAGTGTACGAGTGTGTGTTTGAGAGAGACGGTTAGGCTGTGTGCGTTTCTGTCTGCCGGCTTGTTTGAATATGAGCTTATACCTTTTGGATCGGAAGGACTGCGGCAGCCAGCGCTGATGATGCATCCTCTGAGGGAGACGCCGCCACTAGCGAGGGCTTGTGCAAAGAGGGCCGACCGCCGCCAAGTAATCCCCATATCAGCAACAGCCATGAGCTCATAACGGCAATGGCACAGCCCTCCTCTCATCACCCCTTAACCCTCTCATGGCTGTTGCCCAACACTAACATGCAGACAACATGTTAGCAAGCTGTTGCGGGAGTAAAATCAGAATGCTCTTGTCAGTTAGCAAATACTGGCCTATCATACATTTTGGAATTAAACCCTTCAAATCAGAGAGTCACAATGGCAATTTCAGGCTATAATTTGTGATAATGGGAATGTTTAGTTATATACGTCTATTTAACTACTGATTAGCCAAGCAGTTTGAACTTGAGCTCAGTAATCATGGACAAAATGTGGTAGATTGAACAATAACAGTCTGCTGACTGAATGGTAACAGTGGGCTAATACCTCAATTATGCTTACTTTTTTGGGATGACATCAACTAAATGTGTTAGTTACTGGAGCGAGGAAACCAGGCAAACTTGAGTTAACAGGCTTCTTATTTGAATGATCTTTTTTAATTTAAATGGAGCAGCAGTTACAAAGTATATTAAGAAGAACAGGAAGCCATCTGCAGCCTCGTGGGCAAAACTGAAGACTCTTCTACCCCTAAGATTAAAGCTATTCAGAGAGTTTACCAGCAATGCAGATTGAGCCTTAATCACTCATTTCAGCCAGAAGAGCTATGCTTCATATAGTCTGATCAACTGTGAATGAACAGAGTCATTAATGATGAGGCCTTATAGTTTACATATAGGCAGCACTTTTGTGTGTAGTTACGGATTTTAAAGAATTGTGTTTTAGCATTGGCTTCTGCGTCATGTAATGTGTCAATTTAAAAAAGTGCACTATGAACCAGCAGGCTTGTCTGTGAAAAACACACATTTCCTGTCATCCTATATGGCTAAAACTATTCTCAAGTGAGAACAGCTTCTCATTTACATGTTCTTGCACAAGGCCATGCCATGCATCCAATAACCAGTGGGCATTACTGTTTAAGTGCTAGAGGCCTTACAAGGGAGTGTTTCTGTCTTTCCAAAGCTAGACATCCCCTTCGTTCTTTAACCACTTTTCACAGTAACCATAAAAATCATTTTATTGGGTTAGGCAAGCATTTATTTAGTTTGATTTTTCAAACTGCTTCTTTAAGATGTTTTTGCATAACCAAGTCATATGCAAACGTTTGACTGCTGTTGACGTTTGTGAAATAAAGTACACATCCTCTATAGACGACACATTTTACAGCACCACTACTGTTTATTATTTGAATTTAATATGGGAGAAAAACAACAAATAAAATGTTACCTAAGTAAATAGTATGCCAACTATTTGTTGTGTTTCCAGATGTTAAACCCAGCAAATAAATAGAGATTACTCAGCAGGTCAGAATAGCAGCCAGGTCACCTCCACCTCCATATAAATCTCCTTGATGGACACTAAACCTATGCAAACTACCCCACAGCCTTGCTCAGAATAACGTCAGTAACAGATCTTATACCAACTGCAACAGAAGTAACAATCCCAAATGTCTCTCTCTTGCCAGCAGCATGGTGCCTTCCAGGAGCCTCTTCACATGGCCACATGCCCCTTGCTGCCATGGCAGCTTGGCCTGTGGCAGAATTTTATGAGTAAGTCATTGTAGTGACCTCATTGGGTTCAAAAGTTTTGTCTAGGAGTTTCTGGGGTGCACTGGGTACATATGCACCTTTAAATACACAATACTTTACATAATTTCAACGTTATGTAAAAATGAACCTTATGAGGTTTGTGTAAAAAACATGTTATAAAAATTCCTTTTGAGTTCAAACCTTTACACTATACTGAATGTCTGGGGAAAAAAGAAAAAAAAGACTGTGTGGTTTATAGCATAAAGATTTGTAACTGTCTCTTAATGTCCATACAGATATTATTTTGGAGACAAAAACATATGTTCCCATGCGATTTCTGTGGAGCTGAGATCACAGATTAGCTATAGGTGGAAAATGAAAGAGCATTGATAAACATTTGACTGTGATTACAGATCTGAGATTGCAGGGCATGATGCCCCCATGCACAAGGATGAGTCAAGCTTCTTGTCTCTTTATAGTTCCAGTCCATTAGAATTCCTGCAAGGCCACTACCTGTACAACCGTGGCAAGAACTGAAATCTGCTTTCTGGAAGATTTGTGCCAGTGCTCCTTATGTGTCTCCCATCAAAACAATGCTGCGCTCTCCATTGCTTTAATGTCTCTCAGCCTGAGCCTGTTTGGTTGGATCACTCGTGACTGTCTGAAAGCTTTTAATGGGCTTTAGAGAGAATATGGCAATGTACTCCAAATGAGGTCTGAGAAGAGATCTAGTAACTATATAATTTCTATTATTAGAATACTACATATAACATGAACTGTTGAATCAGCAACAAACAAAATAACAAAATAAATAAATTACCTTAACATTTATTCATGAATTACATTTTGAAAGCTGTTTATGCAGCATTAAAACAATAGCACAGAACATCTACAAACAATTACTCCAAAAGTGGCACCAGTGAAAATGATACTTACAGTAGATGGTGTTAATTGTCATAGACTAAAATACCTGTTAAGTAGAAAAACACAAATTAATTCAACACAGTTTTATGTCCTTTGAACCACATGTTTCAAGATGAAATACAAAAAAATTATACTATAAAATTAAAAGATCTTCTCTTTTTAGAGCAACTGTTTTGCTTTTATGTTGACACATATGGACATCTCTTATTATTTACTATGCAATTTTTGTTTGTAACACTGTGTTAAAACCTCGCCATGTGGAGGCTGTACTATTGCTTGACTAGTGCAAACTGTTAATTTGTTATTTTTATGCATCAGCATAGTGCGGTAATACAGAAGAGTAGTTGAATTCTGTAATTCTATAATCAAAAACACTCAGAATAAAAAAAGTTTTGATGAATATAAATAGCCACATGCCAAGATTAGTTTTAACATAATGTTACAACTAAACCTTGCCAAAATTATAAATTATAAGGGACAGATTTCTGTCTAATTTCAATTGCGCCACTTTTAGATGAATTGTTTATAGAAGGTATGTGTTAAAAGGTTACATTTTCATTTATAAAAGAGATTTATAGGTTGATTGTATAAAAATACAGATTTTAATTGAAATATGACATTTTTCTACAAATTTGAGTGCCGAGTTCTTATTTAATTGCTTCATTTAACATATTAAGAAAAAATATATACATCCAATATATATTATGCCATAACTTTTACACAGGCCATATTGTATGATTAGTTTTCCCCCAAAATGTTAATTTTGTGCATTTAAATATGCAGAGTTTTCACTTAAAAATAATAAAATATGTAATTTGATCATTTTACTCATATACATTATTTACATATACAAAAAAGTAATTTTTATATACATTTTATAAACTGACTATTTCTTAAAGGGAACATTTCTAAACTCTCTGAAAGAAAACTATCTTTACCTTCATGTAACAATTGTCCATTGTGAGATACTATTCAGCTCTTTTCTGCTTTACTTAAAATCATCATTATATCAGATCGCAGGGCTCTATCAGACAGATGTGTGCAGATGTTTAAATTTCTTAACAGCCTGTTTTTCAGATTCCTCAGATTGAGAGCAGGGATAATGCTCAGGGGCTGGCTTTCATCAGACATGTGACACACAAGACAATTCCTGCAGGTATGTAAACTGGAAATGAAGCTCCGGCAGGCTAACAGAAAGGCCTTCTCTCTCTCTCTCTCTCTCTCTCTCTCTCTCTCTCTCTCTCTGGATTGCACAATGCACATGCTGACATGCTTAGGTGCTGCCTGATTAATCATCGCTGGTTACCACCACTGTCTCACATCTCAGATTTGTCATCGGCGTACAGACAAACCTGAGCACAAACCTGGACACATTCCAAGAGGACTGCAAGCCAACCTGAAAATTGTGGCAAAACAGCCCATCGGCCTCTGTGTAACCCAAGTCAGGGGGAGCGGATGGGAAATACTGCCTGGACGTTTTGTTCCGGAGCACAATGGGAAAATTAAGCACACTGCTTCACCGCAAAGAAAGGAAAAAAACAAGATGGTCTCCTTTTCACTCAGGATCGTGCTAGTTTATGTCTCAGGACTTTGTATACAGTTGCATTCTTTACAATCTCCAGACATCACTGATGCACACAACATGCTCGCTTGTTTAGATGATGAGTAGAGGCTGATATTTTATCAAAGCTACCTGCATGAACAGTTTTCTTGGTTGCGCGTTGGCAAAAGGCCCAGAGGCCTTCAGAGGCGCCTACGTGCAGATCATACCTGTGCAGTGTGAACCGGCAGTGGCTTGGGTCGGCCCTGGAGAGATAAAAGGCATTTAAACAAGTCTAACCTGAAGAGTTTGGCATCAGTGGCTGCTGCATTCAAAATAAACATTCATGACCATATCGCTTCATGCACATTCTCTCTGGGGTGAGTAACGAGCTCAGTAGCGAATGGCGACTGCGAGTTATGATAAACTGGTTCACGCTTCGCAGAGAACTGTGAGGTGATGTAGAGGTTGCGGTCATCACCCGGAAAATGACTGCACATCATCTCTGCGATCTGTAAGTTCTCTTTTGCTAAGACATCTCCACAAAATAAATCTTAGCCTGTATACATCGATGCAACAGGAACTCAGAGATGTAACTGTCTTAAAAAAACTTCATATAGTTTGGACTGGAACAATTGATATTGCCCTTACAGTGCTCCAAGAAATACAGCACCTGCAGTAAACCATGCAGCAACATTTAGAAGCTGTAAAGTTGCTATTTTCAAAGTGGAGATGCCCTGTAATGAACAATAAGAAAACAACAATATTACTAAATTTATGTGGTAATATATGAAATGCTGCCCATGTGATGTCAACATGTGATTCCAACTTCTGCCTTGTTTGTTTGTTTTGTCTTTATGAGATAATAAGTTAAATCATTTGTATGGCTGTCCTAAGCATGTCAAAATGGTCCATTCTGGTATAAAATATGTAAAGATATCTTCTGATTCTTTGCTGACAAAAGATGAAAGTAACTACAACTTTGAAACTAGCAAAATGAATTCTGACATCAGTAACCCTATGCATACAACCTATAGCAACATCATGAAACCCATATGTACTTGCAAGATGGTGAAATTTGGTAAAACAATAAAAGTGAGGACATGCCACTTAAACACAAAGTGTGCTTTTTGCTACTTTGTGTTTAAGTGGCATGCCCTCACTTGTATTGTTTGATGGGGTGGGGAGGGGGGTGTGGGGATTAAAAGTTTTGAGCAGGGCTTCAATAAAGTTGCCCTTAAGGATGTATAATTAAGCCTTCCAGAAGGTTACTCTAACCTCACCCCCACACACGTTAGGAGAAGAGGCCATGTGTAACTACATATAACTAATTCATTTAGTAGAAATTTCAGTGTGTTGTTGTTTAACACATTTTAAAAAACATGATCTGAATCCATTACAATGGTTACACTTTTGCTCCTGAGACAAAAACTGTGCACCCCTCGTCAAGTGATTATGTCTAAGCACTGTGGGTCATATCAAAGAGTTAAATGGATTTCACAAAGACTGTATTTTAAATATTTTACAATCCATAATACTGTATTAATATTTGCGGTTGTGTCTCTAGCTGTGATAAGTAAATATGTATAAAAAGTCTATATCTTCTAGACAACATGCGCTTCTGAGTTCACATTTTTTAGAGGACCCCTAATGAAACTAATTTTAATTGGAACATCCAGCCATCCAGCCTTCTCCTTACTTTGTTTAGACTGCACGCGTGGTAGTATAATTTAATTAAGATGACATTTGTGCAGTAACGGTAAAATAAAAGTCCTATCGCATAACGTCAGTATGCCCGGTGTCTAAGCATGACTTCTCAAAAAACAGGCAAATTCTGAGCAAGCCCGATACTCCTGTCAGATAAGCCTAAAGAGGACACCTTTCCGTGAGAATCCTTATCGGAGTAGGAAGCAAGAGCCAAAAATGTACTGTCTTCTTAAAGAAGCATGAATCTGCTGGCTAAAGCACTGCCTCTCTGATAGCCATCTTATTGTCAGGATATTGTGCATCACTCCTGATAAGCGATCTTCCAGCTGCCTCTCCTGCATCCTAGATTCCACTAGTGTCTCTTTTTCTTTCTCCCCCCTCCTTTGCTCTCTCACTCTCTCAATCCTCTTCTGTTTTTGATCAGCACCAAGTGGCATTACAAGCAAAACAGCCATTAGCTGGAAGCCACATCTGAGACATAAGCAGAGGGGGTGATTTTTTTGTCTTCCTTTTTTTGGGGAAGGTTTTTATGGGGGAGGGTGGAGGGGGGAGGGGGTTATATATATGGAGATGGTTATAGAAGACAGGGACAGGGTTTTGAAAAGTGCTCACATTACACTGATATGGTGATTTATTTATATACGAGGGGTAAAGTCATTTGCCTGGAGAGAGCAACAGAGATGCACTGATTAAGACTTGACACCTTTCATCGGCAGACAGAGTGAGCGATAAAGCGGTGAATAACAGCAGGTTTGTTGTGTAATAGATCCAACCCAGTTGCTCTGGACCATAGAGCAGCTCTGAGATGAGATGGGACTCATCTGGCCATACTGTAGAATCCTAACCCATGAGGGCCATTAGGATCCCCACAGATAAGAGGAGCACTGCACAAGAGGCAGACAGGGGACATTAAAGATTGTGCAGATTAAACACTATCAACCTTTATCCTATGCAGCGTTAGAATTAGTTTATATAATTTTAATAAATTCATATTTTGTTGATATGGTTCTGTGTCTCATCCAGGCACTTATGCTCTATATTCCTACATTACACACTACTACTTTACTATCTAATGCCTAATTGGTCACAAAACAGAAAAGTTCAAGTTTACCCTTCTATACCCTTTGGATGCTGGTGTGCTGGTCAGGAGCACTGGAAGTTGATAAGCTGATCCACCTAAACCAGCATATGTTGTATGGTGATCAGCTAAACCAGCACCATACCAGCAGAAACCAGCATAAATCAGCTTAGACCAGCATGAAATGTATACTGGTCTGTGGTGTTTTTTTTGCAGGGTAGTAGCAGTCCAGCAGATGAAGCCTCAGCTTGTATGGAAGCTTAATAACAAATTAAAGTGCTGTGAAAAAGTGTTGGCATTTTATTTATTTTAGTAACAATTATTTTCAGTCTTACCTGGTCTTATGTAAAAAAGCAATCGCAACTTAGCTACTAAATCAACATGTTAAACAAATTCAACTGCCAGAGCTGTTGAGTCTAAACATCACATAAACAATAATCTGGCAATTGTCAAGTAGGCTAAACAAAATCATTGGAATCTACCAGTCTGGAAGGGTGACAAAGCTATTGCTAAGCTGGCTGGCCTACAAAACTTTATACCAAAGAGTTGCAGGGCACAAACCACTGCTCACCAAAAAGAATACAAAAAATTGGTCTTGCAGTTGTAGCCAGAAAAGTCAAAAGGGAAACTTTTTGGAAGACATGGATCCTGTTACATCTGAAGAAAAGCTAACATCACATTCCACAATAAGAATGTTATACAAACAGTCAATCATGGCGGTGATAGAGTAATGATCTGGGCCTACTTTGCTTCTGCAGGACTTGGATAACAAGTCATATCTAAATAAGCAGTGGAATCTGCTCTTTATCAGAAAAAAAACCCTAAAAGAGGAAAGTTGGGCAGGGATGTGGCAGAGAATTACCATTTACCACAAGGTTCAGTGGCTGAATGAGCTGATAATTTATATTCATATGAATTTATGTGACAGTGACAATGTTGGGCTTTGGAAGCTGGTATACTGGTCAGATACAATAGAAGCTGTTATGCTGATAAACACCAAAAGCAGTAATTCATTACTGTCAAGCAAAAACCTTGCATCTCAATTGGTTTCTTTTATAATTGCTTTTTGCCACAGTTTGTTTTATAGACTACCGATTTCCTGAGCTTGTTTTTTTTTTAAACATTGCACCAATAGTTTTGAAGAGCTTGCTGCACCCATGTTTGTCTGCCAGGGCCCTTACACACGTCAGTTACTGTTATGCTAGGAGATAGCTGATTGCCAGAGATGAGGGCCTTGATCTCGGCCTTCTCTCTTTGATGAGTCCACTGTGATGTTATAGACTTTGCTGTGCGATAAGAATTTCGCATGATAATTCTTGTTTTCTGCACTGATGAAAGTGGACTGTAGTATCGCCTCGTAGAGAGAGAGACATCAGACGTGGGACCAGTCCTGCCATGTACAGCTTGACCCCACAGGTCATGAAAGGCTTTGAAAATTCAAGGTGAAGCTTTATGTCAGTGTGTTGGTTAAGTTTTCTAGGTTATTCAATTTGTTATATTGTGTATGGATCAAAGGTGTTTTAACTGAATAAAAACAATAACATATTGGTAAGTAAATAAACCTTACATGTAGGCAATCTAGGTATTGTTTTTCAATAAATAGAAATGTTTAGTTATTTAAGATTATCGTAAATTAAAATGATCTTGAAAATGTTTGAAGACATGCCATAGTAAGGTATTTGCATCTCCCATAATCCCTTTTGAATGTAAATGAATGTAAATAAAAAAGCCTAGAAAGGGGTTAAATGCTCTTATATTAGAAATGTTGCCTATATTTGCCACTTACCAAGATGCCATTTGTTGTAGTGCTTTGAATACCAATAAACAAATACATTTCTAATACATCAGAGGTGTTGTATGCTTTTGGTATGCTTTTATTCAAAGTAACAAATATGTCTTTGTTCAAAACAAATTGACTTTTAATGACGTCCTGTTGAATGAATAAATAAGTATTCATGTGCTTTTCTGACATTAACTCTTCGTTTACCTTCCAAACAGAGGAGTAGTGTTTTCAGTGATAAAGGGACTTCTCAGCAGTGACCTCCACCGAGTTTTACTGCCTTTAGGCTGCACTGACCCCGAGGCAGCACGTCTCTGAGTGTTTGGAGTGGAGAAGCAATGATGGGGAAAGACACACAACAAGCACAAGCTGCCCACTACAAACACACACCAGGGAAAGTATTTAACGCAAACTACACACTGCACACTGAGTTCAGGCAACGGCCCTAATTCTGTCCTTTGTAATCTGACGCGTACTATAAACACACATTCTCTCTCACACACACAAACAAACACACAGACACTTACAGACGCACGCACGCAGGACGGACAAAGCCCAGCACGGACAGCACACCTGGCTGTCAGGTGTGCTTCAGTGAAAGGAAGGTTATCGTGGTTTGATTAATGATGAGGTGATGGGTTGAAGTTGACAGTAACGTATAGTGGGGGGGTGTTGAGGGTTTTTTTTCTTTACTGCTTTAGTTACATATATAAATAATTACACATATTTTTGGTATCATCTTGCATTTGTCCTTTACATTACAAATATACAAATATACTCTTATTACTCTTAGCAAAAACAATCTACAATCCAACTGCACAAAAAGTTACGGAAATAAAAAAGCAGTGATCTGTATTAGGTTAAAAATTGTACAAAAGATAATCATTAATAATATTTTGGTGTCATTTAGACACCAATCAAACAATTTCTGAAAGCAGATTTTTTCGCTATCCTTCTGTTTCAAAACTTGCGCAACCATAGGGCTTTTATTATCGTAGCTTATGCTTCATGATGTGCCACATGTTTCCAATGAAAGACGGTCCAGATTGCAGACAAGCCAGTCTTGCACCCACACACTCTGATTACGCAGTCAAGTTGTTGTAACGTGAGCAGAATGTGACTTGCCGTTATGTTGAAACAGGCGTGGATGTCCCTAAACAAGAAAAAGGCAGCATTTGCTGCTCTAAAATGTGCATAAACTTTTCAGCATTAGTGTGGCCCTAATAGATGTACAACTCTACACTGGTAATGGTTCTGAATGGTTCTTTTCTTCTGGCCTGAAGGAAATAACATCCAATATTTCCATAAACAATCCAAACGTTTGACTGGTCAGACCACAATACACATTTCCACAGTGCATCAGTCCATTTTAAAGCAGGAGCTCAGAGAAGCTAGTGGTGTTCATGGTTGTATTTGCTGTGTACAGAAAAATCTAAACCTAAGCATTTGTGGGGGCACTGACAAAAAGTGTTTATTGACAACAGCATTTTGGAGCCCATGTGGAGATATGCATCACAGAAACACACCACTTTTAATGCAGTACCTTCTGAAAGATTGTTGTGGGTGTAGTTTTAGATCTTGGTTCTTGTGCTCAGAGATTTCTCTGGATGACATAGATCTGTTTATTATATCATGCATCTATAGCGGATGTGCCTTGACCTGTTTTTGCTTACTTGTGAAAGACTTTTCCTGGATGCTTTATTTGCAAAAAACCAAGGGGCACTGAATAAGATACCAGGGGTACTGTTCCAATCTACATCGACGCTGTGCATTTCAATCTATCACTCGGTGTCTTATATGACACTAAAATATTATTTTTATTAGTTTTTTTAGAACATAATATACAAACACTCAAGGACACAAAGGTGTAAACAATTCTGTGGTTGTAAAGCTGCAGTGGTGTTAAAGTGGTGTTGGTTGTTATTTGTAAGCCGTGTTTAAATGGCTAACAAAATCAGTTCTAGATGATATACTAGTTTATGAAATGTGATGTACAATGCTAAACTTAGTGTGTTAGTGTGGTAAAAAAACCCTGACATGCTTCTATTAGATCCAGGGGCATCAAACTGCAGAACCTGTCTATCCGGGGTGCTACCTGAATGGTCAGGCCCTCTAAAAGCTTTTGGTTTCTAGTTTTGATACTGTATGCTACTGTACAAATAAACAATGAGTGGCTGCATTTTCCACCAGCAAGTGGAGGTAAGAAGATCTTTTAAGTTCTGCTTATCTTTTTTGTCTTCTTCCCACATCTCAAATTTAAAAAGGCTTTCATAATCCAGCGTGCACATCTACTCAGGATTTTATAAACGTAAGGAGCCAAGAATGACAAAGAATAGGCAAAAACAGGGCAGGTAAATTCTGACCCCTTTCGTTTAGAAAAGTCCGAAATTGTAACCAAATATGTTGTAGTAACATAAGCCCTATAACTAGCAATTAGCTTCATTTGCAGTCATTAATTTTTTTGTCTTTGGTCTTTACTGGCACCGTTTACCACACATCTCATGTTACATCCACACTGTCCCCTAGTTTCCATCTAAAGGGGAATGTAACACTAACAAACTTAATTAGCCTTAGTCCAGCAGTTGTGAAGCATACTTCTTTACATCAGAAGCAGCATAAGCTCACCAAAGCATAAAGCTAATAAGTGTTCAAATGTCTAAGCAACCATTTGTTCACGAGATTATGTGAAAATTGCAAGAAGTAAATATATATTTTATATATAAATATATATAATATATAATCTATGATTATATTAATTGTTCTAAAATGTAATATTAATTTATCATGACCTAGTTGAAGCATCAGTAGCATAATTAGAATGACACACCAGAACCAAACCACTTTCTGAACTACAAAGTAATACTTTGAAGCATGATGCTATATAATTGTTGCCTAATCATTTAGCATTACCATGTAATATAAACATAAACTTGATTGTGCACTTTATTATCAGACTATAAGATCATTCTTTAACAGCACCCTGATATCCAGTCTGCTTTGCTATCATTAACTTATCTTGGAAGTTGTTGCAAGTAGCCTAAATCTCCTGTTTGATAAACAGTGACTGAAAGAGTTGCTAAGAAAGCTGTTAATCTGTCTGACACCTGAGAATATTTCTATAGGACAATACATGGTGTTTGTTTGTTCTTCAGAAAACACTAACATTGCAATAAATACAGACAAAAAATAATACCATAAATTGTAATTTAATATTTGCCATTGTGTTAGTTTTTCCATTTTTTCTCAACACAGTCTAGCATTTGCAGTTACCATCCAACATCTGATTTAGTTTATCAATAATTAATTAACTTTTACTTGAATATCTTAAACCCAGTTGATTTTAACAAATCAATGTGTGGCTGCAGATCATAGAGGGAAACAAACCATACTTGTGTTCCTTTAACTGCTAACAATAAATCAGGAAACAAGACTTTGTTCTTACTTTTTAAAGTGTGTCCTAATACTTTATAGCATATATACAAGCAAAGACTTATTAAGTGCTTATAGAAACTGGATTGAGGAGTGTTTATCACAGGTATATGTATTTTGCGCATTGGGCCTGCTGTATTTCTGCTAAGTCAATGTATGTCTTTCTTTGGCCACTTTCATAGAACCATAGGTGTTTCTGGTCTTGGAAAGACCAGCAGTGAGAAGCCACTATCTGTAAAGCTGAAGGATAGATAAGCATCAGGGAAGGCTTTTGGGCTCTACTGGTGTGTGCCATCAACCACAAGGCCTTTAAGAGGAGGAGGGTGTGAAGTAGTTGTCATTGAACTCTGAGAGGAATCCCGTAGTTGGTAATAGGGCAAAGCTTAGGTGTTGAATTTTTTTTTTCTGCAAACAATAAATCATCTGGTTTCAGCATACTAAGATTTACCAAAAATGATATGGGCATATGTTTTTTTTTAACAATGTCTCCACTAGTGATTTGTTGGATTGGTGGGTGCTATGCAGCATTATGGCTAAAGGATGAGTTCTAATTTACAATGTCTTAAACTAATCAATTCTATTCTAGAAAAGTTTTTAAGAGGTCTTTTAAAAGGGGGAACGTCATAAGTGTTGTAAAAAAACACTTGGTATATCCAAAATAGTAAGAGACAAACACAAAACAATGATATCACAAAACATTCACCCAGAATACTGAATACAGTTTTGACAAGTTTTAAAAAGGATTCTTTCAAGAACCATGCACAACTGGTTTTCTGTCATATGGAGAATAGAAAGATTCTCTTTAATAATACAAAGTGTATTTACTTCTCCTGTGTTTCATTTATTATCTCATTTTTATGTTGTAAATCTAAGAGAATAAACGGAAATTAAACGACATCTAACTGCAATGTGAAAGTCAAGAGAGACTTGTATGTTGTGTCCGCAGCAAAACTGCAAACTCAGCCCACTGCACTGTTTAGGCAACAAACGTGGGCCACTCCATGCTTGAAGATGTTGACTTATTTTGGGCTGAACCTGAATACCGTTTTGCTTTGCTCGAGGTGTTTCTGCACCAGTGCCTGAAAGTCATTTAGGTCAACCACCGTCCATGCCCCGGCTGGTGTGTGGAGTGCTGTGAGGAGACTTCTACCTCTTTAAGCCCTCATTAAAGTGGTCAGACCCAGACTCAACATGTCTGCAGGTGCAGGATTCATGGTGGATCGCACATAGGTGTTTTACAGCAACACCTGATAGGCTGAAACATATAGAATTTGAATGTTGATTTCAATAGCATGACATACAGCACAGTCTGTTTCAAACATGATATATATATATATATATATATATATATATATATATATATATATATATATATATATATATATATATATATATATATATATATATATATACAAATTACTGCACATTCATATGTTTAAAAAAAATTGTTGAGTGTCATCTTCAGGTCACTTTGTGTGTGTGGCCCGCTTATGCCAATATACGAAATGGAGGTGAGCAAGTGAAGACCGCCCCTATGAAACCCAATCTGGACAGCTGCAGGATGCACCCCCCTTCACTCTAATGCTTAATGAATTCCAACGCAAACCAAATCACAGTTAACTTCTCCACGATTGATGGATTGCCTTTGCACCGTCAAAACAGCTTAAATGTGGACATTTTCTGCCTTTGCTTCTCTCTATCTGAGTATCATGATCGGTTAAGAGGATCCACAGAGGCGCCAGGTGAATGCTGGGTAGACTAATCTAATATCAAAGTCATTTTATGCTCTCTTCTCAGGAATCAGATGACACTTGCGTTATAAAATGTTTGCCTTCAGCAGTTTACCTGTAATGTAAAGGTAATGTAAGGTAATGTCCTACATGAACAAAATGATAGGAGAGGTAATAAAGCAATAATGATGCAGGTGATGATATTATGTATCTTAAAGGGGACTTCCACCAATATTTCAAAATGTCTGTATAATTCAGTGGGTGAGATGTAATGTCCATGGTGGTGATAGGAATCAGGGGTCTTAAATGCAAATATAGCTATTTTATTTACTATCCAGAATGACCAGTGAACCTACAAGCATCCTCTAAGATATAATATGTAATAGGTAAAAATCTGAATTCTTTGGGCACTATGTTGCTTTATAATGACCTGCATGTACTTCTTCGGGATTAAGGGTTTCTAAAAATATGTTTTAGGCCACAACTTTATCACAAACCTATCAGAAAGCAATGTCTCAGGCATCAGGCAACATATGTAAGATTATTTCATGTAGGTGTAAAGAAAGACATTTAATGGTTCACCACTGTGACTTTTTTTTCTAGAAAGGAGCATTTTGCATCAAACCACACTTAATGACTTTTTATAGCTATTTATCTTAAATATTTAAATATGAAAAATTCTAAACAAATTAGTGGACTTCTCCTTTAAGCTTTTACAGGAGCAAAGGAATACCAGTAAACAAACATACTTGCTGTTACTTGCTTTCCAAAATTAAACTGTGCACATTGTATACATTTACTAAACTGATTTAAAAAAAAGCATCAGTCTGTTTATCTATTTACATAAAACCTTTGGGAAATGTGGGAGATTCTATTTTTCCTGTTAATTTCTTTAAACTAGTAAATGTTAATGTTAAATGTCTGCTTACATTGACCTACATTCAAAGTAAAGTATGTTTTCTCCATAGCAAACTTGTAAAAGTAATATATATATTTTCTTGACAAGTTTACAGAATTCGATTTTAAAATAATAATAAAAAAAACAACTTTGTGATGACAGCCAAATTGTCATGAAAAACATATTTACATATTTTTTATGCCATGGGCAGAGCCTTTTTTTAGGCACACCCCTGTTATTCAACTTTTTGGGTTTTAGTATTATGCTTTTATGTTTACTAGTCATGTACTGGTTAGCATTTCTGAGGATTAGCTAAAATTGTCACATTTTACAAGTTTCTGTAGTGTAGTGATTGTTTTGGTGGTGAGTAAATTGACTATTTTTATAAACTGAAATTTGGTTTTAACTCTGGCCAAATCAGTAGAATCTTCTCTATAGCTTCACATCCTTTGTTATGAAAGGCTCCACATGCATGTTGCCCTTCAGTAAAGTGTTACCAAACCCTGACTTTTCATGAAGAGGACAAAATATATAAATATGAGGGATCTCTGTACATCATTATAATTAAACTAAAATAACCACCAGCATAGCAACTGGTGACACCAAAATACCCTTTGTAGGGTAGGAACTGCGTGGCCAACTGCTTATACTCTCCTTTTATCCTGCCGTGAACACTTTATGTTTGAGACTTAATGACACCATGTGGGTGTACAAGTGTGTATGGGCATGATAACAATGGTGCTTGACTTCTTCCTTTTTGAAGGCTCAACCTATGTGCACCTGTGCACCCTCTTTGAGGTCTATGCTTTCTACCAGAGACATTTTTACCAGTCACAATACAGAGACGAGGGGGGCGAAGAAAAAGAGAAACAGACAGAGAAAGAGAGAGACAGAGAGGGAAAGAGAGAGAGGGTTGAATAGAGAAGTGCAGAAGTGGTAGAGGACTTGAAAACCAGAATCCATTTGTGTTTGTAGACTGGTCATAGTGCTCTAAAGTGCTCTGAGTTCTATCTGAAGCTACCGCCACCATACCTTGAGAGGCACTTTGAGGCTGCCAATGACCCTCCTAAACTACTAGAATGCTTTTGAATGGATTTGAGGTAGCATATATTGTCGCTGTCCAATGAAAAACAAGTATCTCCAAAATTGCAACTTTACAGGATAGACCAAAACATACTTTACTTTTAATGTAAGTCAATGGAACCACATTTTTCCCAAGCCATTTTGGAGCACTTCTATTGGTCCATTCACCATGAAATTGTTACACAGTGTAAACTGCCATTGGCATGTTCAAATGATGTAGAAAACTTAAAATCGAGCGACGATATACTTCTTGTTTTGTTGGAAATAGTAGTTTTACTGAACTTTTTGTTTAGGTTTGTACAAACATTTAGGAACAAGTCTAATAAGCCAGCTTAAACTGACACAAGTTTAAGATTTCTGCATAATAAAATGGTGACACACAAAGTAATTCAGACCAGATGTGAAATGCTGTGTTCTTGAGAAACTTGAGAAAGTCAGGATTGATCATGGTGATGGTGATAGGAACCAGGCATCTGAAGAGTTTGATAACTCTAAAAGCTCCTTCAACTCAAACTCTGCATGAAGTGGTCATAAACATGCTGCCTTGTGCAGGATGAGGGGTACATGTAGGGAGCTGGAGTGGTACCTAAAAAAAAACTTTTTTGAATTCACCTCTATTTTACCATTAGTAATATTGCATATGACATATACTTTAACTTTTATTTTTTTAATAAAATGGCTCTGTTTATGCTGCACACATTGTAGCCCCTGGTTCATCACCAGTGTAAAGAAAGTCGGTAAGCTTCTAGACAGTAGACTTTTCACATCACGCCTCTCTGCTTTATATTATATCAACCACCATATTGTTCAGAAAGATTAATAAATTAGTAGTATACCCCTTTACATTTGAACTTTATGTGAATGATTTTTTCTAAATTGCTGCATGATTTAATCAATGAGAAATAAACAGTCATTCAGAGTAGCTTTATTTAAAAATGCACGCTTTAAAGAAACTTATTCGGATTCAGATTTCTTCACAGTGTTGGCGAATTAACAATAAACAATTTTAGTCAGTATATTTATAAACAACTAATGTTAGCTGCGTCGTTGGTCTTCCTGTGTTAAATATGAACCACATTCTAAAGACACAGGGCTTCTTAGGTTTTTAGTGCTACAGTCTATGAAATCTCATTTATTTGGAAAAGCCTATGACAGCAGCTGTACCAGTGTGAGGTCTAAATATTCTTTGCTCTACAAGCATAACAGCATAAAACATGTTCAATTTCCTACTTTCTGCAATGTCAATATTAGATAAATTGCATGTCTGAAATTGTCCCCAGTCTTTATATCCAATACAAAATCTGAATCACTATATAGAGCACTTTTTATAGGGAAAAGAATTTGTGATGGTAATGATGGTAATGTGATGGTTTTGGACACTAGTGTTACATGGGTTTTTTTACTACTTACAAACAACGCAGTGTACTTACAAACAACGCAGGGTATCCCCTATGGTACATTAGTTTTACACTACTTATTGCAGTGCATTGTGGGATTGTTTGAGTGCACTGGATCTTCTGAACTATGTTTTCAGACACCAATACGAAATGGCAGAACTCCAGAAAAGTGCACTATGTATTTTCAGACACACCTAAAACTGTTTATCTGTCATTTCCAGTTAAAAAGACATATTGCAAAATAATGTTTAACATATATTCGGTTAGTAAGCTTTTCAAAAGAGATTTAAATTAAATTAAATTGGGCCTGGTGTTTTTTGCTTTTGCAGTGGAGACAATTTTGTGAAGAAACATTATTTTGCAAACAAAATTCTGAGTGGATTATAAGTCATTATTAAATAAATGTCATTATGCTTTTGGGTTAAATACAAAATCTTATCTGCAAATGAAAAAATGCAGACCCTTTTTAATTTGCTCATTATTTAATTTGCTGTTGATTTATTTACTTATTTTCTTTCTTATTTGTTAGTTTAGCCTTGTGTTTTTTCTGCATTTATTGTAATGCTACCTGAACGGTGTCACTTTTGGTCTGTTTGTTATTTTCCCCTTATTTGCGCTGTAATATTTCTTTGCCGGATAAAGTCCTTCCTTCTTAGTTGGACAACTTGAGTGAAAAAATTCTAACTCCTGCTTGGTCACAATCTACCAGCTTCTAGTCAGCCACAGAGCAGGTAGAGCGAGCGGCCAACCAAATAGCAGAGTTCCCTGACTGGGATAACTAGCGTTCGTGCAGTGATATCGCCACCTAATGGTGATATTGCGAACATGTTGCTCTCAGGGGTGTGTCTTAGTACACAATGTTTTTAGGACTGTTAATCTTTAAGAAAAATAGTTTAATAATGTTATGACCCAGGGACATATGAGGACTACATTTTTTTGTCTTGTTCAGTCAAGCTAATGTTACTCGTGATAAATAAATGTCGGAAACAGTACTTGCTAATTTATATAAGAAATAATATCTATAAGGTATTTTGTAAGGTACAGTGCAAGTACTGCAAGTCTGGTTATTTATGTTTACCGTCTGTTACATTTATTTGTAACGTTACCTCTGTTTACATGAGCATAGCGACAGACCCCGTGCGCGTCATTGTTGTTTTGATGTAATTGGTACACTGTTTATCTTTTTAGAAACAGCTTATTAACGTTATAACCTATGAACATATAAGGAATACATTTTCTTGTCTTGTTCAGAAAAGCTAATGTTACTCACTTGATACATACATTCGGAAACAGTGACTGCTAATTTATACAAGAAATAATATTTATAAGCCATTTAGGTACAGTACAAGTACTAAGGTTTGGTATTTTCCCGTCTGTTATATGTTTTGCAACGTTACCTCTGTTTGCTTGAGCATAGCGACAACGGTCAGCAAACTCTGCGGACAACAAATCCCATAAACCTGTGCGTGTCGTTCTGCTTCGTTGTGATTGGAGCGCTGCCGTAGAGTCCCCGTTGCCAAGGAGAGGATGTTATACACGCCTTATCCAGCCAGTGCTCAACTTTATCTTCCCCAGAACTCTGCTATCTCCAGGTCCAGCCAACGGAAAAGGGTGGTGCGCTCAACAAATTGGTGAGTTTTACAAAAGATGGAAAGGGGTTGAGGCGCAAGCAGTCTAAACAATCTGTTGAACAAGTAACCTAGCAGTCGCAGCTGTAGCTGCCACAGATACGCCTAATGCGATTAGCGATTCATCGTTAGCTTAGCTTGCTACTCCTACATAAAACGCCTTCAAACAATGGAAAACCCGCCGCTGAGACTTATTTAACGTTGCATGACGTTAATGTACACATACGCCAGTGGCGCAAGATTAAATCGCTCATTTGTAGGTAGCTTAATTAACACGTTGACATTATATTATATGATTGATCACATTTGACTTGCCTTAACATGAATGACATTGTTTAGATGTGATAGAAGGTTCATGCCATAGTATCTGCAAGCGCCGCATGTACTGTCAGGTTAACGTCAGTAAGCTCTCTTTCTGACATGGACCAAACACTGTTTGCGTCTGCGTCCATGAGATGATTCACACGGCTGCCGTGAAGCATGTGTGTGTGAGTTTGCTTGTTCATCGACCTTGAGGAGCCTGTTAATACATCTTTCTAATTCCTTCTAAACCCCTTTCCAGCTGATTACTCTATGCCAAAGCTCAGTCAGTGGAGGGTACCTAGCACTTACACGTAGACATTGATGCCTCTGTCCTTTGAAATAGAACAGTTTATATTGTAGGAGGACATATTTTTGTTGCACTTTGTGAAGACTTTATTGTGCACCTCACTGTTTAGTTGTATGTCATCGTGTAGACTTTTGATTTAACCCAGTAGAAGGCCTTGTAGTCTAAATAGCCTAATGCTTTAAATGAATTAGGGCAATTTGTCTGGCCCCAATTATTAATGAGAGAGTGGTGCCTAAGCTACTGCATAGGGTTCAAAGGTAGTATTTCTGATCCGTGTCCTGGCGTAGCCCTGCACTTCACAGGTGTTTTTCCTGCTCCAGGAAACCCTTATTTTAATCTGATGAAGCGTGTCTTAATTAGCTTGTGAGTTGTAAGCAGGGAAAACCTGGGGGGAAAACATGCCTGTCATGCTTATTTTAAAATACTGTTGTAGGCTACCTGTAATGGCCTTCATAGTTTAGGCCTGTGATCAGATTTTGTAATGAAAACCCTGACTGTTAAGACATATAGGCCCCAATATAAAATCAGGCATAATATGTCCTATTTGCTATTAAATGTTTTAGTATTACTAATAAATATATGAATATTTACAATTAAAAACACACAAAATCCTTTGACTAGTGGGCTGGCATCTTTATTGCTGAAACCACATCAAATGCCTGCTCTCTCTACTCATCCACTGAGCGAGGAACAGCAAGCTAAATATGTAATTTATGTCTAATATGTCATTCATTATTTACAGCTTTAGCTACAGCATAACAGTACTCAAGAGAAAAACATATATTGTCTTATTTTCTGTAGGACTGACTGCTAGTGGAAGAATTATGCTTGTTTGTCATGTTTTTTTATAACAAACTAAACATTCCCATTTGTTTTATATGTCATTTTATAATAGTACTGGACACTGTTTTAAACCTTAACATTCATAAAGTTCCCTTTAAAATTTTGGTTGCATAACAATATCATATTGATTCAAGGATGCCAAATTGTTGTTATTCTTTTATGTAAATTGTAAATACAAATTAAACATTTGGTACTTGAAAAATAAAGCAGAAAAGATTGCTTTAACTTGTGGATGTCAGGAACAGTGGATTCCTATGTGACTGTAACAGCAAAATTTTTTTCTTTGGGGACATAATTTAAAGTTGGAAAAAGGTAATAAAACACAATATATCACAACAGTATTTTAACAGTCCCCAGCATATAATATCAGCAGTGATATCATATTGTGGGGCCTTTGTTGATTTTCATCCCTAGTTATTAGTGGCAGCTCCAGATTGTATCTACAAAAATAATGTATAATACAGGCCTATTGCTCTCCAGTATAGACGGCAGTGATGTAATCTAGGGTTTAGGGTTTCCTAAGTGTTAACCGTCACAGCTTTTTGTTCTGCCTTGAAATCCAATTGACCGGAAGTCTGAAAGATTGTGTGTGATTCAGGACCCAAAAGCTTTACGATGATATAAGATCCTATTTACTTTCTCGGCTTGTGCTTAATCGCCTGCTGCAGCTTAATCATTTCCCCCTCAGGATGTGGCTCTGTACCTGGAGAATAAAACACAGGAGAGGATGATGATGTCATGGGGAAATTTACGGCACTGGGCATCACACTGAATGTGCAGCAGGAGAAGCTTTGCAACCAGTCACCTGTTCTTTTTAGATATGTCAGAGGTTCCTTCCTCCCTCATTTCATACCTCTACCCCCACACTCCTGTGCAAAAGAGCCTGCAGTGTTCCTTGTTAGTAATTCTCTTGACTCTCCGACACAGGAAACTGTGTCTGCCATCCAGCCTCTTAAAGACTAAAATAAGTAGAACATTTGGCAGCCCTCCGTCCTCCACCTGTTGGTAGTTTTGTGTTTGATTTGTTATTATTTGTTGTGATTTTATAAAATGTAAAAGGAATTATTATGAAGTTAAAGTTATTTAATAGGTCTTATTATGAAACTATTGTAAAAATAAGATCAGCATGTAAATGCCTTGTGATAATAAATAATATAATGTTCAGCCACATTCGATACATTGCATACATTTAAGATGCTTTCACTTGCAACAAAATCATTTCCTGAAGTGGGCTACACAACTGAGTGACAATGACTGACTTTTGGTGGGTTTTTTATTGCAGGCAGAGAAATGGCCTGTGCAACACAGTGGACATCACATCACACAAGCTTCTAGAGGCGTGCTATGACCGTGTGCACAGCAGTGTTTGAGTAAGCTTCATTGTTGTGCTGGTGAGGCAGGAGGTTAGCTGTACTCTGTTGCATCTGAACGGTGGAGGGAGCTGTATGATTCTGCGAGAATGAATCGCTACACCACTCTGAAGCAGTTGGGGGACGGCACCTATGGCAGCGTGCTAATGGGCAAGAGCAATGAGTCTGGGGAGCTGGTGGCTATCAAAAGGTATGAGAAGAGTTTTTTGATAGACTAAACTGTTTTTCTGTTTTCTCAGCTGTAGAACCCATAATCAGATTATCAGGTTATGATCAAGGCCTATGAAGTCAGGTAGTCCAGAGTGGAAACCACGTTTGTCTAGTATGTGGCATGTGGGATTGATAACTGCTAATGTAAAAGACTCAGAATGGTAGAAAATGATCAATTACATTATCATCAAATTACAACAAAAACATCTAGTATTGTTATCATTTAGTATAGTATTGCTAATCTAGGTTCTTGTTATATTAACATACATTTTATAGATATTAATGTGTTTGGGGTTACTTGTATCAGTGTTTTTTCTCCTTTGACCCAGAGCTACCTTCCAGCAGTGGTTCTAACTACAATCTGTCACACCTGCCCCAGTTACTTCTTCAGAAGTTCCTGATTGGCTGGCTCAGATACATTAGTATTAAGTAAGGGGAAGGGAAGCATATTAGATGTAGGTTGGAACTAATGTCTTCAATAAGCTCACTTCTGAAAACAATAAAAAGCCATAGTAAAGGTTTGACGCATTAAGTACGGAAAAATATGAATTTATATTTTCATTGGACGTTGACTTTTGCACATTGCTGTACATTAACGTTATCGTATGTTACTACTGTTTTGTTTCTAATTTGATGGGCTACTCTTCATTGATAACAAAGAATAGGCAAATTTCTACCTTTAAATATCAATCATATTTTGCCATAGAGGTCTCAGGAGAATGTCATGATGAGGTGTGCTGTTATTGATGGGCCCTTCAGAAAGTGTGTCAGAGCTGGGGAATCTCCACTTTATGCACAAACATTTCACTGACCTAAATAGTCACATTATCCTCCCTGATTAATACACCACTGTGTGGTCTACAGTATCATCCCCTGCTGTAGCTCTGGGAAGATCATAACAAACCCTGTTTTGTCCATGGACTGGTCTCAGCATTGGCTACAAGTCTGCTCTTTCAGTAGGGGCAAGTAAGCTGAATTATGAATGGCCTAGTGAGACACTGTTGTAGCTGCTCAGGAATAGACGGTTACCATGCAAAGCGATACTCCAGTGACGGTGAAAGGAGTGAAAGTGCATAGGCTTGTGTTGCCTCGGTGTCCCATCAACAAACGTGCAATATCGGCCCATCGTGCCTTAGGTTACATAATTCTTCATGCACTTGCAAACAGGCTCAGATCCCTGCCTGGATTAGGTTTCACGTGCTACCCTGCTTTCCAACTGCTGTGCTGGGGCCGTACTGTACATAGCAACTGCATTATAATGGAGCAGAGCCATTTTTAGTGCTTCAAGTGAAACAGGTTCTAGACTAGATTGTTGATTGGCTTCTCTTAACTTCATGATGGCTTATTTGAAAAATACTTCAATTTAGCATATTTTATTGTCTGTTCTGTCATGTGTACTTAAAATGTTAGAAATATACCTTACACTATTCACAGGGAAATTTTTATACAGTAGCATAAATGAGAATTTGCCACTAGTTAGGTCTCTCTCCACATATATGTACGCAGTGTTGTCAAATTAAATAAAAAAAGTCTAAAAACATAAAAACCAACAAAAGTTTGTACACTAATTTAGGTAAATAAACTTTCATATAACAGAATACCATCAAATAAAAACAGTATTTCACACTCACATGTCACATTTACACAAAAAAGTCTTTGAAAATGTTAAACAGAGTAAACATAAACAGAGTTCTTCTATGACATCGCTTCAAAGAAAGTTCTTTGGCATCTTCTTTCTAAACAATGTAATTGAGTAATTGGAACTCACAAAAAAATTACAGTTCTGACCATCAGATTGATCCCAATTGCTCACACTACAGTCAGATCCATATTGTAAAAATCCAGCCGTTTCTCTGTAGCTTTTCCACAGCCTGCGAAAGAAACTCATACAGTCATGTATGTCAAATCTAGTAGGGCAAAAAATAGGAAAGCTTCATGAGACGTGCAAGCTTTTCTTACTTTGGCCAACAAAAGACACAGAACAGCGATAGATAAAAATAGGAATTCAAGGAAGCCACAAAGTACAACTGTAAACATGTTTTGTTTGTCTCAAACAGTCCTCCAGAGTTCTACAGACATTAGCTATCTTATCTTACATCAGCAAAACATTCATAAGAACATCATATCAGATTATTGCAAGACAGAGGATGTGTCATGATCCAAGGTAGATCAGGATTTTTATGTGTGATTGATATTTCCTGCAGAGTTGTACATTAAAAATGTTTGTTGAGTATACCTCGTATCCATATGGAACACTCATGTTTCTGTATATTTATGTGAACTGAACTTTGCTTTTTCCATGTAGAGTAAATAGTGAAAGGGAAGATTACTTATTGAACTTTTTGATAAGGATTGTATTCTGGCTAAACAATTTGGAGAAGATCCAATTGTAATTTTTCAGATTAGTATTGGGATTGCTATATAAATTGTGACTATTTTCTGTGAATTACACTACATGTCTTTTTTGGCCTTGAAGGCCAGAATATTAAGAACTATTTATATTTTGTGAAAATTCCATAATAAATGGACCAATAGAAATGTTTTACAATTGCTTGGAATTAAAATCTTTTTTTCAAGTGTAAAGTTGCCATTTTGGATTTTTTTTGACAGCAACAATATGCACATTTTCTGGCTTGATGCATTGAACACTTAATGTTTGCTTGGTCTAGTTAATTTATGGGTGGTTCACAAGCTCAGTGTTATTGGGCTAAGTGTGCCCACTGTAAACATGTTATGGCAACTATATTGATAAGGTAGATTATAATTAAAAGTGCACTCTTTTAAATTCAATTTCAAATTCAAAATTAAACTTTTTTTAACCTATTCTAAAGAACCTGAACAGTAGGTTATGGTCTGTTGTTGGCAATGAAACCATGGAGATTGAGCCTTTGCCTTTGTTTGTAACCTCTGCTAATATATTTCCTAGAATGAAGAGGAAGTTCTACTCCTGGGAAGAGTGTATGAATCTGAGAGAGGTGAAGGTAAGAGATGCAGATTGGATTTGAGAATCAATTATATGATTGCTATCAGTTTCTATTGTACTCTGAAGCAAACCTTCAGTGAATATTTGCAGTAGAAGTCGCTTTTCCTACCTTGTGTGTGTGTGTTTGTGTGTGTTTGTTTTTAATAACATTACTGCTGTGAGTCGATGGCACATTTTAAGTGGCATATATAAAACATGTTTCCTCAGTCATTGAAGAAGCTGAATCATGCCAACGTGGTGAAGCTAAAGGAAGTCATCAGAGAAAACGACCACTTGTACTTCGTCTTTGAATACATGAAAGAGAATCTCTACCAGCTGATGAAAGACAGGTATGAGGTGGTTTAGAAAACACAACTCCACATGACCTGTTTGTTTGATTAGTGCAGAAAAGAGACATTTATATAATAGACTGCTGTCTGTTGTTGAAATTAACTTCTTAGCAATACTCACAACTTCCTATAAACACATTTCAATTCCATTCAACCTTTTTACTGACAGTTATATTATTTTATAATTTAGTCTTTGTTTGATTCATTGTTTGATATGTACAGATGGGTGGCAAATTAAAGGCATAACAACATGAAGTTCCTTGGTAAGGTTTAGTAAGATTTTAGAAATATATGTCAGAATCTTCCATAGATGTTAATTGGTTAGAGATCTGGTGAAAAGCCATATATCATTTTCACTGTCATCAAACATTTCATTGGCCCCTCATGCTCTGTGGAACCATCAAACCATCTTAGCAAAATGCCCCCCACAGCATAACAGTGTTTCTTCACTCATTTATTGAGGGGTCCTTTAATTTATCACCCACCTATATTTCACTCTTTAATGAACTTCATGATGAGCTGCATAAGGCATTTGAGACTCTGTCCTCTCCATCCGTCCTAAAAACAATCATTTGACAGTTATCTCGGTTCTCTTGTCTCCAGAAACAAGTTGTTCCCTGAGTCAGTCGTCAGGAACATAACCTTTCAGATATTGCAGGGATTATCATTTATTCATAAGCATGGTAGGTTAACGGTCTCAGCACTGTGATATTCATGTTTAACAAACTAGAACAGCTGAATGGGAGCCAAGGATCAGTTTGTGCCGATTGAAAATGCCGACAGCATGTTTGGCATGCTCCCACCCTGCCTCAGCTGTTCTCTTCATCTCTTTACTGACGGGATGTGCGAGTGTCTCCGGTGCACTGTTAACAATGGACTGAATTTAAGAAGCTTACACTTAGAGCTTAACTCATTTTCTAACACCACAGACTCTCTCGCACAACCTGTGGGTGAAATGTTTTGGGGATTCTCTTTCTTTCCTTATGCTTTCCTTCTCTTTCTCTTTTCTTCTCTCCTTTTTGTGCACAAAAATCTCTATCATCAGGGAAAATAAGATATTCACTGAAAATGAAATAAGGAACATTATGTTTCAAGTGCTGTCTGGTTTGGCATTTGTGCACAAGCATGGTAAGATTCTTTCTTTGTTCTGTTCGTTCCCTCAGAACTTTGTGCCTTAGGTAGAAGTTACATACACAAAAGTATATGGACACCTAAATGTCTCACCTACATGAGCTTGTTGGACATTCCTTTCCAAACCATAGTTGACCCTCATTTAAACACCTTTAAAAGCTACCTTCTTGTGGAAAGATCTTCCATAATGTTTTGTAGTATGTCTGTGGGGAAATTAGTCTGGCTGTGTAAGTTTGTGTAGTTGACCGCTTTAAGGTGTTTCCATTTTACAAAAATATATCAGGACAAACATGTGGCAAAACAGGCATCAAATAACAGTCCCATATTAAGTCTCTTCAGGGCTCTTCAGTCTGGTCCATACTACTGCCAGTATTTGTCCCCATTAGCAATAGGTGTGGGTGGAACCCCTGAGCTCAATAATTAGGTGTAGTGTCCACATACTTAGCAATATAGTGTATGACTGACTAATACTTTTGCTGCTTCTGCTGATTCAACGCACTTGTGGAATATTGTCAAACATTTGCCAAATAAGCCCAAATAATAGATTAATAAAGAATTCTGGCTTACTGTACACTATGTCATATACCTGTTGTGTATGCCTGATGGCCATATTATTATATCAACCTGTCTTGCAGGTGTACAGTAAAATGACAAAGTGTCAGTGCCATGCTTATTTTGTGTTGACCATTGTGTAGCCCTTTATCAGTGAACAGCTTTTGACCCAAACAACACCCATTACTATTCCCATTTTTTATTTTTATTATTTCTTTTTATTCATTTAAATTTCCCCCCAAAAATGAAATATAGGCTATCAAACAACAAACATTGCATGTTTGGCTCCTCAAAGATCTTCTTTGTAGTGGGTTTCTATAGTGAGTGGCTAGCATTTCTTAGTCATACTGTTAGCTTCTTAGTTCAACATAACTGTTACATGACTGTTGGTTAACATTTTTTGTCAATTGGTCTGCTTTCGTAGGATTTTTTCACCGAGACATGAAGCCTGAGAATCTGCTCTGTATGGGTCCCGAGCTGGTAAAAATAGCAGACTTTGGTCTAGCCAGAGAGATCCGTTCTCGCCCCCCCTACACAGACTATGTCTCTACACGATGGTGAGAGAAAATGGAGAAAACAATATTTACACATAAATATACACAGCAATATCAAGAAAAGATTTGCACACGTTCACAGGCTACATCATGTTTTAACACATTCTTTTTGACAGCAGTTTAATAAACTGTAGTCCATTTGTTCCTTTGCATACTTTGTGCACCTATATGGTAAGTGGAGATAATAAAACAACAATGAGTGTAGATACAAGCAGATACAAGTGTACCTAATAAAGTGGGCAGTAAATGTATACTATACTAATATACCTGAACATTTGTTGTGACATCCTTATCTAATGTTTCTCCTGAAATCAAGGGTCTTAATAAAGAGTCTGTCCCCTTTTTGCAGTAGTTACAGCATCTACTCCCCAGTAAAGGCTTTACAGCAGATGTTTGAATGTTGCTGGGTTTGATTATATTCAGCTACAACCATATTAATGAGGTCATGTACTCATGTTAGATGATTAGTTCTGGACCACAAACAGCACTTATGCTTATCCTAATGGTATTGGATAGTGCTCCATCGCTTGAAAGATTGCCATTCCAGTGCTCCAGCTTTAGACCCCCCTTTGCCAGTGCTTCACGTTGGGCAGGGTGATCTCATGTAGGGCTGATCCAGAGCATCACATTTTATTGCCAGTGCTCTTCTATGGAGGTTATACAAGTTGTATGTACCTATAGTGCACCAGTGATAGTAAAACCTAAAGTAGCTCAATTCAGAAAAACTGTGTGGTGTGTACAGGTACCGAGCTCCAGAGGTCCTCCTGAGGTCATCCATGTACAGTTCACCCATTGACATGTGGGCAGTGGGGTGCATCATGGCAGAACTGTACACCTTGCGACCTCTTTTTCCTGGCAATAGCGAAGTTGATGAGATCTTCAAAATCTGCCAGGTTCTTGGTACAGTTAAGAAGGTACATCAGCTAAACATGGCTAAATAATTCATAGTTTATATGTATATGGTCTCTTCAGTTGTTTGTGTGCAGACACTGGCAATGTTACTTTGAATAGTGTGAATTACATCTCCTGTAGTAAATCTGTCTATCCTTATTGTGGCAGTTGTCTTGTGTTCCCTCATGTTTCTTTTTCTTTGGACTTGCCAGACAGACTGGCCAGAGGGTTATCAGCTGGCAGCTGCGATGAACTTCCGCTTCCCTCAGTGTGTGCCCACACCTCTGAAGACCCTTATCCCCAATGCCAGCAATGAGGCTCTGACATTAATGAAAGACCTTTTGCAGTGGGACCCCAAGAAGAGGCCAACAGCTGTGCAGGTTTGCTGACTTTAGGAACTGGCATGAGATACATGGAGTTTTATAACAGATTTTTTTTAGGCTGTTAAGTTTTTTAACTTAAGCTGCAATACAATAGCAAAACAGTTCTACAGTTTTGTAGAGTTTCTGTATTAACAAATTTGCTATTAAAGCAAATGGTATCTATGCTTACAGTGCCTTTTATTAATAAGCCCTCTTTAATGCCTGACTGCTTCTCATCTTACTTGTTACCATGCTTAACAAGAGTTCTGTTCTCCTGTTTCAGGCATTAAGGTATCCGTACTTCCAAGTGGGCCAAGTATTAGGCCCTCGGACACAGACTCCCGACATCCGCAAGCCACAGACGAAACAAACACAGCCTAATGAGCAAAAACCTGAGCTGCAGTCAGCATCGGAGCCAGTCCTGCGCTCTCAGGCCAAGGCCCAAGGCAGGAGCTTCCATCAGCCACTCCAACAGATTCCACTGCCTCAGGCAGACCGCCAAGCTGAGCCTCTGACGCATAATACACAAAAGGTGACAGATTCTAAACTGAATGTTCAGGAATAGCTTTTTCTAATAGTTCACACATGAACAATATGGCAGTGAGTATGTAAAGGTTTTTTATTTTTTTATTTTTTTATTTATTCTTGAAGAGGTCAGTGGGAAATGAGAATAGCTTGTCGGGGCTAAAGAGTGGACGGAGACGCTGGGGGCAAAACAAGCCCTCTGACAGCTGGGACGAATCGGATCGCTCAGACACTGCTGCATCCACCTCCAAGAAACCCAGCATGGGCATAGAAGAGGACAAACCTAGCAAAGAGTTTATTTCTCAGTAAGAGCCTTTTACTTTTTCTGGTTTCTAGTAAAGTACTCTATAGTACTTTATTTAAAATGTGAGTCACGTATTTTGTACAGACATGCATATATATTTTTTTGTCTACCTATTTCTTCTTTCCTCTGTTTAGGCCGAAGGAGCAAAAACCTCTATACACTTTCAGCACTGTGACAAAACTACCAAACAATATCAAAATGAACCAACCAGATTACAATCTCCAGAGCACCTCTTCAGCCAGACAGCATTACCTGCGCCAATCGAGATACCTGCCTGGCAAGTCTGCTGTGTATTTGTGTCGATTGCTAATGTTTTTAATTGGAAGGCTTTAAATGATGTTGTAGTATTTAAAACTGTTACATGACTGCAAGTGCTGAAAATGATAAATTGAAAATTAATTTGCTCTAATTAGGTCTAATAAGATCTACTTAATCACTTATTTAATTGTATGCTAAGTTGCTAGTTTATAAGGCCCCTACTTATTTAAGTTTTGTATATTTATACATATAAATTTCACACTACTTTGGCGTGTAGTATAAATTCGGGCAGACAAGCATTTCTAGCACAAGTTAGTGTTAGCGACTTAGCATATGGCATGTTAAGTGTGCTAGCTGTGCAGCTTCTGTACATAGAAAACGTTCTGGTCCCAGGAGAAAAGTGAGAATTGTGCAAGCAAACAAAGCTGGTGTGAAGAATGCTACTGCAGCATTTAGCACTTATCATAGACTGTGAAAAAATTACATTTACATTACATTAAGCATATAAAATCATCTTAAATCTAGTCAATATAACTAATACTACACATTTTGAGATTAATGTAGGAATATTATAAGATTATTAAACAAATGTCTTATTTCCTACTTGTTTTCAGTTATGTTCTCTAGCTACCTACTGGCAGATATTTTGCTTGTTTCTCTCTGCCCTCTGTCAACTCCTAGTCATGTGCTGTTGTTGTTTTTGTGGTGGTTCCCCTATCTCCTCTTTAACACCATGAGGATCAGTGAGTTCCTGCATGGGGAGATCAGGGTTATTTTCTCCAATATGCGTGGCTACCTCAGACACAACACTAAACTAAAAAGAGGGGTAACAGACTCGTCACAGGTGGGAGCACTAATGGCAAGATGGGACTACGGAGGAGACAAGGGAGAGACTGCCACCTCCCTCTCGACTAAGGTAGTCACGCTTATTGCAGAAAATTATCCCAGTCTCCCTACGGAGGAACTCACCGATCCTGACAGTGTTAAGGAGGAGACAGGGGAGCTGAAACAAAAACAACTACAAGAGCACATGGTTAGGAGATGGGAGGATGCAGAGATTAAATAGGGAGATGTTTACAACACCCCGCACCTCATAATGTGCAGCTCCCAATGCATGAAATGGAGCCAAATGCAACAAAACAAGAGCACATAGAGTTGCAGTATGTTTTGAAACAAGCAAATGTATCTGCTAATAGAATAAAGTAATTTCAGTAGATACAAATACTCAAGCTTAATGATCTGATAATATATAAAGAGCAACATTACATATACTGACTAGTTTTCACATTTTCACTTTCCATGGCATAATTTTTTTTACTGCGAACATTGTCTTGATTGGGCTACCAGCTAAAGACCTTGTCAGGTGTTGATGTTGTAAACAAAGAACAAGAAGCACTAAAACTGAACTGCTGAGTGAATCCGGAATATTAACAGAAGAATCAAAAAGCAACATGCAGTACAGGTTGGTAGTGGCAGTAATGATGATGTAGGATCATGTTTGTCTGTTATACATCAGTGCACCTGATATTTATGGTATATATGCAACCATTCAGTATGCAATAGCTGTTATGCATTGGTTTCCACATGGTACAGTGCAGTCAGAATTTACGCCCAGGCAAATGTGAATTGTATGGGGTCACTATGACTGGAATAGGGAAATCCTGCTCAAATAACTGGCAACCCAGTGTAAATAATTCTACACACAGTACTGTGTAAAAATTGTAGCTGCCTGGGGACATAATATATTAAAAAAACTATTTTCCAGTCAGTGTATAAATTTAACCCTTTTCAAGCTTTGTGGCAACCCAGTATTATTTAGCGTTACCATCTAATACTTGGTTTGACTACTCAGTACTTCATTAAGCTTAATCAAATTTGCTGGTTATTAAATACATTTAATTTAATAAATGAATGCAATGTTTGGGGACATCCAGGAGAAATCTGAAACTAAACTTTATTTTTTAAACTGGCTTACAAGATATTTACTTTCAAAATAAGCTATTTTGTGTTTTTATATATATATATATATATATATATATATATATATATATATATATATATATATATATATATATATATATATATATGCTTATTTACATCGATTATATATAATATATATGGTGTCCTTACTGGTGAAATTATACATTAGACAATGTGTTTTAAAAAATGAGCTCTTGCTCAGTAGTGTGTTATACTATTGCATAATAATGTAACTCATGCAAGTGTATTTAATGTTATCAAAAATTTTAGGCTTGATAAGTAAGAGCTCACCATCAGCTGGGGAAAAGGAGTCTCTGAGAGACAGCACACCAAGCCACTCCAACAAGCCACTTGCTCCTATTGGAGGGGCACCAGTCACCCGAGTCAGTCCAGGTAAGCTTACACATAACAAGGGTAATGTGTTAGCCAGCAGCTGTCAGAAAACCAAACCTATGCACCTAAAGGTGGTAACTGACTGCTGATTTTCAACACTTCTCAAGCACAAGCACTCATAAGTGGTTTAACCATGGTAGCAATTAAGCATTTCATTATTCATTGGGCTATGTGATCGAAACTCAACATAAAACCACGCTGTGGATCCTTGCTTTATTCAGAGGATCTGGCTAGTGTTGTGCTTGTATCAAATGACTCTCACACTGCTGTCCAGAGCAGCATCAGAACCCAGATACAAGACACTTAAATAGAATCCTCACACATCCCTTTTCTTTCAGGTTCTTCTCAGCTTCCTTGTTTCATTCACATGCTGCTTTGTGGATAGTGGCACTTTACTTTTGAGCTATATGTTTCTTTTGCTGTAATATTTCCATCATTTCTCCTTGCATGCTTCCCTCACCTCTCTCATTAACCTCAGAAGCAGAAGAGAGCGGCACTAAAGCCTCAGATAAGCCCAGAGAAAGGATACTAGAGAATGTTGAACAACCCAAAGGTACACACAGCACTGGCGTTCTGACAATGTTGTGGTGAATTAGGCACCGTAAAATAAAGTTCTACAGCTGGACAGAGCAAACTGTACCTTGTGCATTAACTGATCTATCTATGCTCTGCCTACAAATTCATTGTATCATAGCAGCTGTTGTGAGGTTGATAGACATTACAGGACACTGGCTTCTCTACTGAGCTGAAGTGTGTTGTTGCAGTTAAGTAAAACCAGGCAGTTCATGACCATAATTGTTAACATGCTGGTAGTTAGCTTGATTACATGACCTGTCAGTCACAATGTGACTTGCATGCATGCAAAGCATATATCATTTTAAATTAATAATACCCTTGAATGAAATTTATAAATAAAGCTCAGCACATTCTCATTATGTTCTTGAAAGTAGAGGTCTGTGCGGGACAGTTTTTTTTATCCGGTTCCCCCTAGAATTCATGCTCAACATTTTACTTATTACTGCCTGCATTACTGCTCCAGCTAACAAGCTCATACCATGATAAATAACCTCCAATATTGGGCATACTCTATTCACAAATAAATTCTTTTCTCCTGAAAAAATAATGATTGACTGCCAATGACTTCCTTCTCCTTCAAAGTTTCCTTGCTCCATTCACGTTCCGCCATGTGGATAGTGGCAGTTTGGAGCTATGTGTTTCTTTTTCTTTAATCTTTTCATCATTTCTTCTTGCATGCTTCCCTCGCCTCTCTGATTAACCCCTGTAGCAGACCCCTGTAACCCCTTTATCACATAAACAGATAAAGAAACTATACTACAGAAACTTGAACAGCCAATAGGAACACATAACACTGGCGTTTAGACAATATTGTGGTAGAATATACTGCAATATTTACATAATTTTTTCAAAATGTCAAAAATCTGTAAAGTTTTTCCAACTTCCACCTGTCGTGTAGACATTTCAACCTAATTTCTCTTTATTTGGCTTAATTGTATTGTTTTTGACTTTCTGTAAGGCACTTTCCACAGATGAGGCCGACTGTATAAAGACTAAAGCCATGTCTGTAGCACAATAATATAATTTGTGTGTTGTTCACAGGATTGGCTGCTTCAAATGAACTTATTACTTCTTTATTAATTATTTAGCTGTTTCTGCCTCAGCTTAATTGTGCTTGCTAATTATTATATGATTATTATTATTTTATATAGACTATAGAGTTTATTAATATGCACAATCTTTCTGGATGAACATGTTGTCTTGCTCCCACAAGCACTGGACTGGTTATCTGCCCTCTCCCGCAGGAATGCAGACCTATACTGTAAAACCTGAATTTGTGGGTGGAGCACAGTGGAGTACAGAACATGTATCACCTGGGTGAATTCAGATAGAGCAGATAAAGCAAATCTTTATACAGAAAAAATGCTTTGAGAACAATGTGTAATTTACTTTGTATTTCTCCTCCACATGCAAGTGGCTTGTCTTTTATCTAATCTTCTCTGAAACATTTCCCGTGAAATAAATAATGTCACTATTGCCTAGAAATAAATAAATGAAGGGTGTTTTTTCATTAGGTTCAGTAATCTTCTAGAAGAGCCTACATACTTTACAATTTACAATATATTTCTGGTATTTAGGAAACTTTGTCAGCACTACATACAATATCTCTGGAGGTTATATCCCATCTTTTCAGAAGAGAGAGGTTGGATCAGTTGGCCAGAGGATTCAGCTCGCACCAATTGGAAACCAGCATGCCCGTATGTATGAATACCTACTCATCTTTATGCTCATCATCTGTTTCCATTTCTTTCTTCTTGGTTATTCATCTGACTTGTCTTACTTAGCCATTTCTTGCTAAGCTTGCAGACCACTTGATAATTACTACTGACTTCTTTAAGGCTGCATTAATAGGCTTACACTGCACAAAAATTTTATCTTGGCAAGTAAAATGATCTTAAACCTTCAGTCTCAAGAGGCATAGAGTTAATTCCTATCTGATGGCTTCTATCCGTAAGCAAGGCACTTAACTCCAGGTTGCTCCAGAGAGACTATGGATGCTAACATTGGCTAACATGAGCTGCTTTGAAGAAAAGCAACAGCCAAATAACACATTGGGTCTTGTTGGTTACAGTGCCTCGTGACTGTATCAGGCCTTTGACTTTCCTCTGTTCCCTTCTCTTTCCTCTTCCCGTCTTCTCCATGCTTTTCCATGTTTCTTTTCTCTTAGTCAATCTTTCTACCACTGCTGATTCTAAAACTGGCAAAACAAAACCCTCAAAGCCAAAACCTGCTGCTTCGCTGAATGAGAGTGTTGAAGGTAAAGCCTAAGGTCTTGCTGTTTGGAAGTTGGAAAATGCTGACCAGTTCCAGTTGTGACTGGAATTGTTTGTTGTTTTCCACAATAAACTTGCAAGTAGGTTTCAATGGCTAAAACTGACCATTGTTTCTAACAAGACTGCTATGCTCATAGTCAGGCCTGTCACAATTGTTATATAATTGCCTGATCACTGTTTTTTGAGCTGGCTATTATAAAAAGCTACACTAGTTACTGATACTATGCAATGTAATTATTTTTAAAATTAACTATGTTATATGCGATAACACTATCTTTTACTTAAACTTGAAAGAAGTATTAGTACAGCATGTAGTGTTTTGACCTGTAAGACCTGAAATGATAATTCAGAGGCACGGGGTCGAATTTAACAAGAGTTTTTCAAACCCTTTTGTACATATCTACATTTTGTACAATAGTAGATCATTATCTTGTTTCCTTAGAGGACAAGTTTTAAGTTTTTCAATACTTTCGAACTATTTTTCAACATACTTATGTATGTTAAAAAAATGTAACCCATTCATTGGCGTTTGAAGCACAACCAATGCTACAAAATGCTCTTCCGCACAGTACCTGCAAGTCCCCAAAATTACATGCAGCTTCACATGAGCATGAAGTGAGTGTATATTGCATTTTCATTTATTGGGTTGAGGGAAATGCATAGAAATTAAAAAAGCGGAAAGCACATTTATTGAGCCATGTTTTGGATCCTACAAAAACAAATGTTCTGAATTCTGAGTGCTAACATACTGATTGATAGTAGGAAGGAAATTTATCAGCCTATTGGCCACTTTAGTCTTGTCCTTTTTATAGGTGCATACAATAGACAGAAATAGACATTGTTAATCAAAATTATTTAAATGGTAATTAATTGTCAGCTAAAGTATTGGTTGGGCCTTGCCAGTAAATGTGACTTACATTCTTATATAACACTACTCTTTAGATTTTGATGGATGGAAAAGGAAAGCAGAAAGATCCCAGGTCAAAGGACAAAGTTACTCCGCCTTGGGGAAGAACTCCGGAAACCTTCTTTCTCGTGCGGCTCCTGTCCCACCGGTCCACGGTCGAGTAGACTGGGCAGCAAAATATGGAAGTCATCGGTAGCACATCTTTGGAATAGCTCAAATGGTTTGGAGCAAGCCCATCTGGACTAAAGCAGGTGTTACGATGCTGTTACGAAGCTGCTACAAATCAAAATGTGCACGTTGGGATATGTGGGATTACGTCAATGGTATCATTTCGGGAGTTTAATTATTAATATGTGCTTTAACTTTATAGGGGGCTACAGTCCTAAGGGCCTCTACTAACCTAACAGACTCCATTTTCAGCAGTATGTGTCTGTTAGTGTTCAGATTAGCAGTTTTATTAGGCTTTTCATGGCCTAAAGTCGAATGTGCTGTAATAGTAGAGCTTATAGCCATGGAAGTTTCAAATTATAAATGTTTCCTAAAATTTGAGTTTGAATGATTTTGTAATTCTCAATTTTTCGTTTTTGCTACTTACGACCTGGTTTTGTAGAAAGTTCACATTTTTGTACAACAGCTTTTCAAGATGGAAATGTGCTTTTGGCTTCTCTACCAGCTTGAGCAAAAAGAACCCTATTTAACAATTAATAAAAGTCCAATTTGATGCAGTACACTGTTGATTAAATTTTCTTTTGCATGTCTGTACATATTTCATGTCACTATTTCATTGTATGGATACTTCCATAACAAAGAATTCCACAGATCTACCCAATTTAAAGTATGTACTTAAAACGCTAAGACATAAACCGTCTCAAAGTGGTGCGATGTAAAACATACTGTCCGATGTCTGGGACATTTAGAACTGCTTTCAGAAAAAAAGTTTTGGTCTAAACTATTTCCCAAGAAAGTATATTTTTGGAATTTACCACTATTTTGGCATTGTCATAACTGCATAAAAAAAACGACAACTGGTTGCTTTTGACAGCAAATAAAATGGCCACACATGGGCTGTGGAACGCGATCCTTGTTTCCTCATCACAACCAGTGTAATGCAATCAGAGGCCTTTTTTGCAATTTCACATTTCACATTTACGCAGAAATGTTCAACACTGTGGAATTTCTCTTTAATGCCATTAGACTGCCACTGAAGCAAGCATATGAGTTTTCCCTGACTGACTGTTTTATGTATACTGGACCAATACTACAATACTAAACTACAACTCTGTGTCATAACTGAATGTATGCTGTAGATAACCAAACAAATTTGGTTGTAGCTGTAAATCAATAAAAAGTGACAGTTTAAAAATTTTTAAAGCATGGTGAATCCCTGTAGACTGACTGTATAAAGAAGAATGTACAATGGAAATGCAGCTGTGTTGCAAATGACAATAGCACCTCTGTTAGTCACAAAATAAAATCATACTTGCTTTCGTTGTGTTGTAATTTATCAAATATTTCATATAAAATAAGATCTACAATCACATTTGTTTATACTGATTGACAGTGACATAGTGTAGCAGTACAGACAAGAGATTTCTTAGTTTTTTGTGGCATCAGTTTATCATGATTCTTGTGGCTTCTGTAGAAATCCAATACCAAGCTTCGTCAACATCAGAATACTGGAAAAGAAATGAATTAAATATGAATGAGACAGGACACTTCTGATTCCCATGTGATTTCTAACGTGTACATATACATCAACAATACATAATCTGATTGGGTTGCTATAACTTGTTAAAATAGTATGAGAAAGCTTTGTGCCATTATAGACAGCAAACAACAGCCAGTTGCCCCAGATTTAGCTTTTTTTTAGATTTAGATCAAGACCAATGCGTAGATCAAATGTGATCAACAGGTACCTTGCTCCAGCCACTATACCCGCAGGCATAATCTTCCGAGAGTTATAAAACCTCCTCCCCATGATAGCAGCCAGGGTTCCTGATGTAGCTGCCCAACACAGACAGAAATAAAACAGTAGATATATCATGTTCTTGTCCAAAAAAATTTCTTTGTGGACTTTCATTTTGCTGCATCATTTGAATATGATGATTCTGCTGTACATTCATTTTATCAGTTACTATATAGAAGCACTTTGTAGTTCAACAATTACAGACTTAGTTCATCTGTTTCTCTGTATACACTGTTTGTCCCCTTTCACCCTGTTCTTTAACAGTCAGGACCCCCATTGGAGCATCATGGAGCAGGTACTGTTAGGTAGGTGGACAATTCTTGCCACTGCAGGAATACTGGTGGTGGTGTGTTAGTGGTATGAGTGGATCAGACACAGCAGGGCTGCTGGTGTGTTTTAACACCTCAGTGTCACTGCTGCACTGAGAATCGTGCAGCAACAGATGAGCTATAATCTCTGACTGTACATCCAGTCAGTGGACCAGGAAGGTAGAAGTGTCATGGTAAAACATGGTAAAAGGGAGCCAGCATACAAGTATTCAGAGAACAGATGGAAAGCAGCCTGTTAATGTAGAACCACAAAGTGCACCTGCATGGTAAGTTAATCTGATAAATTAGGCAGATATTGTAGAAACAAGGTGGTGGTTTTAATGTTCTGGCAGTGTACATAACAGCTATACATAATTTTTTATGATAAACAAACTAATAGAATGCTCCAAAATTGGAATAAAACTGTTCTATTGCTCCTCAGCCCAATAATGAGGGGCTTTACACCCATCTAGTCAGTGCTAGGCAATTTGCATGATGACCTTGGGCTAATGCCTGGCTGCTCCAGTGTCCCATTCTACTGCCAAATGATTATACAAGTTGTGTATACAATGAATGTTTGTGTCAGCAATAGGTGTTCTTTAAGGTAACTGACCACTGGATACTTTTAAAGTAAATGTCTGGATACTTTTGGTTTGTCTTAAAATCATAGAGTGGTTTATTAAGAAAGGCCACTCTGTAAAAGTAAGAGTTACATTAGATGGCATGTTTATTAGAACATAGCTAATCTCACTAATCTGCATTTTTCATATTGTCTTGTCACAATGTATTTATGACAAGACAATATATATAAAATGCAGATTATTGAGATCAGCTACGTTCTAATAAACATGCCAATTAATGCAACTCCGTCCCCTCGCCACTAGTCTCATTAATAGGTTGTGGGGAAAAAACCCAATACAAAACATTCTTGCAATATTTTGCGTGCCAGTATTGTACTGATAAACAGGTGCCCATCCGTAAGTATCCATCTTTTATTCTATAAATTGCAAATACAGATTAAACTTCTGGTACTAGAATAATAGTATCACTGTATATTGCAATATATGTCATGGTGTTGCTCGCAATATCATAATGTGACTTAAGTATCACAAAAATATCATACCATGGGGTCTTTAGTGATTCGCACCCCTACAACAAGAATACGCTAACCATATTTCTTAATTCAGATGTTGTTCATAATATCATGAGAATACCCAAGTATGAAAATGTACACTTCGAAGATTTGACCTTTGAATTATACTACAAATCTAGTGTGTAGTCTATGTGACTAGCCTCAATACGTAAGTGAATATTTAGGCTTATTTACTGTGTGTCAAAGTGTATGCCAGGATATTTAGTACCCTCTGTATCAATTTGGTTAAAGGTAAATGTGCATGACATGAAATAAATAAAACAAAACATACATATAAAAACACCCACCTAAAGATACCCAAATGTTTTTGGGATCTTGTGATACCTGATAAGCCCCAAAACCTGCTAGGCCTCCAAAGAGCAGCCCAGCAGCCAAGGAAGGGACACTGCCTACAAAAAAAGAAGTTATATACATCTGACCAGGAGAATCTAAACACGTTTGCTAAAACTGCAGAAAGCTAAAACCTCGCAAACCAGGTACCACACTCTACACATCGAGAAAAGTCTACTAGGTTACTATGAGACTTGGGGTTACATGAGGTGAACTAATCAGATACTGTAATGGTTGGTTTAATGGTTTAGTACACGCTTACCTGCTTTTACATAACCCATCACTCCTCCTGACGCAACCAGGGCTGCGTATCCATATCCAGCCCAGTCAACAGTCATGATCAGGGCCTGGCAATACACAAATAAATGTCAACGAATCGATTAATAAATAAATCGATTAATTAAGCAATCAATGCTAGTGTAAAACGTCCTAATCATCTTAGTGAACTTCTACACACGATACCTGTTTGAAAAAGACAGTAACAGCATTAACAGCAGTAACGTTCATGACTGTAGTACCAGACAGCCCACCACTCGTATCTTTTAAACAACACACACAGCATAAACTGTCTAACAGATAAACCCGAGTAAGATAACAACTGTGTCTGTGCCTGAACCCCACTCAGCATACGTAACGTTAACTAGCTCACTGCTTACCTAAGGATACATTTGACTGAAACAGTGACCGACCACTTTCCTAAAAACGACCTCCCAGGACATAGTTAAACGAAATTCTGTTGATTTAGTTCTTAATAAATTAGCCCAGTGTACTCACTTGTACTCAAGTACAGCTTCTACTAGAGATGTCCTTGCACGTTATTTTCAAGCGACAAACGCAACAGCCAATGAAATCTCACGTGTCCAATGACGTAATTTCACAGACGACTAATGGGAAAGTGAGTTTTCTGAGTAACTCTTTCCGCGTACAAGATATTATAACACTTAAATCAGCCCGTGATGATTATATAAGGCTTGAGAAAGGTAGTCACGGATTTTTATTGTCTATGGAGAACCACAGCATCTTCATTAATAATTTATGAGGAAAAAAGACAAAGAGTAAATCGTCGTGTTGATTAGGAAGAAAGTCCAAAGCTGCCCTCCAGTGGTTAATTCGGCGCAGCGCGTTTTAAAAACGAATGAGCAGTGACACTAGACCAGGGATCACCAGTCTTATCCACAATAAGTTTTCACTCCAGCAAAACAGGAGTACACCTCAAACAGCATCTTAGCTGGTCTATGCTGGTCTATCTAAACATAAGCAGGTTTTGCTGGTGACCAGCTATGCTGTTTTTTATCAGTAATATAACTAACCAGTTTGAAGACTGAGACCAACTGATTCAAAAAGTACTAAAATACTTGCGCAGCCACACCAGCCCTTTGTGGGTGAGATTGGTGACCCCTGTGTTAAGCCTTAGCATCTCTCTCCACGGGCAAACATCACAAGGCCATTATTTTATTTTATATTATTTATTTAAACCTTAGAATGGACAAGACTGATCAGTGAACTCATTACTGATCAGACTTAAAATGTTGTTAAACATATCAAAGGTTGAGAAATTCTGAAAAAATAAAAAAGTGCTATGTAAACAGCAATGCAGTACTTTTGTAATCTAAAGTATATGTAATTCCTGTTATTATGTACACATAAAGGACCCTCAATATGAATATCTCTGGAAAGAAAAGGCCCTTACAGGTTTATTAGTTTGATAGACATATGACCTTCGTCAGAGGTCAAACGACAACCTTGAAAGAAATAAGAGGGTTTGCTCTGCCATTTGCTCGTCCAGAGTGCAAAGCCAGGGTACAGGGGTTGGGTGAAGTTAGAGTGGACTCTGTAGAGCAGGGTCATTGTGCTGGAGACACTGTAAAAGGACAAAGCTCCTGCCCTGTGATCTAAATAGACTCCCACTCTGGTGGATGACTTGGGAGCCAGGATGGTGACGGTTTCATTGCCATGACGAAACACATAAGTCAGGTTGAAGCAGTCCAGCCCCCAAGACAAAGTGTCTCGTCCAAAACCCACATCCAGGCTCTGTTCCCCTCTCTGGATTCCCTCACACAGGCCTACTGTGCAAACTCCACTGTCGCTCCACTCTGCCTCCCAGTAGCAGCGTCCTGTCAGGCCTTCTCTGCAGAGCACTTGAGGCCATTTGCTCACAGATGAATCAAACGCGACCCATTCAACAGCCCTCTTGCCTGAGCATACTTTGAGGTTTGGGTGGTCGAGTATGGGCTCCAAAGTAAGATAACAAGCATCTGCAAATGAAAAAAGGTGGCTTCACAATATAATACTAAACAAATGGCAAGGCCTTTAGCTAGTTAAGGTCATGGCAAATTGCCCCAGCATTCTTTAACAGATGTTTTTCCATGCTAGGTCATGCTGGTCCATGCTGATTTAATAATGTTCTAGCAGGTCATCTAGCAAGATCATGCTGGATGTCCACTATTACAGCATACAAAACCTATATGCCATATAACATATACCAGTTTTGTCAGTGATCTATGCTTTTCTATCAGGGACTTCAGGGAGTTCTTAGGTAACACTTGTAGCCAAAAGCTAACAACATTTTAGAAAATTACTTACTCTTGTAGCTGATAACGTCTTCAGTAACCACACAAAAATATAAACTACAACAGCAGATAAGATATTACAGATATATGTTAGCTTATGTTAGCCTCAACAGAACAATTGTTGTTGCTCATAGTTCCACATTCAACAGCGAAAAATGTTAGCTTTAATGGCTTTAAACTTTACTCTGTCCTCGTTTGTGAGACTGTTGGTGTGTGAGAGGAGAAAATCACATTATTTTATCATAGTGTTCAAGATAGGTAATGCATCAGTTCACATCCCAGAGTCCACAGTCTGTGTAAACGTAGACATATATAGTATTAAAGTACACCTGCAGCATATAGTTTCATGTCAGACATGTTATGCTAACTAGCAAGTCAATTAACTGATTTACTAAATTAGACGGTTGATATGGCATTATATTACCAAATAAATGTGAGCGTTGAGCGTTGTTTGAGCATTCCAGTTGTCTCTCAAACAGGTGGAGAATATACTACACTAGAACCACTGATTGGTGTCGTTAGTTGCTGACTGGGTCAATTTTGAATGTGCAGTGGAAAAACTGCCCAACAATTTAATGCAGACAGTTTGACCAGACAAGCCAAATGAACCAAAACAGATAAAGACAGACATTTTAGATCATTGTGGATGAAGGAGAATATTTTAGAACAGTGTAAAATACATTTTAGAAACTACCAACAACCACATACAGGTATGGCACACTACAGCCAGATTTGTTGGTGTCTGTTGAAGAATGCTAGATTGGACTGATGCATGCAGGGACTGATAAATTGTGCCAATAACTGTCAGTACTAACAAACCCGCAAAAATGCATCTATAGGCCAAAGTACACTAACCAGACAAACAAGCAAACAGTCGGGCATGTCTGATCAAATTACATGTTTAACATGTAAGTGAAAATGAAAAAGTGAAAATGGTCTGGATTCTTTTAACACAGATATGGCACAACAACAAGAACACTATTTGTGTTAGGCTGTGTTTGTTGGCTTGTGTACCCTGACTTTTAAATGTGTTTAAAGGGTGCCAATGAGTGTAGGTATAAGGTGAGGATAGCACATACAAATGTGTATATACAAGCAGGTAAACTTACAGTGTAAAAAATCTTCTCTCGTCTTCGGTTCTGGAGCAACAAAGAGTACAAATAATGTGATAAGAATTTACATTACAGTTTAAAAAATACATGATATTAGTTTAGAGCTCGTTTGAGCTAATTTCAGCATGCTGTTACTAACCTGGAATGGGATTCAGTGGTGCTTCTGGTTCTGGTTCTGTTTAAGAGAACAAGTTGTATCATTCAAGTAGTTTGTAAGAAAAACAACAACAACAAAAAAACCCAAAAAATTCACACTTACTTTGCTTAGACTTTCCCCACCGGAAGATCTGCACCTCCTCAACTATTAAGACAAAGAATCAATTGTTAATACAGACCAACAGCCTCTTGGAGATCAATACAACCAAATGAAAGCAGTGCATGGTGCAAGTCTTCAATCCACTTGCTTTGTGTGATTTTTTCACTGAAATCGTACTGAAATTAAACATTTTTTGAACATTTTTTAATCAAAATTCTTACAATTTTACTTCCTGCATACATTAAAACAATACAGAAAATGTTAAACAGTTACAATCAGATTGGTGCACTTCAAACCACAAAAAAAGATTTTCAAGCATGTGTAGTTAAATTATAGATTTTAGTTTGTATTCCTAAAAATTCAGTTCCAAATCTTGTCATCTTGTAAGATGTCACAAAATACTAAGTACCACCCTGTTTAATCAAAACAAAGCTCAGTTCATAAAAACGTTTACATAAACATAAAAGTACAGGTACCACAAGATCAAAAGATAAGGATTTTTAGTTTTTAAAATATTCTATGTCAGTGTCTATATTATTAGTTGTTTCTAGATCAGCGAATCACTAATAACAAAGTGGTAATTCTGTTCTGTGGAAAGGACACTGATCTAGACTCTTACTTTTTTCAGAGATGTTGCTCATCTCTGTACTGCAGAGGTCATCCAGGCTCTTCTGTAGTTTTGAGACAGAGTGAACAACTCTCTCAAATGTGACTTTAGGATTGGGAGGAGGGCTGGGCAGGGTTTCAGTCCAAGATGGACAAGTCAAGGACATGAAACTCTATAAAGACAGTATAAATATCATGTCAAAAAATATACATATGCATATAAGTACATATTCATCCACATAAAAAAATATACTATAATTGTGAAGTCATCCATAAGTTTCTATATTACTGTAGCTATTTTTTGTTTTTTTCTTTGATCAGAATCTCTGTGAGCTTAGATGTAACTCTCTGGAGATTAATTCAATTCTGAATTTGTGTTCTGGTTGTTAAAAACGATGAAAGTGTGTATAACTGTTTAATAGTTTATAACCAACGATAACTTTTGTTTTACCAGTTATCTGATGAATTGACTTGAGCTTAATTCAATGAGGCAGAATGGCAATCTCTGCCAAGAAACACTAAACTAAATGTTACTGATTTTCAAAACCAGTGGTTATACACTGTTTAAATGATGATAATGTCAAACCTGTAAGAACTCAATGGGATCCCCAGTCTGTAAGGTCTCCTCTAGCATAGCATTTTTCCTCCTAAGATTAACAATCTCCATCTCAACTTGCTCCAGGACTCCTTTAGCTCCTCTGACCTCAATTTCTTCCTGCAATCTTAGTTGCTCCTTTACCTCCAACCGCCTTTTCTCAATAGAGGCCAGCAGCTCAGTAAACATTTGCTCAGTCTCATCACATGCTGACTGTGCAGAGCACTGTTTGGATAACCACAGAAGAAATATGAGAATTAAAATACTGTTTTGTTTTTCAGTATTCGCAAGATAAAGTAAGTGACACTGAATTGACAAAGGCATGATATAATATTTATAACAAGGCAATGGGTCCAGTCCATCTTAATTTCACGCTCCATAACGCTTTGAGTGGCTTTTGGGAAGAACTTTCTGCAAAGCATATACAGGCTACATATATTAAATATATTAAATATTAGTAATATACTAACATGACAGAGATGTGAGCATATATAAAATGCAAATACTTTTATTACTGGCATGACTGAAAGCATTTGTGCTGATCTTTATAATCTATCAACTAAGACATAAACCGCATGAGAGTATAACCAGCAAAACATTTCAATTGTCAGGTACAGGCATACAGTAATGACATTACATATCAATGTTCAAAACAACAGTTAGTTTGCTTTTGCTTTGGAAATGCTCCTTGTAGTCTTGGTAGGGTGACCAGATTTTTTTGAATGAAAAGAAGTCTTACATGTCAAGTCTAAAAAGCCTGTTTTGCGACATATTACTACAGCTTAAAAACTTGGAACCCATTCCTTGACATAGCTAAAAACAGTAATAAAAACACTTACTCAACTGGATATTTGTCAATAATCTTGAAACTTAGAAAGTTAATGAGATTATATTATATTAGTTTGCTGTATAGGTAGATGTTAAAAATGTAATTTACTTCACAAAACATTTTGCGATTACTGGCATAAGCTGTTCATAATAACCCACGTACAGCTCTATGTACACATTATCTACGTAGGCAGTTAGCCTTCAAATATACAGTTACCCAAAAATAATAATGTGCTTATCATTTACCTGCATTTAAAAAAGCCAAGTCCAGTCATATCACAAAATACTTCTAGATGACAAAGATCAAACTCAAGCTTACCTTAATATTTTTAATTGCTTTTCTTAAATCCTGACACACTTTCTCTTCTTGCTGGATCCTTTGGTTTATCATCCTGTTCCAATTTATGAGCACCTCCTAGAAGACAGAGATGTTATTTCTTGCACTGATAAGTTTCATTCAAAAGCCAACAAAAGTAAAAATAAACACCCAACATTCTATACACCTGTAAGAATACCATTATGAAACAGCGAAAAAAGGCAAATAATGCCAAGAGGCTTGGTGCTCTGAAATAGCTGAATGATATTAAAGAAACACCTAAAAACAAAACTCCTTGAAATAGATGTTCATTTTTAAGCACCAGGAAATATATATTTAACAGGTATTTACACAGAAATCTCAATAATCAGACTTATTTTGAGATTTTCTGGTATGTAGTGTCTCCACCCTTTGTATTTATTTCAGTTTCCATTCTTTTCTAAATACCTGTTTTTAGTTATTTTCAATGAAATCTACATTGATATTTTTCGACACCTCTAAAGTTCAGTCTTAGAAGTTGGCTGCAGTTTCTCACAATTCAATTTATCATGATTTATCCTTCAGTGATGTTGAGTTCTGGACTTTGGAGTAGCCAATTCAGTATTATTTTTTTTGTTTTCAATACTGGCTTCTTTTCAGCTATGCATAGTTTTCAGAACCATAGCATTATCTTCTCGAAGAGAAAGGATGGACAGAAACATCTGTGGATTTGTAAGAACTGAAGCTTTAAGGTCTTGAACTTGTTTTTATAAAAAATATTACTACTAATGTACTCATATAATAAATATTACTAATGTACTTCGCCCACCTCTGTACATGTCAGCCCTGCATGTACAAAATACAGTTTAAGTTTAACTTTTTCTTGTTTTTTTGTTTGCCTGGTGACCAGGTTCAGACTTTTCAAAGAACAAAAATAGGTCTCTGTAAATGTCTGTACATTGGTAAATGTTTCCTTCATCCTGCTGCAATTACATATTTGCATTTAATAACTATGAAAAAAACTGCCACTGTTTATATATATATATATATATATATATATATATATATATATATAACCATGCAAACACAACATTAGAAAGCTATTTCTGTTATTGTGTCTGTAAGGATGTATATAAGTAAATTAGCTCTGTTCTGATGGATGTCCTGTTCTGTGCCTTCATTAAAAAGCAGGTTAGAATGAAATGCTGCTTAGAACTTAGACATTAATGGGTGGCACTAAACTGCTGTATGTGGTGTAAGAAGACATATGTACGTGTGTTGTTTTTTATGACATCAAAATTTATACATTTTGTGATGTGAAATTTATAAAAGGCAAGTTTTTGTACCTTTCTATCTATGTCTTTATCTATCTATCAGTGTGTTTGTGTTTTGAGACTTTAAATACATGTGAACAGTGCATTCTTTATATTGTATGGAGATCTACTTTAACACTGGTTGAAATGCTTGCTGAACTGTATTCTCAGTTTGCTGTACAACTCGCACGTACCAGTTTTTCAGCTCGAGCTGTCTCAGCCGGCACTGCTTCGTGATGCTTGTGTTCTTCCATGGTGCACAAATAACACACACATGTCTGCTCGGAGCGACAGTAAAACTCGTACAGTCGATCGTGAGCGGGGCAGATCCTGTCCTGCAGCCTCTTGCAGGCCGGGACAAGCGTGTGCTTCTTAAAAGCAGGAGATTCAAAGTGGGGCTGAACGTGAAGGGTGCAGTAGGAGACCAGGCAGACCAGGCAGGAACTGACGGCTGCTTGTTTTTCGCCGCTGCATACGTCGCAGACGACGCCCGCGGGCCCGGATCCGGAGAAAGCTGCGGATCTCTGCTGAGAGATTTTCCTGAATTTCTCCACCAGCTCGGCGAGCACTGTGTTCCGGTTCAGCTCGGGCCTTAAGGCGAAGTTGCGCCTGCACTGTGGACAAAAACAGCCTTTCTTGCCTCCATCCTGATCCCAGTAGTTCCTGATGCAGATCATGCAGTAGCTGTGTCCGCAGGGAAGGGTCACTGGATCGGTCAGCAGGTCCAGACAGACTGAGCAGCAGAGCTGCTGCTCGTCTACAGAAATGTTAGCCTCCGCCATTTCCCCCGTACTCTGCTCTCATTCCACTCCCTTTCACTTTTGCTTCCCTGAAATATGAGCTGCTTAAGTGAACTAGTCGGCGTGTCATACTTCAAATACGGTCATCACACCCAAATTGTAAAGCTCCCTGATAATTTATCAAGACTAATACCATTTTAAAGGGTAATTCTTGGTTTATTTAATTCAACTATTAGAAAACTGAACATTAGAAATTACACTTGAAGTCACTTTTTAGCGATATAAAACTGCCACATAATGAATGTCTTTCAGTAATATGAAATAATGTGCCGCCTATTCCCTATATATAAATCAATTATTTCCCTGCAAAGACAGTATAACATTGTGACAACGTAATGACAACGTACTGTTTTGGTGCCAACAACGTTGTCATGGTGCCTTCGTCGCTACTAACGTTGTTTTATGGTACATGGCGGGCTTGACGGCGTTGTGGCTACGCGACAGAAATTTCTTACCACAGCAAACATTTATAGATGGTACACAAAATGTACAGGAAGGGTATTTTTATAGCCTAAATTCACGGATTAACAAATATTGCCAGTTTTGTGAGGCTTAAATCAGCTTCTCGTTCAAATCTCACTGTTCCACCTTAAATTGTGTAGCAGTCACAAAAGCTATCGCAAACCGATTTATTGGTTCTGTGAAACAGCAAAAATAACTTTATTTACAACATTAATGTTCCCCACCTATCCAGCAGAAACAGCAACCTTATCATCCATTCAACTCTTCATGAAGCTGAATTTACCTTTTTACAGGCTACTTGATGGTTTTTGCCTGTTGCTTCTTAAATAGTTAATATAACGCTCCGGGTACCTGAATGTAACTGCAGCGCCATTTAAGGTGGAATAGAAAAATTCAAACGAGAAACAGGAAAGTGTGCTTATCAGTCAGTATAAGTCTGAACGGAGTCCTGAATTACTCTTGAGTGCAGGCTTGTAGCCAGCATGGCATCTGTTTGTTTTTTGTACTTTTTTTCAAATCCCCTCACTCTGAAATGGAAATACACTACCACACTTGGTTTTTAAGAAACAATTCAGTGTGTTATAGCATTATCTCATATGTAGCAATATTCATATTTAGACTCTTTAATTACCTCATAATTCAGATGATCCAGTGATGTTATAGATTAGAATGTATCAGGTTTGTGACATTTTTGGTTATCTTGGGATGTGACAGAAGCAGTTTTCAAAAACTCAGTTTAGTTATATGGGCATAAGACAATGCAAACACAGCCTCAGTGGTAATTGTAATTCCTTAATTTCTAAACATATTGGTTTCAGCTTTGCTCCAAAAAGAGTTTTGTTGCCATTTTTTTGCAAACACAGTTGCATTGTGACAATGTTGTAACAACATTGTGAGAATGTAGTGGCATTGTTGTCAGCCTCCTGGAATCCTTCATAAGTTCCATTATATCTGGCTGAAACTCCATGACAGTAAGTAGTCTTAAAACCATAAAACAATGTTATTCAGTAGAGACGTTGTGATGACGTAGTGATAACGTTGTTCAGAAAACGTAAAAAGCACCATTGTTTGGCAAAAAGAAGAAAGTAGAAAACTATGTGACAACGTTGTATGTTTGCTGGAATCCAGCAAATATTTGTTGTAAGAATTTGAACTATGTCAACGTGAATAATCAGACAACAATCGAAGGTCGATTATTAAGGTTTTGTTCAGAACTGGTTTAAAAAATAAAACACCAATTCAAAAACTAAAATTTAGATTCTGCTTATCAGTTCCTAGAAAAGCATTTTTACACGGCCACAGTTACTTCGAAAAGGCATCAGCAAGACATTGAGCCTCAGCAGTGTACAGTATTTACTGAATGCAGTCTCCAAACCAGAGTGCTGCAATAGCAAGCTTCACAGATAGCACTAGCACTTGCAATACAGTTAGCCTGTGATGGGCCTTAGCATTAGGGGAAAGCAAAGCAGCAAGAAAACCGAGGAGTGTCGCAAAGCAGTGACAGCATTTTTTTGTAGAAGCTACACCCTTTCTCGGTTGTTGAGTCATCGTCATGTAATTGGACAAATAGCTGAACAAACTAGTGACATTTGGGAAGAATTTGGGAAGTCTGTATTTTTGTGTATGTGTGTGTGTGCAGACATAGTTTTAACTGAGCCTTACTTTATCTACGTTCACAACTACACAATAGGCTTCTATAAATTCTGACTTTTATATCATTTCTCTGTAAACATTCGATTTTGTGTTTTGGCATTACCACTGTATGGGAATCTTGGCCATTAAAGACAAGGGTGAACAGGGTAACCATGTATGCAGAAATAACAGATTACAGTAAGAATACAGTTTGCATTTGTAAAACTACAGAGTGAATCTATGGTAAGTGGAGCTGATAAAATGGACAAATAGCACAAATACAATACTTACAGAACAGATGAATGAATATGTTATATTTTTACATTTACTCTGTTAAATGTAAGTGCATAAATGTTACTTTATCATTTACAACCACTAGGTGGAGACAAAGTACAGTTAAAAACAGTGAGCAGTTCTGACTAATCCCAGTCAGGGAGGTAATACTGTGTACTGTAATGTAAGTATTAGTTTAGCTCAGATTGGCTTTCTGACTGTTTGGTGTCACAGAGACCTGAGATGTGTAAGGAATAATAAAAATAGCCAAATTAACCTGTTTTTCTTATTATTCCCCGCCATTTTTTCCACTTGTTTTGTGCAGACAGACATAAAGTGATTGTCCGTTTTTGAAGGAAATAGATGCACACGTGAAAAAGTTTAAATTATAGTGAGTGAAAAATAACAATATGAATAATTTGTATGTTTCCATTTACACTTGTGGACAGATCTAATCGAGTGTGGTATTTTAAAGCTCACAACACCAGAGAATTAAAGCAACCATTTATCCTTGTTGTGTAGTTTGGGTCTCTGGGGCCCCAAATTGAAGATTAGATTTGTTGTATAGAAGAAATATCAAAATTAAAATCATTGTCATTATGCCAAAATTATGGGCCATTTTTCAACAAATAAGAAATTTATAAAACAATGATTTTTTACAGAGCCTCTGGGGACCACAGGACCCAAAACATTATACAAAATAATGTTTAAATTAGAGTTATATCTGATAGTAAGATACATTATAATTTAATATTAATGATTCTAGTTTAGTCAGAATCAATTCAGACTTAAAACACCACTTTTGACCCTAGTCCTAATTAAGTTTATTTTATATAAAAAAGATTGAACATTCTTTTTTGTACAACACTACTAAAACAATCATATATCAATGAAAACTCTACCACCTCTTCTATTAATGAAAATCCTAACTTATTTTGAGCATAGCTCAAAAAATGCTGGCCAGTACATGACTTGCACACATTGATTTGAACAGTTGTACACACATAATATAATAATAACTTTAAAAAATGCAGGACATTTGTATTTCGGTAGTAACAATTCTGAAAGCTACATGCTGATTTTTACACTTTGGATTACATGTACTTGTACTTTAAAACAATGTGATCAACTTTCTGTAACTGTGGTATCTAATTTCTGTGGGCATAAGAGGGGGGGGTGCAGTCTTACTTACTAACTAACTCTTACTAACTAACTCTTACTAACTAACAGTCTAACTACCAGTAAACAATACAATATTTTTTTTATGCTTTCCTAGGAAAAACTTAAAACATAAAACTTGCTTCTTTTAAATGGCACATTTTTACTTACATTATTTGTTTATTATAGATTTTGTTGTAAAATGCAAAACTACTACAAATAGTAGTAATATATTTAGATTAAGAAAAAAAATAAGACAAGAAAATCGTAACGTGATTATTAGTAAGTGTAAGCAGATTGAGCTTAAAGAGATTGTATCAAACTGGTAATTATTTCAAAAATTAAAAGCACAAATATAAAAGTACAAGGTTTGTCTTTTTCATTTTAGCAAGGCTCTGACAGATTCAAATGACAGAAATAAACTAATGCTGCAATGAACCATAAAAGAACTGTAATATTTTAATTTTATTTAAGTAATTTAGACCATAGACACATACCTAGAATATGTTGTACTATATTTGGTGGAATAATACCGTATGTGTATCATTTGGAAACATTAAGACTAACACAAGTGTAGTTATTGGCCATTGTATTATTATAACTAAATAATATTGCATATAAATCATGCATTTAAAATTATGTAAATACATTACAGTCAGCATTGCTTGTGAATATCAGCACAGTGTGGTACAGAGGTAGAGATGTTACACTGAAATTAAGCTTTACTGTGTCTAAGCATCCTCCTCCTCCCCGCAGTTCATGTTAGACAGGACCACTGCATGCACCACACCTTCTTTACATGAGATGCCAACAGGCACACAGAGTTTATCTGTTATTAAAATTCACAGCATCTTTTGTGTGCCCCTAAACAGGAGTTTTCCAGACAGGTCTTGGGTACAGCTGCTGATGTAAACTGCACAATTATGAACATCATGTTTCACAAAAACAGACAGAAATATGTAATAATATTCGGGTTCTCCAAATTCCATTAGTGTAGTTTAATACAATTAAAATGTTTTTAAATTTAAATTAGATCTTTCTATTTCTATTAGGAACTTAATGTTTTGTAAATCAAAGCTGTTGTTTTATGTTTTAATCATTTTAAAGGATGTCAACAGGGCAGAGAGCACCCTTGCATTTATAAAAACTACATAATACATAATAAACATATGACATACGCCTCAACATATAAACATAAGATCATTTTTTTCAGCATTCAGAGGAAGCACGGTTTGCCTTTATTACAACTTCCATTCTTTGCTGGAGAGTTACTTTTCAGTAAGTTCTTTGACTGTTTCTCATGAATCGAGTCATTCCAAATACAAATTTCTCAGAAACATCTCTAGCCAAGTGGCAGTAGCGTGCACAAAAGTAAAGAGTGGACCAATTAAATACTGGTGGATTTAATATTTTCTGTTGGAGGCATTTGTGTAATTGGAGGCATTTATCTCCAAAATGACAACAATAGAGGATAAAAATATTAATTACTTTCAGTGTAAGATAATATAAAGATATTTTATTCCAAGCCACTTTGAAGCCGGTCTGTGTGTCCATTCACTGCAAATTTTTCACACATCATAAGGGCAGCTGCAACCGTTAAATGGTGTACAGAAAGAAAAAAGAGAATGTTGTTTCTGATACTTGTTTTTTTCTACATTGATGATATGTGTCATGCCTGAAGCTACAAATAAGCACTTACAGGGCATTTATTCCTTACTTTTGCAAAATACTATATATCTGAATATGATAAGCCTGATTTTATGCATGCGATAACATAATCTTTAACAAAGGTTTCACATTAAATATATCAAAATTTCACAGTAATTCAAACTTCAGACTGCATGTTTCGTAATGCGAATTATTTTGGTCACTAAATCATCTTGAATATGTTGAGCGGTAGGCCTGCTGGCCTTATGGAGGCTGCTGTAGCCTTGAATAGGTCTCTGCACCTGGGAGCACAGTGATGATACACACACACACACACACACACACACACACACACACACACACACACACACACACACACACACACACCATTAAGTCTCCTTCCTCACCATCTCTGACCACAGTACACACATTACCCACTGGGTATAATTATTTTGCATCGGATGGCTTTCTCTCTCTCCCTCACTTTCTCTCTCTCTTGTTTACTTGTGCTCCGTCTTTTTTCTTCTCGCTCCGTCTGGGTCGTGCTCCAGCGGCCTGTGAGTCAGCCGTGGGGACTCAGTGGGTTTATTTCTCAGAGCTGAATGCCGCTGATGGTGGCATGGAACAGGTGGAGGATTACTCATGACCAGCGGCCCTGGAAAACGCTCTACACCGGGAGCAAAGAAACCTGCCTTAACACCCCATCTAACTCTCTCTCTCTCTTTTACTCCCTCTATCTCTCTTTTACTCTCTCTTATTCTGTCATTTACTCTCTTTATCTCTCTTTTACTCTATTTCTCTTTTACTCTCTCTTATTCTCTCTTTTACTCTCTCTTATTCTCTTTTACGCTGTCTTATTCTCTCTTTTACTCTCATTTACTTTCTTATTCTCTTTTTTACTCTCTCTTATTCTCTTTCCCTTATTCTCTCTTTTATTCTATCTCTATTATTCTCTATCTCTTTGCTCTTTCTCATTTTACTCTCTCTTATTCTCTCCCTTATTCTCTCTCTTATTCTCTTATTCTCTCTCTTTGCTCTTTTTCACTTTACTCTCTCTTTTTCTCTCCCTTATCCTCTTTCTCTTATTATTTCCTTTATTCTCTCTCTTATTCTCTATCTCTTATTCTCTTATTCTCTCCCTCTTATTCTCTCTTTCTTATTCTCTCTTTCTCTTTGCTCTTTCTCGCTTTACTCTCTCTAATTCTCCCCCTTATTCTTACTCTCTTAGTCTTTCTCTTATTATATCTCTCTTATTCTCTCTCTTGTTTTACTCTGTACCCTTTCTCTCTCTTTTACTCTTACTCTTATTCTCTCTCTCTTATTCTCTCTTTCCTACCTCTCTTTCTCCCTCCTTGTTTCCATTTTTCTTTGTCTTTGTTTCTCTCTTTAATCATCTCTTTCTTTGTTGTCTCCCTCTCATTTTGTCTCTCTCTTGTTCTCTCTTGTACTTAAATCTTCAGTATCTTTTTCTCTTGCCCTCTTTCTCCATGTATACCCCTTTTTCTGTCTTCTTTCTGTGTTCTTTCTCCTCTCTTTCATACTTGGCCTCTGCTTTACGTTTTTTCTGTCTTCCTTGTTCTCACTCGATTTGTCTGTAATTCTGTGACTACACCTGTAACATACTCTTCCTCTTTTTCATATCTCTCTCTCTCTCTCTCTCTCTCTCTCTCTCTCTCTCTCACTCACTGATGGTGTCTACCTTATTCGTTATTTTTCTCTCACTCCCTCTTTACGCTTCTCTTACTATGTGTCACCTAGTTGGCAGCACTGGTCACAGAGGTCTACATGCTGACTACTTGTCTTTCTGTCTCTCTCACTCTTTTCCTGCTCTATTTCCATTTCCGAATGTCGCTCTCTGTCCACCCCTCTCCTTCTTCCATCAGCTAGTCGTTCTGTTCTTTGGCAAAGAGCAGGTCACTAATCCAAGCACCACTTCCCCCCTCTAAGTGTCCGAGAGAGGAGAAACAGAGTGAGAGAGGCAGACACTGAGAGCAAGAGAGAGATCAGAGAAAGAGAAGCAGTCAGTGTGTAGACCTCTGTGGCCAGTGCTGCACCTCGTCACTCTGCAGCAGACTTTGTCTCTGTTTGTTCACCGGGGGGGGGCTCCTGTCTGAAAATCAACATATGCACGCATCATCATGTGCTTTTCTGGAAGAAGCCCGTCCGGCTGCGCCCGTCGACCTTGTCAAGCGCGTCTCAAGATGCTAAACTGCAAATGCTCCTTGGGTGAAATCATCCTGTCACTCGCGATTAGCATTCACGGCGGGCCCCTGGATTCAAGGGCCAGAGCGTGTGTGTACATTACCTTCTCTGTGTGTGTGTGTGCGTGTGTGTCTGTTGTCAATTCTCTCATGGGTTTTTGGTCCCGTAGCCCACGAACGCCGGTGTGTAAGTCAAACTGCCGGCAACAGGCGGAGAGACATGCGGACCTGTGGAGACTCATCAGAGTGACAGGCCTGCAGTGTGTGTGTGAGGCCAATAAGACCTCTGGTGCATCCCAAACTCAAACCACCTCCCCTCCCACTCCATCTCCCCATAACCATCCAAAGGAGTGGTGTGCTCTCCTCTGTCGTTCGTAGGAAGTTTTGTCATGGGGGCCATGTTTCTTTTCCTTTTTTCTTTTTCCCGCACGGGATGGCGGGAGGCACCCGCAGGGGTGTGTGTGTGTGTGTGTTAGAAGCAGTGCCGTGCTGGATTACGAACTCACTGGCTGCGTTTGACGGCAGACCTGGACAGACAAGCCCTGCCAGGCACAAACTGCTCAGCCCCATGATGTCAGGAGGACAAAAAAAAAAAAATTTGCCAGTGCTGGAGCACGGAGACAGATGACACCCAGCAGGAAGCTCCAGCCAAATCTGTAAGCAGCCACGATCCAGCTGACTTGCCCTAGGGTACCTGTCTCCGTGAGGAGGAATCCACAGCACACCGTGAGCTGTCAAATTAGCTCACAGCTCCGGAAAGGCTGAGGAGATGTGGCCCCCATGTCGCGAGCAGGGACGATTATAAAATGTTATTAATTCATTGTTGCTTCCTGTCCTGTTACAGTAAAAAGTGGTACAAGGTATAAAGTAGTTATATATAAGTAGTATATATATATATTCAGATATTAGATGTTTACAAGGATTGTTCATTCATTGAGATACTAATATAGTAATTTATTTATTTTCTTGTCAAGTTACCATTTTACCATTACAAAATATGCTGTCTCACATTTTCAGGTCACTACCAAATAGTTTTAGTCCATTAGCAGAGCCTTTTTGTAGGTAAGCCAGTGCAGCAGAAAATGTACACATCTCCCTCTTATTACATAGTGAGCAGGATCCAACTGTTTTGAAGTTAATTATAAAAAGTCTAAAAAGTCTGTTGTGTAAAATATAATACACTATTGTTGGAACAATACGTTGTCCATATTTAAATAATATATTTACTTTTCTGCATTATTTGAAAAATGCTATTCATGCTGTGTCAAAATTTCATGACAAACAGAAATGGCCCAAAATTTTTACATTAAGTGGCATTGAAAGTTTTTCCCTCTCCTGTTACTTTATAGAGATACAACAACATTCTTGCATAGTATATCAGAAGAAAATCTCTATTGTAGTTGTCAGTTTTTCTTTATATTGTGTATATATTTAATGATAAATAGACCAAAAAAATGACCACTTATAGAAAAGTCTGGTCACATTGATTTACATCAAAACATATACTTAGCAAAAACGTACACAGACCCCTCAACAACTAAACATGATATCAGTTTTGTACAATGTCCATCCTATGTCTTTATTACACCTTCTATCCTTTTCACAAGACTCGCTTCAAAGCATTTTTTTTACAAAACCTAGCTGCTGTGTCAGAACTGTTTATTCTGTTCAGTATATATATTGGGACACACTTCTGGATCATTCAAGGTGTTTCATCATAACATCAAGCACCTAGCCATGCAGTCTGCCTTTACCTTTATAATAAAAAGGCCCATATAGCTGGTTGGGTGAGTGTGCAATGCGATGTCCCGGTGTTATTTTTCTTGTGGCAATCCAGTTTTATTTTCTGTTATCATCTAATACCTGCTTTGACAACGCAGTACTTTATTAAGCTAAATACATTTGTGCAATGTCTGAGGCATCCAGGAGAAATCTAAAACTAAACTTCAATCTGCCTTACAAGACATTCTATCTCTTTTAAAATAAGATATTCATGCTCATTCATATTCACTTTGTATTGTATTTATGCTTATTTACATCTTTTCTAATGATATATGTTGTTCTTACATATAAAGGAATGAAAGGGGGAAGTAGCAACTGCTAAACTTGAACCTGAAGCCATAAACCATGGAACATAAACCACAACAAACAACACAATAGGGAAGTACATGCAGCTGTGTATAGTCTTGTGAACAATCTCTCTTTCTTTCTCTCTCTCTCTCTCTCTCACACACACACACACACACTACTTTCAGAAAAAAGATAGAACAAAAATCGCCAGAGGCCAGTTTACAATTATTGCCCATGTTGAGCAGTCACCTGGGAAAGATGTGTGGTGTTTGTGGGAAAGAAAAATAAGTAAATAAATAAATAAAGCTCATCCATTGCAGTATCTTGTTTGTTACCTCATTTCAAGAAAAAACACATGCTCAGAACATGCAATTTCTTAGGTTTCATGACATATATATTATAAATATAATACATGGAAATAATAAATAATGTGCCATAACATGCAGTATGATTGGCATAAAAAAGTCACAAAGATCCACAAATAAATTTAGTTCGTTATCATGCCGCAGTGTATATGCTAGTCTCAGTTGTACTTTACAGCCAAAGGCCAGAGTGTGGGGATAACATTGACAGAGATAGATCTTCAGTCTCACCTCTATTTTTAATTTTTTTTTACATACAAATACCCACTTCTACTGCATGGCATGAAGTGAACTCCCTGGTCAGCTGTGTGTGTTGTGTCACACATCTGACCCTCAGCAGAGAGAGAGCGAGACACACAGAGAGAAAGAGAGAGAGAACTCAGACCAGGTTGTCTCCTGAGGGACTTGCTGTGGCTGAGCGAGATGTGTAACAACATGGATGGAGGGAATGCCATTCTTCTCTCTCTTTCCTCTCCTTATCACATTTCCTTTCTACCCCTCTCTTCCTGTCTCTTCACTCCTGTCCCTGTAGGTCATTTACTACTGTTCTTGGCTCAGCCTTGAAGGAACCAAACGCTGACAGTTTTTATGAAGGGGAAGAAAAGAGCAGCATCACAAGGGCAAAAAACATTCAAGAAAATGAGATCTTATTTCCACTGTAAACTGCTACGTCTCCTTGTATTATAACACTATATCGACAGTAATTTTATGGCAGAAGGAAAGGACCATACTAAATAAATGCCAGTGAACCAAGATTGGAGCATGTTTGTCAGTACATTTGTGTAGCTGCCTTTTTCAACAAAATAAATAATAAAAAAAAGATGTATGATTGAATATTGGGAATGCAATTCAAATGCAATGCAAATTAAACAAATGCAGCCTACAAATCTGTTAAGGCCTCAAAGAAATTTTCACCATTTACTGTTTTTTTAAATAGTGTATAATTCAATTGTTATGATAGATACAAAGTCGTTTAAAGTGGTTTGGTGTGAAATGCATCATTCTAGGTAAACTTGCCAAGTCCAAATTATTCACATTGGTGGTGATATGAACCGGACATCTAAAGATGTCTCTATAAGTTCCTTCACAGAACTTTACAACATTAAATGGTTATATAAATGTTGCAGTTCTTCCCAAAACAACTTATTTTTTTCAGATTTATAACTATTTTACCATCACCAACATTACATTTAAATGTACATCACTGGTGTTGTTGGATTGAAATGGCCCCTTTAGATCCCCTTTTAAATGGTCCTAAATGGTTCTTAAACTTGGAGTTCTAAGTAAAAACCTATAGAAAGTTTTCACAACTCATAAACAAAAAATCTATTTTTAAAGAACCATCAACCGATTGGATGTCAGGGTACGGTAGGGTATGGTATTAGGCTAAAGAATCCATTTGGAGCCTTTTGTAAGAGGCTGACACAAACTTTGAACCACAAGCCATTCTGTGTTGTCCGGCTGTGTATTTTAGTACACCTGTTTGTTCTTCCATCCCTTCCAGATCCATATAATGTGTTTATTCACCAGGCAACATGGCATGAAATTACATTACTGCAAATAACACAGCAAATTAACACCAGTGGCGCAACCACCGAACGTCCAGAGAGGCTGTCACATGTTTGTCCGCATGTATGATGAAGATATACTGAACCAATTTGAGCAAATAGGGTCCAGGCTATCTGTAAATAAAATAAGAACTGGAAAGTTAATAGTAAACAAAATAATGTTTTAGTTAAGGACATCAATGAATGCTCGTGAAGGGCTGTAATTTAGCGCATATGAGAGAGGGACAGTAGGCCCATTGTGATAATGATGGACTTGATGGCGTAAAGCACTGATATAACCTTGTTCAACAGAAATGTGTTCTTCAACAGAGTCTTTGAGAGACTACATCAGCCCGGCGCCTCTGGGTATTAAGGCTGCAGGCCCGGTTCAAAGGCTCTGGGTTTGATACGCCAGGCGTTAGAAAGAGTGACCCTCTATAACGATGGAGGGGATAGTTGGGGGAGTTAACAAGAGATGTGGGGGGAACACGAGACTGGAGAGGCTGCCTTGCGGCCCTCCTGCACTCAGCCACAATAACGCGCCTTTGTCCCGAGTCCTGATACGCCGCTCTTGGGTGCAAATGTCGATTTCACGCCCGCCTCGAGCGTGTGTGTTTTTCAAAGGAGCCAGCAATCAGCAGTGTGTCATGTGCGCTTAAATATAGCCTGAAAGATTTGCTTTCTTTTAGGAGTCCCCAATAAGCAAATACTCAGCTTGTTGAGATGATCTTCTCACTTGGATAAGATGTCCCCAAGCTGAATGACTCGAGGATGAGGAAGAGCAAAGCTTGCAGGCCAACGCGAGCATCCTCTGTTTCCTTTCTGCACAGGGCCCAAAGGTCTTCTCCACAGGGCTTTCAGGCTGACAAAAAGGAGGAATAAATGCCTATTCCCCAATAGAGGCTGAAAAACTAACCCTCCAGCTTGCTATGGTTTTCAAGGTGTTTCTGGATGGAGCTGTAACTGATTTCACAGCAGGAATGCACATTAGTAAACAAGATGTGGTTTGTTTTGGTGATAAAAGATATGCTGAAGTGCTGTGTCTGTAAGCTTGCGCATTCATTTATCAGATCTTTATCCAGGCCTGTCTCTGGTTCTCCACATAAATACGTCTTGCGCCTATTAGACACAAGTTGCTATATTTCTGAGCTGCTTTGAAAAGAACTTTCCGAAATGTGCTGAAACAGTACATATCAACATTAATTTGCGTGGTTCTTGGTGTGCTTTTTCTAGGAAAAAGAATACATTGTGTCACTGATGCAAAACACCGTTCTCAAGCAGCATTGGCATATAGCAAAGACATGTGACTGTTAATGGCGCCCCCTTGTGCATAATTTTCAGCCTGCTAAAAGTGCATGAGTGAGTGAGTGAGTTGCATGCCAGTCCATGAGATCTCTCGCATAAAATAGCATTTAACAGAGCTTTTATATTATATAAAATATATAAAATATGTTTTTTATTTTTGATGTTCTTTACTTTAATAAACTATGGTGGAGGCCAACTGATAACAATAGGCAACTAAGTTACTTAATAAACTAAGTCACAAATTCATACAGCAGACTACCATGGTAAGTGTAGGAATAGTAAATTATGGAACAAAATAAATATAAAAAAATAATTAAAGGTTTATATTACTTGCACCCTTGAGAGACATGTCACGCCTTGTTTATAGAAATAAAGCCACCAAGTAAAGAGTGTAGAGGCATAGGTAGAGATGAAGCAGGGATATGTTTAGCACAAAAGATTTACAGGTTGTATGAGCCTATAACTTTCATATAACTAACATATTACATATTTTCGCAGTAAAAAGAGATTGATAGATAAGGAGTAGAAGCGGTAAGTACTTAGCAGCAGTCATCACTGTTGGCCAAAATAAGCACTACACAAGACATCATCCAATCCTTCTTAGGACTTTCTGCTGTGTTTTTAATGCTTTGTAAAAAATGCAGACACTTCTGGTAATAGTTCCAGGTAAAGACAGGCCCCCAAAAACAGGGTCTGGCTCTGGAAAACATCTGGTTATCCTAAATTTTTTGCATAATTTTTTAAGAGACTAGTCACTGCCCCAAGAGCTTCTGTTTTAAGCTTTGTACACAAATACACACATTTCTCCTCTCAAGCAATATTATTTCTGGAGGGAGGCTGGAGGTGGCACTGGCCCCGACAGAAACTTGATAGGCCACCATGGACACCCCCACTACTGGAGCTCCCAGGTTGAGTACTTTTTTCCTTTATTTATTAAAAGAGATAATTAGGTAGGTAACGATGCATCACAAACAGATAATAATCAATGCAAATGAATTGAGTCTACCTCGCTTGTCTGACACCTGTACATCACGATAGTATGGCGTCACATCAGGGTCAAAACTAGGGTGTGCGAAAACAGAGATGCAAAAATATAAACCTGCATATTTTAACATTTTACGCACAAAAAATGTTCATTCGTGTGCGCAGATGAAACTCATGAGCGCAAAAGTGAAACTTGTGAGCGCAGATGAAACTCGTGAGCGCAAAAGTGAAACTTGTGAGCGCAGATGAAACTCGTGAACGCAAAAGTAAAACTCGTGAGCACAAAAAAGGAGGACTTTTTTTTGCTCTTGCGATTTGATATTTTCCTCGCATGCAAACTGCTGTACCGTCGGCTGCTGTCTGCGCTCAAGAGAACCTTCAACGCTTGAAATATCACAGGGGGGCAGTTTTGACAGTTTGGGGGCAAGACATGAATCGAATGCTATTGGCTGATGGCACCTGGTTTTGTCACTGTCCGCTCACTACGAACAGCCTTTTACACTACAACAAACATGGTGGACGAAGAGGAGCCGACAGGAGAGATAGAAGTTTGGTTTATTTCACATATAATGGTGATTTAATAGTCTTATTACTTCTTATGCACTTCAGTTTACTCTAATTAAGAAAATATTAAGCTAAATACAGCATTTTGTAGTTGTGTTGTACATAAATAATAAAAGAAAACTTAGTCAATCATAATTTGTGTTCAGTTTGAAAATGGTATCGTGAGGTCAGCATTGTTAATTACACTGCATCGTAGAGTGGAGTGTATCTTTATATCCCTAGTTGTAGTCTATTTGCAGTTTGTCCTTTTAATCCTCTTTATGCCTTAAACTAACTTTTAGCTCTATGTGAAGCAGCCTGACACAGCCTAGAGCTTGAAGTTACTGTAAAACTATCTATGTGAATGAAAACACTCTGAGAGGGCATACTTCAAATTAATGATGCTCATGACAAGCAGCAAAAATAGACTTACAGTCAATCAGCTTGTGGAAAAACTCAAACTTGCTACAACCAGCACAATTTACATTTAGCCTTTCCCTGAAGCTGCACTATATACATTTTTTATTCAAATGGAAAGAAGTGGCATTACTAACTCATAAGGAAAATGAACATAGACATAAAATATGGTGTTTGTGTCTGTGAGTCACTCTGTAAAGCCTGAATTAATATAAATCGGATTAAATGTCAGGAGCACGTGGTCAGATTTTAGACACAATGACAAATGGTAGATAATTCATTACATCCGCAACTAAGTTTTCTCTCAGTACGTTTTCACAGTTCTATCATGCTGTCAACCATCAGATTCATTCCCTACGGGAAGAGGTTCAAAGCTCAAACGACGTTGTGTGCAGTTACACCAAATCCCGTAACTGCAGCTTTAAATGCAGTAAGATATTTGTGTCCTAAAACTACTTTAACTGCAAAATCAAATATAGTAACATGGTTTTGAGACCTCATGTTGAGGGATAGACAGACTGTAGAATGGTGTGTGTGTGTGTGTGTGTGTGCAGTGTCAAATGCTCTGTGAGTGCCTGAGCTCCAGCTACATGCCTTCAATCCAAGACAAAGGCAGTGATCGGTGAAGGCACTTTACTGGGACACACTCAGGCAGGCGGGAAAGGTGCATGAGCATGTCTAATCAATGGTCAACCATTAAAGACACCCCAATCAACTGCCTGCTGCCACTTCTACAGTTTCACTTTATTACACATAAACCATGACCCTACATGGGAGGAGAAGACTGTATTTCAGTATCTGACAACACCATTAACGATGACATCTCTGTCCTAGGATGCACAGTGCCTCTTTTGTGTTTTTCTGTTTTTCTGGATGCATATTTATCTAGATATATTGCCTTTGTTTGGCTTCTTTAAACGGACTGAAATAAAATATAATTGAATAAAATAAATAAATAAATAAAAATATGCCCCTGGCATACATTTTGTGCTGAATAAATTCATTAATGCTGTTTCTTTATGATCAGTGTTAATTTCGTTGACAAACTATTTTCGTCATAGTTTTCATCAATTAACCTTTTATTCATGATGAAAACGAGACGATAACTAACTAAAATCTACAGAAAGGATAAAAACTATGACGAAATTGATTGACACTTTAGTCAGCGAATAAAACCGAGACTAACATGTTTGGCAGGAACGACATCCAATCAGAACTAATTTAGTTTTGTGAAAGGCGGGGACAAGTTAGGAAAACATCCAATCATAACTACTTCGGCGTACATGGATTGGCGGGACAAGCCGAGTAGCCGCCAGTTAATACAGCCGTAACGCTGTATTAACTCAGTAAGGTGGTGTTAATGATCAGATTAGTTGGATCAGGTATGTGGGAAGCAGGTGAAATGCTGTATTAACTCAGTAAGGTGGTGTTAATGATCAGATTAGTTGGATCAGGTATACGTGGGAAGCAGGTGAAGCGCTATATGTGCAGAGCCAGAGTCGGGAGACTAGCTAGCTAACTCCAACCATCTGCGTTTGATGTTCATGTCCTAAATCTCGCCGTACACACTAGAAAGTGCACGAAACAGATTAGCTAGTTTTATTTACAAATTATTAGTGCACGTAATGTGCCGTGTGTGTCTGCAGTACACACTGAGACCTAGAAATGTGGCAGTTTTTCTTTCATTGATTTACTGTTATGCTAAAATGTATTTGAATTGCACAATAAAAATTATTTTCATAGCAAAACTGCAATTGATAACTGCAATTAATGTAGATTAGTTAACCACAGAGCATGTAATTGAATTAAATTGACAGCACTATTAACAATTATTAAATAAATAAGAGATAAATAAAAAGGTGATACAAAGATAAAATAATTTTCTCTTATTCACTTTGCAGTTATGGAAGAGCTCAGATGATGTTTGTTAAATCTGTTTGTGTGTGTATTGGTCTTACAAACATAAATAATATTCCATAAATGGTTAATAAATGTTTAATTTTGTGTAAGTATATATAATGACCAAGCAACATTTTACACCCTTTATATTTTACTCGACTGAATCGACTGTAGATTTAGTCGACTATATTCTTATGATAATTAGTCGACTAAAACTAGACTAAAACTAAAAACAATTCAGATGACTAAATTATGACTAAAACTAAGTGACATTTTAGTCAAAAGACTACGACTAAGACTAAATCAAAATTTGCTGTCAAAATTAACACTGTTTATGATTTTGTTCATCAACCGAGGTAAGAGTGACACTAACACACGCCAGTTTGGTTGTATTTATTAGCCTATAGTTCAAAAGCTAGGCAAGCAGTCTGGATTTGTGGACACAACTGTGATTTTCAATGGTTGTAGGATGTCTTTGATAAAATTGTGAATTCTGCCAAGCCAATCAAGCAGAGGGATACGATGCACATAAGCTTTAGGGCAAAACGACACTGCAAGTAACATGGTGTTATAGTGTCAAAATTGATAAAGATCCCTTTTTTTCATTATTTTACCGATTATTTTTCTGAGTCAGCCCATGAAGGCTTGCAGATTTCCTGATGAGCTGGTAAAACAGGAGTTACAGCGGGAAAACACACAAAAATGCACAGAACTGGAGCCAATAGCCAATAGCCTATCATAAATTTATCAGAAGAAATCAGAAATTCATCATGGTTTACATGTAACTACTTGCTTCATTACCTTATGTCATGGAAATGCTTCAATAAAACATAATTGACAAACCGAAAGAAGGTAAAAAGTAGATTTTTTGACATACAGTCAGCTCATCACAGTTATTGCCACCATTGTATTTAACACTTTTGCAACCACTATTCTAGGTTATTCAAAAACTTCTCTTCATCTCTCCCCACAGGTTATATAGTGGGGTTTAGATCAGAAAACTGGAAAGACCATGTCGAAAGCTTGATTCTTTGTTTCTTCAATAAACCATTTTGTGATGTTCCGCGATGTAATTGTGATGTGTAGAGTTTTGTTTTCTCATATTTTTAGAGTGAGATTGAGCTAATTACCTGCAAGATATTTTACATGACAACAGTTATAGAGCTCACCATGTGGTTCTGAGAGAGAATCAATGGTCCACTCCTAATTGAACCTCCATTTCTGCTATGCCGTCATTTTATTTAAAAATGTATTAACGGTATAAATGGCTTATTGATTTGTTTAGCTCATACTGGACACTGAGTGGCTAAACTTCCAGCCAAAAGCCACAGTGATGTTTGAAAGCAACGCAGTTTCACTATTAAAGATGTTGCTTTACAGTAACCCCACACTTGTGTTGTTAAATCATCCCTTGTTGGACACATGATTCATTAGCACAAAATAACAAAACTTCTACTTGACATGACCCCTGGGCACTTGGAAATTGGGGATCTGTTTTCCATAAGATAATTGCTGTAATCAGCTACATTGGGAAAATAACATGTACCATATACAAGCTTGCTTTAAATGTAAATGTTTCTTTTGCTTAAAGGCAAAGGCAAAATACATCTTATATCTCATAACAGCCAAATAAAGCAGCCATAGTGTTTTTAGCAGTGAAGCTACTTAAATAAGATGCATACATAAGGCCATTCTTGTCAGCAATACATGTACAAGCATTAGTGTTGTGCTGTAAACCTGATTATAATGAGAAATAAAAAAAACCCTCACAGAGCAGTTAGGTAACAGTTTATCACAATTAATTACATCAACTCATCTTCATGTTGTTCTGCCAAAGAGACATGTTTTCAGCTTCTTTCATTAGAGAAACATGATGTGAAATGAGTGTTTTGGGGGGCAACAAGAGAGAGAATGAACCTTAATTTCACTCCAGGTTTAAATAAATTAGTCCAAATTAAGCCTGTTCTGTAATGCGACGCAAATTAAAAATTCCTGCGCAAGCCAGAGTGTGACGCAAATGCAGATGAGACAAGAAGCTATGCTAATGAGTGTTTGTTTTTGTTGCCTGTTTCTTTTCTTTGATAGCGGTCATTATGGGGGGTAGCTAAGGGTGCTGACCCCCCGTCTCACAGCACATAAACCTTGCAACACGACTGCAGGGTGGAGTCCCATCTCTCAGCCTCTCGCCTCTGGAGCCCTAAGAGAGGTTTTAAAAAGGATCCTCTTTGTCATGCCGTTTCAGTTGCAATTACTTTTAGTATCACTTCCCACAGCAGCCCCGAGACATCCTATCAGAAGACATTAAGACAGGAGGCCTTACTAAAGTTCCCTGGCAAGACCTGTAGGGGAGAGAGGGCAGCTGGGGGAGGCGGGTAGATGAGACTGATACCTTCTCGTTTGGAAAGCACACTATAATGGCACTGCAGTGCGGACGCAAATGAAAAGCGCAACGCATATGCTGAACTTCTGTATACCTTTTAGACATCAAGTTGGATGTCAAGGTTATGGATTACTCAAATCAAGTCTTTATATTGCTTATGGGCACAAACATTGACTAGAATCCACACATTCGACAGAATGTCCTTGCTTGTTTCAAATTAGTGCTAAAACAATACATTTTAATTACAACATAGTTTTGTTATTACTTTAGAGTTAACCCAAACTAATGACTTACAGACACTGACTGGATCAAACTATCAATTGATCATGGAACATGATATATAGTAAACCATTTCTTTAACAGCTTTGAGAATGTGACCTTACCAAGTAATCATAAGACCTCATAAACACAAACTTTGCTTACTTGTAAGTGGGACAAATGAATAATCTTGACTACCATCTAGTCTAAAGCAGGATGACTTCCTCATGTCTTCCAGTATATGTCCCCCTTCCACCCTCCTTCTTCTTTTCCTCAACCCCTGGTGCCCTCGAGCCATATCCACAACCTCTTGAGTGAATGGCTGAACACACATGGTGCACAGGGGCCTGCACATCCACATTCTCCAGAGCGAAAAAGAGGAGCTTCGTGCAGCTGAGGCAAGGGTTCCACAGAGCACAAGAGTCTAATTCGGGAACAGTCTGTCATCCGTGCCTGAGCTAAAGTGCCATCCCGGTGCCTCGGGTTACACACATGCTCTTTAGCACCTTTTCTCGAATCAGACGCTTTCTTTGATTGATGAACTGAGCAAGGAGTGCTACACACGCATGCACACCTGGGATCCTGCAGGGGTCGCGTAGCTAGACACTACATAATACTTGCCCTTACTGGGTTAGGTCACTGCATGCTGACAAAGTTTTACCTCACTGTGTGACCGTCAAAACAGGGTATGTGAACCATTACTGCAGACACTTTTCTGTCTATGGTGCAAATGCAGGGTGAACATAAATAATATATATATATTTTTTAACCCAAACCATCCACTCAGCCAACAAACACATGGATGGACAGCTGTGTTTGACAGAGGCGTCAATGCCAGTGCATCCCCTCCCTCATTGGCCTCTTCCTCTACTGCCTCTACAGTCATCTAATTGTAGCAGACAATCAGATGCCATCTTTATGGGTGCATGATAGAAATGTCACTGCCTGTTGAAGCAGCGAAAGCTGGAGCTGTCACAACCATTTATGCCGTGCTAACGGGCCCCCACACGGCTCCTGATTGTTTCGTCGAATCAATCAGGGGGCCATTCTGTTTTGCCAGCTTTGCGTCGCGTCCGGCGTCCATGTCTCTTTATCTCGTTAACGAGACATAACGAACAGTTGGTGAAAAACTTCTGAAGCACCGCAGGGTGACGCCACATAAACACACAGGTCTAAACACATTCTGCTCTTACAGAGTCCCCGCCCATCCGTCCACTTCTCTAGTGGAGTGGCGCCTTCAAAACAGACCAGTTTCAACAACGTACAGGCGACTGGCGTTAGAATGCTCCAACTTTCCTGAACAGGCTAGGATATTCTGCTACCTTGTAGTGGTATCCTGGCTCTCTGCTGAGTCCCCTGCTGCCTCAAAAGGAAGAGAAACCCAAAGTGTCATTGTGCAGATGCTTAGGTGCCTGAGGCTCACTCCCTCTGTTCTCCCAGAATTCACTGCAGTCCATGGTCAAAGGTGGTTAGATGGTGATTGGACCCCTGCTGAGTGCTGAGATTCCCTTAGATTCATTTTGGTACCCGGACGACTTGAACCTTGACCCCAACCCTTATAGGGGGTAAGGCAAATTAACGGTATCTCGACCACATGGAGGAAGAGAAGTGAGTTTTAGCTCCAATAACCAGCCCATTCCTACAGACCTCCTGTGCTTGCCTTCGAGCATAGGAGAAAAGGCCAAGCTAATTGGGCTTCCCCCAAAACACCTGCTGTGGGTTTCTACAGTGTTTTACAATTATCCAGGGTCTAGCCTGCTGTAATGAATAAAATTCCAGCTGAACCTTCAGGCCACTTTAAGACAGCTTCTAACACTAATGATAGGACTGCAGAGCCTGCACTTGAACAAATGGTATAAAGCTGTACTTGGAGTTAAATCATATTAAACTTGCACAGCGAATCACATCCAAGATCTTTTCTCACATCTTTAGCACCTTGAAAATAACATTAGCAGGCATGAACATATTACAATTTATTGTTAGTGAGGTCAGTTAAATGTCACTGGTACATTTTTCCTACACCTCAAATCAATGCAAAGCTTCTCTTAGATTATCCCAACAATTAAACATGATGGGTACAGAAATAAGCAGGAAAACAGAGACACCACTGTGGGCATATCCGTTATCTGGTCACAAGGCCTGTTCTGATGACTGCTTGATTTGTACTCCTTCCCCAGTTTGCACTTCTTCTAAACACATGTTGCTTTGTTCTGCTGTTTCTCTGAGGACACAGCGAACTGTCGAAAGTGAAATTCATTAAATTCCGCAAAAGAGGGAAGCATCAGTGACACGACATGAGGAGAAATCATGGAGGACACAGAAAGTTCTGCCATTTCCCTTTTTTCTTTCGTTTATTGGCACAAGAAAAGTTTCTGTTGACATTAAATAACAAACTTCGGCTTGGGAGCAGCAGCCGTTTCATAAAGAAGGCTTATGAGAGAGGAAATACAATAAAAAGAACAGAGGGATGTTTGTCAGCATATGCACAGCAGATAGGTGAACGTGCAATGGGGCTGCTTTTCCCAAACTTTCATTATCAGAGGATTTTCGACCATAAAGTCTGCGGACAGAGCGGCTCCAAACCCGCCTGGCCACATGGTGTGCATTGCAGACACTGGCTCAAATCTGCTCAAGACGACATTTTTTAGATACATGCAGCTCATAAACAATAAATCTCCCCTTGTCTGAAAAATGCATGCCCCCGAATTCTCCTGCCTTGCCTTACTAACAGTTTCATTTCTAAACATATAACTTTATACGTAGCAAGCTCCTCAAAGAAAGATGAAAAAAATTAATTCTCAACCAGCACCCAGTTGGACACAGCTAAAAACCACTGGAGAGCTGTGTCACAAAAGGATTTTCCAGCCCAAGGCATCAGAGCAGGGGATTGTGGGTGAAATGACGTGTAGTGCGTGGTTGTCGCTCCTGGCGGCTGGGTGGCTGTGGAGGAGAGACATGGCGCTGGCTTGCCCGCTGCAGCTGGTAGCCTGCCCTCTGCCCCACAGCACAAACACGCCAAGCCAGGCTAACCATTCCATACTGCCCACACAACTACTGGTACAGCAGTTGAGAGGGGGAGAGAGAAAGAGAGAGAGAGCGGGAATAACAGTGGAGGAAAAAAACAAGTAAAAAACAAAAGAGAATCAAAGAAAAAAAGAAGAGAAATAATAACGTATTACGATTTATTATTTACGGGTGTAAGTACAAGTCGATCCCAAGCATTGTACATCCACCTGGGTCTGGCTGATCACATTTCTTTGCTCTTGAGACACCCAGTGTTTTGTTGGTTTAGAAAAGTCATTAATTCCTCTCTGAAAAAAATAATTTATTAATAAACAGCAACTGTTTTTTTATTTGCCACTGTGTTACCTGAACAGCATGTTTCCCTTTTACCTTAAAACTTTAAATTGTTGTAGTCAAGCCTTCATAAATACACCTGCTCAAGATCGCACACACATCACAACCTGTTCAACTGTATGGCAGACTTTTACATAAACATAAATACATACACACATAGAAAAACAGAACAGATCAGCCAAGCAGATTAGCTTGACACCAGTCTGTTTCTCTCATTCCTAAGATCCAACCTTCCCCTGTCAGGTTTGGGTTTCATTATATAAACCCTAACCTGCAGCGGGCAGTACAGTGAGGAACGAGGAGTGAAGATCCATACCCTCAGCCTCTACTACCATGCTGCTTGGTTTAAGAGGGGGATAGGGGTCAGTGCTGGACGCTGGGGTACACTCTGTTTCTCAGAACAACCACAGGGGCCAGGTGGTGACGCACTCCTGGATAGTGCTGGATGTGGTCAAACCATCGGGTCACGTTCAAAAACTTTTCTTTCTCCTGTACAGCAAGGTCAATCTGATAGAGGAAAAGAAAGATAGATGGTAAAAACCTCTTATAAATAAATATTTAAAACATTGACTAAGGAGAACTGAAACTACACTACTGAACCGGATAAAATAAAACCTTTATGTATTGTTAAAATATATAGAAAAGAACATATTTCTTCATTTTTCCCTCCATTTACAATTACGGTTTGGCCGAAAACACATCTTTCTCACTATGTGCATGAATAATAATAAATGTATACAGTAAGAATCTTTGCTGCTGAATGCAATTTAACAGTTACAGCATAATTTGTTATCTCCTTCTTTCTCTGTGGGTTTTTTTTTGCATCTGAAGCTTCATTCCTTACCTACACCTGGCTTTGCTCCCTACACCTCAACACTTTATATAGCTTTATATAGTCATTATATATACACTTCCTGCTCATCAAGTAATTCTGCTCGTCGTTGTTGTCTAGTACAAAGAAAGATACTTACAATGATGTAGTGGATGCCATAATACATCAGAGCATCTGCCAGAGTAAAGCTGTTGCCAGCCAGATACACCTTATCCTCCAGATACTGGTTCAGCTCCTGTAAGACAGCAGACCTTGCATACTTATTTACTTTTAATATAGAAGAGAATAAAAGCACACATAAACTCCACTCCTATACCTAAATTAAGATTGGTTACGCTCACATGGGGTGTATTATGTCATTCCGTTCCATTTAACATCTATATATACACTTCACAGTCTACATGTTGGCTAAAGTGTGAGTTTCCTCAGAAAGTGATTAGATAATACACTCCTTGACATACATAGTGTCATCAGCAACTTCATCTATTCTTATGTACTGCATGAAACGTGTACAGTGGGAAGCTGGGTTGATCCTTCAGAAGAACAGACTCCACTACAGCTGGGTGCAGAATAACAAATGAAGAACTATATAAAAATATAGTTCAAATACAGACTAAATCACATTTGTATAGATTATGCTTGTTTTATAGTTTCTTCATATTTGTTTTCAAATATGAAGCTATTACAGCAAATCCCAGTTGACTTTAGTTGAAGTTTAGGCGACCTCTAAGGTCATTTTTAGACTACTCTTCAGCATTTTTAGTTAATATTGACCACAATTCTTTTGACTCCTTCTCCAGCTGCTGGGATATCTGGGGCATATTTTTCAGGGAAAAAGCAGAACACATATTTAACAGGAAATTATAAGCCTCGACATCTAAATATAATTTTTTTTGTATATAATTTGTTCAGTTATTTTTTTCCCAGAACATCCACCCTTCTTCTTATAAACACATTTAATGATGCTGAGGGCTCTAAAAACCAAACTCTTTTTTGTGATCTGCCAATTTTTTATTCTTCTTTTCTCAGTAACAACTTCTTGACACATGTCCTTTCAGACTCATAGTGTGTGATCCATACAAATAAATGAGGCTTAATTACAACAAAGTAACAAACATGAAATATGTATGTGTTATTTATCTGATAGTGATCTACTTTTAGTGGTCTACCATGTCTATTTTTTCCACTTCCTTATGCAAGTGGGGTTTTTTTATATCTATGCATCACATTTCCTGAAAACCTGTTTTAAAGGCCATATTAAGCAGAAATTAAACTTTTAGGCACAAAAAATGTAAGATGTCTCAGTTATTTATGTATGCAAGAAAAATACTTATATGATTGTTCCTAGATAAACAAAGACTTATATCCATGCCTTACATAGTCATAGTCAATCTAATACATTCAATATAATGACAGTTTAATAAGCATCAACAGACGGTAAACAGTACACTTCTCCATCTTGTTGAACTTATTAAATAAAAGAAAACTTTCCACAGAATTTGGACACAAACAGAAGATGCGAGGGTGGTGTGTTCTGCATGTATATGTGCATGCAGGTCCCATAGGACAGGACCATCTTTAGCACTTGTGTGCAGTACAGCTTAGCATCTTGAGGGCTAATGGAGTCAGTGAGTGTTCAGTGGGAATTTAAGCATGAAGAGGCAGCCGCTGTGCTCGTCTCCTTACCGAACAGCACTCGCCCAAACACACACACACACTCTCTCTCTCTCCTGTCCAATGCTTGCTTGCCCTGCTCCCCTCCAGCTAAAGAGCCAGCCAGCTAGCCCTCTGCGCCTCCCCACTCCACCATCAGCTTCTCACCAATGTGCTTAAATATTAAAATGGAAAACGAAGAGTGGAACACCAGTGCAAAGCTTTAGGCTTTTATCTTAAGCCACTAAAGCTTGTGAAAAATCATTTAGATGAAATGTCTGCTTGTGTACCTAATGGATATCTTTCTCATATAAAAATGACACTACATCATTAGAAATTCTGGTCATAATACAATCATTTTTCATCTAGTTATCGAGTTATTATTTCTAATAAAGTCACAGCACTAGGGCAGACTAGGTGTAAAGATAAGACTAAATTATTATTTTTTAATATATATATTTTTTAATTATAGTAAATGCTTGATCACTGATATTGATTTCAAGGCTGATAACAAGCCTGATAACACTGTAATATACAAATGCATGCAGACATTTCAGCACATTTATTTTCTAAGTAAAAAGTAAAACTCTGTGGTCTAACTTTTGTTGTATGTAAATGACGACATCTGAATTTTTTACACTCCACTGTGCCTCATTTAACAAGTGGACTGGGCTAAAAAATTTGTTATAACTTCAACGTGTGTCGTGGAATATAAGGTGATGTGTGTTGGATTGCATGATACCACAGAAACAATGAATTCAAAGCCTTCATATATGGACCTCATAAGCTGGGGGAAGAAATTAGTTGGTTTTAAAATTTGAACAGTTTCTAAAGAAAAAGAAGTAACATGTAGCTCGCAAATTCAATCTAAAAAAGTTAAAAATTAACTAAATAAGCAATGAAAATGTATCATCTATACAATACTACCATATATATTAGTTCCTTCAGTCACATTTACGTATTCAGTGTACTCTGAATTCCTTGCTGCAAAGTACAGCTATTCAAACTCAAGTCAGCGAAGTCTTGATTTTTGAAAAACTGCCGCAGATCTGTCTGGGAACAACATCTTTGCTTATCCTGGATCTTGGCTCTTGGCTGTAGTCCTGCCTGCTTCTCTCTCGGTGTTGTGATCTGCCATCTCCGAGTCCTACTGAACTGCTCAGACAGTGAGCAGCCTTGGGCACAGCACTGGCCCTTCATTACCGTTTAAACTGACACTATTAAGCGCCGATCGGCACAGCTCTGCTCTGGACCAGCCAGACGTCACATAGGCAAGGGACCCCGGCTGCCTGCAGTGACACTTACTGCTGAGAGGAGTCTGTCTTGCCAAGCTTCTGTGTCAAAAGCATCACCGCATGCTGTCCACACACAGGCTTTTTAAATGCTTGATCCATTCTGAACTGATTCTCAGGACGATATGCAACTTCCCTCAGCATGTCAATTAAACCCTGATGAGTCAGACTACTCTCTAAAGTCTAGTTAGAGAGATTTATCCAAACATTCTCAGCAATAGTTTGTGAGAAACACAAGGCCAGATGCTCAGTTCCATTAATTAGAGAATATTGTTAAAACACTGAGATTTTGCCTTTTCTCAATCACTTCTGAGAAATACTGTCTTTATGTTGTATTATACAATTACAAACGCATTAAATATTCTGATAAAACATCAAGCAAGCAGGGTGTCAAAATAAACCCAAAGGCTAAAAAAATTAACCAAACATTAATTAATGGCGTGTTGCTGTTACAAAATATTTTTTGTAAGAAGATGAACACACATGACGTCTATGTACTGTGACTTATATGTGGCAAAATATCATGAAAAAATAACAAGCATGCAAAACCAACTGATAAATTTATAGAGGAATTTTTATATAGAAGTTTTTTTATCAAGTCAACAGAACTTGTTGATGTGAATAAGCTATATTCTGATTTTGTAAATGGGAACTTTCAATAATAACAGTTCACACAGGGCTGCTACCCTTTTCTATGAGCTTTTTAAATTTGACAGAAAGCTTTATGAGGTATTCTCTGTTTCTGCAGCCATGAATTCTGAAATGTGAATTTCGATACAATTTCAATGTAAAACTGAATTCCTACTAGGAACTGTTAACCAACAAGTACATCTGAATAGGTGGGTTTTCCTTTTATCTTGTTGTACTAGGAATAGCATCAACCATTGTTAGAGATACAACAGTAATTTGACCACCTTAAAAGTGCTTTACAGCACTACTGCATCATTTTTATGTTAAATTCAGTAACATGACACAGTACTATGGTTGACTACTTACTATTGATTTTATTTTTTTATTCAAGTTTCTTCTGTTTACTGTATCTTCAAGCTATTGTCTACATGTGTGCTTGTTAGCTAACAGTTAGCCTATGCTGTTAGTCCCCTGAAAACCCTAAAAGCTATAAGATCCTAAAAACCTGTGACACTTCATGTTGACTAATGTTTAAACTATAAATATGAACTTCAAAACAGCAATATGTTTGTTATAACTAACTAATAAGAATAAGAACTAAGTAATAACAAGGATGGTGGTGGGTGATGTGCAGTAAGGATGATAGAGTGGTGGTGACGCATGAAAATAAAAGTGCACTAAAGATATGGTCCCTAATGTAATGGAACAAGAAGGTATTTAAAAACATTGACTCAAGATACTAACCGCCCAGTCGCAACTATGTATTTTATATAATCAATCATTTAAATGTTGAAGGAAACCCTGTCTTTGAAATAATTTTTTATCACAGATTTAATAAAAGAGCTTGAAATTTTTAAGTAAAGCTCTGACTTACAAATAAACATTTAGCCCATTTTGTAGATAATACAGCAATATATACTGTGTTTTGCCCTTTACCCTAAAAACACAGAGGTATGATTTTTGGTCTATATTCTCTTACCTTTAGTATAACCTTAATGTCATCTTTAGAACAGTTATCCAGTCGGGTTACTCTATACTCCAGCCACTGCTGGACCACCGCTCTCTGCTCAGCTGAGCCCCCTAACAGCTCTGTTCTTTTGGCCTCACGGACCAAATGGGATGCTATGGTCACCAGACCAACCAAAGCTGGGCCACTGTTGTTCTGAAGCACAGGGACCTGAAAAAGGAAAGAAATAAGTTCAGCATGGCCAAACACCTAAATAACTGCGTATATTTTTCACAGTCAAAAGAAGAAACATAACAAATAAAAATGTTCATTTATATCATTAAACAATTTTAGTGGGCAGTATGAAAAGAAAGCAGGACTAGCACACTATAAATATTAGCCATGCATATGGGTTTATCAAAATGCACTAAAAAAAATGGTTAATTTTGTATCTCAATGTGCATGAAGATAAACAACTGTCACACAGGCCTTAATGGGTGAGATCTCTGTTAGAGTGCCACAGACCAAGCCACAGGCTGGGCACGGTCTCAGCTTAGGTGGATAAAGCCTCTCACATTAGCCTTAAAGGTGCCATAGGATTAAAACTATATTAATATGATTGCACTTGAATAAGGAGAGTTCAGTACATAGAAGGGACACACAACATGAACATCTTCAGTTTCAAACACAAATACTGTAAAAGGTTGCATAAGAGCCTTTTCATAAATGTTTTCATATACCAACTTACATATAAGAATAATATTTTATATTATATTACATATTGTAAATTGTGTATATGCTGTTAATATTGTCATAGTTCTGTCACATGTATGCCTACCTATTGCACATTTGTCCTGTTTTGCACTATTGCTACTATTTGCTCTTCTGATAGATGCCATCCATCCATCCATCCATCCCAACGTGAACAATAGCAAAATAGCAAAGCTGGACGTGCATGTACCATTCTAGGCTGGAGCCAACACTTTTCTTACCCCTCCCTATGGAACCGTCAATAGCCATGGCTGATGTTCATCTTTAAACAAGGCTGAAGTTGGCTTTCTATTTGCCAGTACCTTGATCTTTACATCTTAAATGCTACAGCTTGTACTGTAAAAAACTTGCCAAACAAGCAGGCAAATACAAAACCAACCGCAGCTGCCACATCTTTAACAATATCCCAGACAACTTGCAACAGTCGGCGGTTTTATCTTTATTAGTATCACAACACTCCCCTCCATGTTTGACCCTGATGTAAAAATCAGGGAACAATTTACAATGTTCTATGGAATCTATGACACCTTTAAGTAAATGGGCAAAAACCTCAGTTATGGCAAAAGAAACCTCAGCTTTGGGGGACATTGGTCAGCTAACTAGCAATTTAGTTGGCTACCTGTTTCAAGTGTCAGAGAAATAATAAACATTGAGAGAGTTAAGATTAAGTTTTCTAAGCACATTGCTTCAACCAAATGAGAGAGTTATGGTTAGGGATACATTTTGATACATATTTAACAACATTAGCTACTTAGTTAGCTGACACATAGAAAAAGTGTAACTATGTTATCCAACATAGTTATTTCAAGAGTAATGACTTCTGAAACAATCTATTTCAATTAAGACTTGTTTGCTTAACATTAACATGAACTCCTTCACCAACACTTGAGTAGCGTGTTAGAGACTTCCACCAAAGTTTTGGGTTTATTCTGCCAGCCCCAAGGCTCTGCCCAGCCTGGTACTAAGTCTGTGGGGAACCATGCACATACAGATGTCAATGACAGATTTTAGATTGTATAAAAGTGCAAGCTAATAAAATTATTTAAAAGGTAAAGCTAGGTATATTAAAAAGAGAATTTTCAAAGACACTTTACAATGTCAAAAAGCTTCATCTATCATTTATCATGAGCTGATTAGAACCAGATCACCACTACACTGACATCACAGTGCAATTACAACCAATCACTCGTGTTCAGTTTTCTAAAAAGCTATATTCAAGAAGACCAGACAATTATCATATACCGATGTTTGCCTACTCAATCACACTCCAGTCTAAAGGTAATATATTCGGGGTGTTCGTTAAATCAGTAAACGAGTCAGTGCTATCAAGTGGTACCATTAGTAAGTTACTTTTATTCAGTGAACAGGATTTACTCTCGCCCTTTTTAACCCACAACAGCGTGTAGATCATTGTATTCTTTCCTCCTGAGCTCTCAAATTCTAAGAACCTGGCAGTACGATGTGGATAACGGTAAAACGTACTGCCTTATCTTATTGTTATTAATTAGCCAGACCGCTAACCAATGCTAACGGCTGCTGACAGCATGTGCTGCTAACCCTAGTGCTTGCCACGTAACTGCAGGCGTTTACATCTAAAACCTATTACCGCTGCTTTGCTACAACACTAGCACGCGGGACAAATGACGAAAATTCACCTTTCGTTCTCCCTGAGTGCTGTATTTACTTGTCTTTTTCAACCCCAGACATCTCTCCAACGAGGACAGCTCTCTCAACGCCATGTTCGCCGAAACAGGAAAGCGGTGCACGCGCGGCCCGTGATTGGTGGAGACGTTTAGGTCACGCCCACAACCAGACTGCAAGCCAAGTGACGTAGTCATATAGAAAGAAATCACTGCTAAAGACAAAACAAACTGAAGCTTTATAGAAGACAAACATATATATCCAAAATAACAAGTGTGTTACTTTCAAAGTAAATAAAGTTTGGAGCATTTATTTTTGGTCCATTTATTATGAACAATGACAACAATATAGATATCGATTTCTGACAACGACGCTGCATCGTTGTAAATTCCATATTATATACTATGTACTATGTGAAAATTACATATTACCCCATTTGATGACGTGCAAATAATTTAAACCTTACACTTAATTGCAAAAAGATAACATATCAAATTGTGAAATACCAGCAACACATTCCGGAAATAAGGAGACCCATGTTTCCCATTCTGTTCAGTTCAGGATATGCTTGTCCTATTTTTTTCCTTTTATAATGTGCCAGATGTTTTTTGGTGACCAGTCGGGACCACAGGCAGGTCAGTTTTGCACCCAAGTATTTTACCAGGGAGCCATGCTGTTGTAATACATGCAGAATGTGGTTTGGTTTTGTCTTGCTCAAAAATGAAGGCCTTCCCTGAAAAAGATGTTGTCTGGATGGTAGCAAATGTTGCTCAGCATTATTGATGCCTTCACAGATGTGCAAGTCACACATGCCATGTGCACTATAGCACCCCTATAACATAATGGACAATGGCTTTTAAATTGTGCGCTGATTACAAGCTGAAGCATACAGCCTTACTGTCTACAATGTGTTTGTATGTTGCTGCATTGACATTATGACCTTTTACTCAATGTAAGGGCACAAACTCTAAAAAACAGACCCTAGCCATTATTCTCCCCCATTAAAATGTTCCTGTCTGCACTATACATTTCAGTAGGTTGCATTCTCCTGGCGTACACTCAAGCCAGATTTGTGAATCATCAGAAGACCAGATAGTGAAGCCTGATTCATCACTATGTTTTCACTGCTTATTCGCTGCCACTGCTACCAATATAGGAATTTTATGCTTGTGTGCAGCTGCTTAGTCTTAAAACATTATGAAGCTCAAGACACTTGTTCGACACAAATGAATTTTACTCTGGACCTCTGGACAGAAATAAATGTGGTGTTGCATAAAGTTGTTACAACAATACCATGAAATATTTTGTGTAACTTTGTTTTTTGGCCAGGAAATGTATTATTTTAAAAAGCTTTGCACAAACAAACACAATTAATAATTGTATATATCACATTTTGCCAAAGACAAAAAACATACCAGGAAGCAGATTTGGTGCAAATAGAACATATAATGAATCAATTAATTTGTAAATTATTTATACCACAGAAAGAGGATGGATGGCTGGGAAAACATTTCCAGCGAACAGGGAAATATGAGACAGGTTATTAAGCAGACATGAAACATGCTGATCAGAAAGCACATATTTTACAAGTGTTTTAAATAATGTGTGTGACTTGTATACATTGGAACCATTGTGCAATGGCCTTTAACAGTAATTGGCACAGATAAAAGAAGACAAAGGTTGTCAATGAATACATGTGCAAAATATGGCAGGTTGCAATGGAAGACAGGATTGGCACAGTAATATGAATGCTTCCATCAGTTATAATATCTCTGAAATAATGTGAATATTGAAGCTGAAATACTGGAGAATCTCATATCCACACATATATATATACATAATATTTACAAAAAGTAAATGGAAGGAATGGTTCCAGTTGAGTGACTCAGATATTAATCTTTTATGGTTTTGTTTGTGAGTAGCTAATTTAGCAAGAATAGCTAGCAATACAGCATATTGTAAACACAATATCAACAGTTTTAATGATGAGTAACACAGACATAAGGAATAAGTTTGTGGCATGCAAAACATTCCTATATTATGCAGTATAGTCCGATCAGTCATAACACTAAAACTACCTCCTTGTATCCACACTTTTTGTCTATTTTATCAGTTCCACCTACCACAGAGAAGCACTTTGTAGTTCGACAATTACAGACTGTATTCCATCTGTTTCTCTGCATATTTTTGCATAGGCATAGGCCCCCAACGGACCACCACAGAGTAGGTATTATGTGGGTGGCGTGCCATTCTCAGCACTGTATGAACACTGATGTGGTGGTGTTTTAGTGTGTATTGCGCTGGACTGGATCAGACATAACAGTGTTGCTGTGTCCATTCTTTTAGGCATTCCTACCTTTGTTGGTCCACCTTGTAGACAGTAGCACAACTCAACTGTTGATGCACAATTTGTGCTGGTCAGTACATTCAGTAGTCCTTCACAGGACACAACAGGACACAATGCACAGGTCAAGCAGTGACACTGATGTGTTTAAAAATTCTACCTGTTCCAGCGCAAAAAACACTAACATACCAGTCAGTGTCAGTGTCCCTGCAGTGCAAAGAATGATCCACCACACAAATAATACCTGCTCAGTGGTGGTCCTGTGGCAGGGTCCTGATTGCTAAAAAATCAGGTTGACAAACATACATGCTAACAAAGTATACAAAAAACAAATGAACTACAGTCTAATTGCTCCTAATTGATAAGTGCGGCAGATAAAATGTAGCGTGAGTTTAGAAACAAGATGGTTTTAATGGTTTTATGAGTTTGGATAAGTTTCAGACTTTTACTCTCATTTTTGTCCCCTGTAGTACAAGCAAGCCAAACAAGTACACCAACATACATCAATAAACTCAACTCCTGACTGTAAATCTACAGGAGGATTACAGTGTAGTTTACAAACGCACATATTGGAATTCATTCATCAGTTTTCATTAAAATTGTAGACAGCTGAAACAAACTGACAAAGCGGAGGTCTGGAATTTCCTGAGTTCTCCCCTGCTTCACTCCCTCTTGTCTATCTTTCAGTGACTTTGCCTCTCTGCCTCTGTTCACCGTGTCTGTCTGGATTTAAAGAATTGCCGGATGACTTGCTCATAATGAAATGTCAGCTGTCAATCAAATGGAGCTTATTAACTATATGTGGGCCAGGTGTGGGTGACATCCTCAGAAGAGACTGAAGGACAGGAGCGCCATGTGTCTCTTCTCTTCGTCCTCACAGCAGTCAAATCACAATTTGTCACTCATTTGTAGAGATCAAAGTTGAAGTCTGCTCTTCTCAGACACAGAGAGAGAAGGTGGGGGAGACAGCCATAGAGAGAGAGGGAGACAGAGAGAGCCAACCAACAGTAAAGTCTGGAAAACAAAAGAGTAAGATAGAAAAAGAAAGAGAGACAGGAAGAGGAGAGAAATTTAAAGAAAGAGAAAATGAGAGAGTGAGAGGGAGAGAGAGTGTGACTGGCTGTGGGGCAGAGAAATGGAGAGAGATTGACTGACAGACAGAGAGAAAGAGACAGATAGAATGAAAGACTCAGAGAGAGACAGAATGAGAGAACCTGATAGAAATTAATATGGAGAAATTTAGAGAGACTGACTGAAAAAGAGAAATAAGTGAGTGAGAGACTGATAGTAAGGAAAAGGGAGAGAGAGAGAGAGAGAGAGAGAGAGAGAGAGACAGAGACAGAATAAAAGACTGGCAAAGAGAGACACAATCAGAGGACCTGATAGAAAAGAGAAAAAAGATTGACGGTAAAAAGGAGCGAAGGAAATAGACATGGAAAAATGGAAAATAGAAAGAGATATAAAAAATAAAGAAATGAAGAAGAAGAAAGAGAGAGAGAGGGAGAGCTAAACAGAACAGAACAGTAAAGGTAAAAGAGTGAGAAATACATTAAAAGAGAGAGAGAGGGTAAGAGAGAGATGGAGAGAGAGAGAGAGAGATAGGGGGCAACCAAAATGCTGAACCTCCTCACACTGAAGAAACAGTATTCCAGACACAACATGAAAAGTGTTGACCCTAAACCTTGGAACACACAACAACTCGCACACAATGTTATTACGATGTTATGTCTCATTCGAGGCAGAAGCAGAAGTAGCCACACACAGCCTCGATCCTGCATTGCTCCGGTTTTTGTGACATTCTCCTTGCTCCACACCTTTTTTTGTATTTTTGTACAGCCTATGTTTAACGCTTCTTTATGCTAGGCCTTCTCCTTTGTCATTTCAAAAGACATTACGATTATTTCTTGGAACAAATGCACGAAACGTCTGTCCCTGATACCAAATTAATAGCGAACACAGATACGCAAACTATCAGAAGTGATTAGGTGGCAGAGAACAAGGTAGGCCTAATTCGGCCTTCGCCTTCTCCTCTGCTTTTTGTTTGTGTGTGGAGGCCCCCCGTCACACACTTTTAAGCCAGTAGGAGTAATATAAATGCATGCCTGCAGCGAGAGAGAAAGCAGAAACAGCAGAAATGCCTTGGAGCTGCCACTTCCTGTATGTATAAACGGCCTTGCAGGATAGAGATCCCTACTTCATAGCCTTTGGGAATTTTGCTGATGCCCATACACAATTCGGGGTCACATTAGCTAAAAAACATACCGAGGGGTCACCAACAATGCCGTGAGGGTCTTTTGCGTCCACATCAACCCTGTTTGTGATTTTTCTTCTTCTTTCTCTCGCTATCTTTCTCTCTCCCGTTACCCTGATTTTGTCTAGATGGGCTGCGTAGCTTACTCCAAGCTGTCTCCCCTGCTGCCTCTCATAACCTGTGAATGCAGCAGCCCCATATTTAAACCTACAGCGGTGGCAGGCAGCGTCCGACCGGCCGTGAGAACAGACGTACAGGCATGTCAGGATCAATCGGCACAGTCTCATCTCGCCTGATCCGGAGCCTCTCGGGATGGGCCGGGGGATGGCCGGGTGACAGAGGGAGAGAGGCAGGCCTGATGCAGTGGGAGGTGCATGTCAGCTGGACCAGTGGGGCATTGGTAAATGCAGCTCACCTCTGTCTGTCTCCTGATGTTGCTCTGAGGTTGCTCTAGTTAACTCCTTTTGTGCATTTTCATACTTAATAAAAGAGTAGAAAACCCACTGATTGTACTGATTGCAAAAGCCAATGAATATGTGATGAATTTTGAGTTGAAGAGGATTCATGACCGCATAATTTCTACATCATTTAGGGTTAGGTTTAGGGTCGGGCATTTCTCATAGAGAAATACCTTGTTCCCGTTTTAGAGAACCAGTGTTGGAATAGTACATTTCACATCATATCAACCTGAATGAGTTGGTTTACATTTTAATCATTTATTTTTTAACTGATGATTTGCCGTTTTGCTAAGTACAAGGAAAGGCTTTGAAATTATTACCCGTAGTATTTAACCGCGCACTACAGATGCAGCAGATGGAGATGAGGTTGAAAAACATGTAAACAATCTTTAACTTTTCAATGTATACATTAATAATAGCTCATCATAATAGCAGTAGGCTATTAATGAATGTAGGCATAATAATATGTAGGCATAATATCTATCCTATGGGGTTAGAAATAGTATAAAATGATATTGGCATATCTTGCCTTCTGCATATCTAAACCAATTAAAACTGATATTTTTCAAAGTATCAAATGTCACACGCCATGTAAATGACTCGCAAGCTAAAATAAAAATAATAACATTTATCAGCTAATTTATTTAGGAATTATGATCAGTATCAGGGTGGGAAGAGGTGTGGCTCATAATTCTAGAAGCTTTTAAAAACTCCTGGTTAATGACTCACGTGCCAATATAGGGCAAAGAACCTGCCCTGTCTAAGCAAGCAAGAACCTTGTTTGGCAAACTGCTGCTGCTTTTCCCTCACCACACACACACACACATATACAAACACATGTAAATGAGCCAGGGGGGGTGGGGGTTTTTGGGGCGGGGGATGAGTCGGGGTCTAAAATCGCAAGTGACATGGAAAACGATGGCAATTTTGTGACATTTCTCGTCTTTTGCTTCTCTTTTGTGACACAACATTAGCATGTCCACCCGAGTGTAGGGCCAAAACCCTGCAGAGACAGCTGGAGAGAGAAAGAGAGAAAGATTACAGAACTGCAACACAGTGAAAGGACACTTTCTTCATCCTCTTCGCTTGCCAGCAAAAAGCTGAGGGTCATGCTAGAGGCCCCAGGACCAGCTCAGCAGTCCTAGAGTGCAACTCTCACCCAGAAGCGCTCACTTAAGACTCTTAATTACACTGTGAATTTTTGGCCCTGAGCAGTGCTGTCTGCTCATAAGAGAAATAACTAGAAGGAGGTTGGTGATCGTTATACATTGTGAAAAGTCAGAAGACTTTCCTCTGGAGTTGCCCATTGGCAATGCAGGTTGTCCATGAATTACATGAATTGTAGACATACTTTTGCCCACTACAATAATTCTGCATGTACGTGTATATATATATACACACACACACAAAATAAACTATTGTGTGTCATTTGTCTATTAGTAAGTCCCTATATATTGTGCATAAGTAATTAAGTAATTACATAATGTGTTAAGCATATTACAGAGGGACATATATATGTAAACGTAATCGTAAAGGGAAGGAATTAATTTAAAAAAACATAGTATAACTTTGTGTTTCTCTGGCTTTTTTTTTTTACAAAATTAAGACAACCATAAAATGCACACATACATACACCACCCAATCCCCAACCCTCACCAAAATAAATAAATAAATAAATAAATAAATAAATAAATAAATAAATAATAAACCATAAGAGACACACAAACCCCTAATCCCTATAAGTTATAAGCTTTAGAAGGTTCTTCACTCCCTTCAGTCTGTCCCACTAACAAGTCATTCAACCAGCAGGGGGCACTGTGGCTCTTCCATACTCTCTCTATTATCACCCAGTCTTTATGGACAGGCCTTTTTCCTTTTTCTTTTCTTTCCTGTCTTTTTTTAACCGAACAAAAAAAAAAAAAATAAATAAATAAAATGCAATGCCAAGCTGTTGTGTGGCCCCACAACCTCCGTTTAAATCAAGAATTAATGAGAGAAACAAGTCACAAAAGGAGCAGGGAAATGCCTATCATCCATTTGCCTCTGACCAAAAGTACAGTAATGGAAAAATGATTAAAATATAACATTTCTGTCAAGCCGTTTATGCTCTTTCAGATTAGCAGTGTGGATGATGATGTACTGGCATGCAATCTGTAATGGACTCCAAGCGATGGGACCAGCAACATGCTACCCAGGGAGGATCTTTAAAGAATAGATCAGGTTAATGACCTTGGATGCAATCTTTCATACTGTGATTAATACAAATATAATTGCCAACAAAGCCTTGCTCTGGAATATGTTTTCTAAATCTCAAAACTATGCATCCACAGTTATAATTTAGAGATAAAAATCTTGCTGTCTTGAACATGCAGGCCCAGGAAGCAACTGCTTTTAAAGACATGATTGAAAAAAATGCATGTGGTTTTACTCTGTTAAAAAAGTGAACTTTTGTGTGCAAGGGAATAAAGAGAAACAGAGAGAAAGAGAGAGATGGTCTAGGTGACAAGTCCACACTTTCCCTGCTGAGATGATCTATATGAGTTCAGCTTTATTGGCAATTTTAGCTGTGGGACAGCTGAGGCTCTGGCCATGATAAATACACACACACACACACACACACACACACACACACACACACACACACACACACAGAGTAAGTGAGAGAGAGAAGGAGAGTCCATATAGCATACGCATCCATGAACAAATTTATATCAGTCACATTTAAATATGTGAACTTTATACTGGAGCAAAAAAAAAAAAAACACAACACAGGACAGTAGCACAGTTTAGCTGGTTGTAAGCACTGTTTATTGCTACATATTGGTATAAGCAGTCACTTAGGACCCTAGGTCACATGGGTCGCTCTCAAATCTGTTTTTGCGTTTTAATGGTGTTTGTACCGTAAATCACTGCTGCTGGAATAAACCTTGAATCTATGCTTTTGTTGCTTTTCAGTTTTTGACATGATTTGAACAAGCCTGTTGCCCTTTACATCATGCGTGAATTCATGATGAGTAATATAAATGTCCCAAAATGATTCCGAAAAAAAGGTCTGGTTACAGACTTACATTTAAACAAAGACATTTTTGTATGTTTTATTTCACTTCTTTACTTACAGGGCTGGAAAGAACTACTAAAAGAAACTGTACTTCAGTGAAGAACAGTTGTTTGGTTGTGTGTGAGGTGATCACTAATCTGTGGCATTAGTCCTCCACACAGTTGTGGACAGTTCCATTTTACACCAATATGAAACAAAGAAACAAAAAATAATATATAAACATGTGGCAATTCAACTGACTGACAAGGCAGATAGATAAAAATCTGGTCTTTAGGATTTGTAACTTTGAAGTACTTTGAAGGTGGAAATGAAAATGAGAAAAAGGCACTTTTCACTGAGTTAAAAAGCCTTTATTATAACATGGCTAGGCGCAAAAAATTTCTCAACATGTTTCAGCTGGGGCTTTCTCAGAGACAGTCACAATATAAGCTCTATATGAGTGCTTTAAAAAAAAAACCTCATTTAATCAGTTGCATAACATTGGCTGTCTAGTGATTCACAATTGTCACTGTACAAAACAACAAACGCAAATCAAATACAAACCACAATAAAAGCTCTTCTCTTGGATATTTTAGTAAATGTACAAATATTCAGATTCTAACACTCGTACACAGAACAAATCTTCCACAATAATACTTCACAAAGTACAATTGTCCAAGTATTTTTTTCTCCTGTTTGTTAATATAGACAATGTATACGGGCAAAGATTATGTTTCCATTGCATATAGTTCATTCAGTTTTTTATTCTGTTTACAGTACAATATAACTGAGTCTTATGAATGTCCCAACATCACCATTCAGCAGGTCCTCAAATGGGGAAGACACAGCACCTCACTTATAAAGAAGACCCCATAGAAATTTAGACTGCCTCAAGCACTACTTGTCTAGTTCTACATTGCAGTAATAGAAGCCATCATCACATCCTGGATGTGCAGAAAAAAAATATTGACTGTCAGCTCTCCACCCTCGAAGATCTGTACTCGTCAAGGATAAAGAAGAAGGTGGAGATCATCTTGGCTGACCCCTCACACCCTGGTCACTCTCTTTCTCCCAGTGACCGAGAGTGAGAGCCCCAAAGACACAAACAGATCATCACCTCCACAGCTTCTTCCTCAAGCCTTTATTCTCCTGAACAAGACTCCTTCTTGTATCCTTCTCACAGCTTCAAACTGCATACATTTCATTACACACACTGTGTGCACATATGCACTTTAACTTGCAACATACATATTTCGCTCTACATACTGTGTACCTTAATACTTCAGTACTTGACTGTAGCTATATCTATCTTCCATTTCACATTTGACTTGCATTGTTTGTGTATTATCTGTTTAAGCTTATATGTTTCTACTTAGCAAATAAAGTTTCAGATTTTAATTTGTTGTATCTACCTTTCCACCTTATCAAAATAAAGAGGTGGGCATCCTCAAGTAGAGTCGCCTATAGCTCCTAAAAGTTCAGAAAAGACCCCGCTGCTGTGTTTTTCATTACTGTCTCTCTCCAGCATGCCCAAGAGACGCGCAGAGAAGAACTAGGCCTACCATCAACCCTGCGTGATAATGAATGCTCTACAGATTAATCATGTGATTGGCTGCTTCTTTATGGAAGCAGATTTACATTAAGACATTAGATGATTGTTCCTCAAGTCCAAACGCCTTCCCGGGCAGTTTCCTCTTAGCATATTTTTCATTCGTTTCCATGGGCAGCCCACCAGGGGAAGTCGCAGTGAATTGGCTCAACCACAGTGGAGTCTCGCGGCTCAGGCGCTGTTTTCTGCGCGCTGTGTTTTCCTCGGGCGATTCCAGTCTGAAAGACAAGCCCGCGGAGTGATGATGAGCACCATGAAATAGGCCTGTAATGAATAATCACGCCACTATATGTTCCAGTCAGAACAGGGCACCATTAACGCACTCTCTGTGTCTCTGTGAAAGAAATCGATTTGTGCACCTCGCTCACAAAACACGCACATGCGCTCTTTACCACTGCACTTCTGACCGCCTCAGACCGAGCTCAGGCTCCACTGCTCTTTCAACGCCGGAGAGGGTTTACAGCACTGCTAACAAAGTTAGTATCTAATGCTGGGTATTGAAATTGGGCGTTTTTAAACCAGATAGCGGCAATAGCAATCCTTATAGGATTTTGGAAATTTCCTGGCCTAAAATGAGGCTGTGTTGGGGAGAAGGTATTTTGGAAGTGTTGTTGAAACAGTACTGAGCTGTGCTAAAAGCAGAAAAGCAAAGGCATATTGTTTATTATCAAAGACACGAATGTGATCATAGCCTCTGTCCATCAATTTTCAAGTACTCTAGTCCCTTTGCCAGCGGATTGCTGGGATTTGAAAAATAGTTTACCGTATTTTTAGCTGTTGATAGAAAAGCTAAGAAAGTCATAACCCAACATAGTGTTATCTAACCTTGATAATCATATTATCTATGTATGTTGTTAGCACAGGGGCCTTTTTTATTAGTCTGCAGGTCTTTGCAGTCATCAAACTTACCCATTTCTAGCACCTCTGGTTTTACCCACATGCACTTTTAGCTTGTAATTTAAAAGACGGCATCGGAAAAAGTATTCTTGGGGTATCAGTATCAGAACATTTGAGAAATTCTCATCATATTACTATCTCAATACTAATAACAATACAGATACTTTTGTACTTAAGTGAGAAAAAAAATCTTTTTTTTACTGCTTTTTAGCCATTCATATTTACTGACTAACTCCTTTTTTGTTTTGTCCAAATTAATTCTGCTTGGTCGTTAATGATATTTGTGCTGTTTAGTTATTGACCTCATATCTATTTTTTGTTAAGGAAATAATAATTGCGCCAATAGATGCTTGATCTACACTGCAGTTCTATAAGTTACTCAGTACTTATGTAGTCTTTTTGGCCTGATACTTTTGTACTTTTGATTACTGCTTACATTTGTACTCAAATTGCTATGTATGAAGGCACTTTTACTTTTACTTGTGTCAGTATTTTGCCAATACTTTCACTTGAGTATTGTTTTAGACCACTCTACCCAGCTCTGCTCATGTGGTCATCTGCCTGTGTGTGTTCATGAATGAAGATGGTGTAGAAAAAAGTTGTTTCGACCCCTTTTTTACTTTTACAGCTAATTTGCAGTGGGTGTACAGTATACAGAGGTGTAACAATGCATCGTGAAATTTTGATATTGCTAATCTGTGACAATGTATATTGTGGAGGTGTGACATTGCATCATGGGAAATATCACTACTTCTGCCACCACTGTCATTACAAAGTTTACATTATTTTATTCATAAATTCTTTAAATTTAGTTCAGAATGTCATAGGAATACTGAATCATGGACCCAGTTTCATGAATCGAAAAAAAAATTGTGGGCATTGTTACACCTCTACTATGCAGTTTTGTAAAAAGATAGATATTCAGATTACTGCTTAGAGAAAACATTTGGTATCTTTGTTGGTTCATAAGAAAATTGATTCTCAGAAGGAAACATTAAGATTGAATGTGTCAATATGAATGTATCAATCCTAGTCAAAATACCATGACTAGTCTACTATTTGTATTAAAACTCCATTCTTTCTGACTTTTACTCAGAATGAGTGTTTTTTATTACTTTGCTACCAGGCCTACAGGGAAAGACAAAGACCAATTGCTGTTTTTATGGACTTTTTAAATGAAACCGGGATAAATGTCACCATGTATGCAGCTACAGCATGGCATGTAGATATTCATGTGTGTGGCCTTATATTTAACTTTTTTGTGGACCAAATGTGCCCATAATGATGAAAATATGAATATTTGAGTTATCTGAATAATCAATTTGAGAACTTTAAAATGTGATGTTATTTGAAAGATCCTTATAGTAAAAGTAAATAAGTGTAAGGTCAAGGTCAGGTAGGGTTAGTGTAGGCATAGAAATGTGGAAATCAATAGAAAACCCCATTATGGCAAAAATACTTATGTGTGTGTGTGTGTGTGTGTGTGCACATGCCAGTTTATGTGTGCCTGCATCCAATCTTTGTCACTTCTTTTCAGCTGTTTTCATTGTGACAAGGGCCCTCACTCATCCCTCTCTCTCTCTCTCCTCTCTCTCTCGACTCCTAATTAAGCTGATCAGCTGCTGCAAGCCTGACATTTAAAGGCCTCATTTGCTTGGCGGAGGAGCATGGAGGGACTGGCCGCAACCATAACACAAGCTGACAGCATCACAGCATAGGAGCGTCTCTGTTACCAATCACATATGAAACGTACATATCTTCAGCAGCAGTGTTAGTGGTTAGCATTAAAAAGGATGAGGCATTTGGAAAAAAAATAAGTATTTAAAGCTCTATTTGAGCTGGATTCTTTTTAACCATTGGAGGTTCTGTAATGTAATGTGTATTTGATTTGACTTTGCCAGTTTATATGGATTAAGTATTTGTGTAATTGGACCTGCATTGAAAGCTTATAACCAGGGTGGACACACTTAATACAAATAACAGCACAGAGCACAGCAAGAAAGTCAGTAGAAAAGAAGTTAAAAACAAAAACTGTGAAGCATACAGTCAAGTGGACACTTGGCATCAGCCTTAGGGATCACTTTTATCCGTTCGCTAGGTAGCCAAATATCTTAACTAGCTGTGGAAGACTTACCTTCTAGGATTTCCAATCGGTTTTGTAAGGATCACATATTGTAGATTCTTACAAAGCGCATTGGAGCGATAGGCGGAGCCAAATGAGCTTTTTTTCATGAACTGCTTTCCGCACGCAGTGACAATTTTAGCAAATATGACAAAAAGATATTTTTATATGGGTACCTACTGTAGCTGGGACTGTACAGTGTCTCCCTAGGTAAACCCAATCCAGCTTGAAAATGGGTTAAAGTGTTTTTCCACCTAATCTCTATCAGCTGCATCTGTAGCATATTGTCAATTTCCATGGAGGAATTTCAGCATTTCCTCAACAGAAAACATAAACAGATTGAAACCAGAAGTCAATTGACAGGTAACCGATGTCAGTGTTTTGTTTTCTGTGAACGACTATGTATGGTATCTGGGGTAAATTTTACAAACAAGAGATCGAAGAGTGTACTTCCCCATCTCAAATTATAAGCTTGTAAAAGCTGATATTAGGAAGACACAAGTGGTCTCAGATCAGAGGAAAGGCCTGCCAACGCCCAGGCAAAGTTAATAAAGGGATCAGGTGAAGAGTACATGTGCGTTTGAGTGATGATGTGATGGTACCATGTGTCTGTATTGGTACCTGCCTATCTCCTTTTCCAATCTCTCTCTCTCTCTCTCTCTCTCTCTCTCTCTCTCTCTCTCTCTCTCTCCCCAGAACGTATTTATCTTCAGATAACTTTGTCAGATTGTCAACCAAACTCTCCGGTGGGAGCTCAGCCCGAAGCCCATTAAGAGGGAATAAACTCGGGCCTGGCTGGCCACAGACAGCCAATACCTTTCCCCAAGCATCACTATGACAACGTTAACGGGGCTCCTGTTACTGCCCCCAAAGCCGGCCAGCAGCGGCTAATCGCATTTCCGACCGCAGCCGACAGCCTTTGTTTCGCTGATTGCAAAAAAATAGGATGGAATCACTTTTCCCCAGACCAGATGTACGACAAGTTTAACACATCTGTAATTGTGTTGTGGATCTTGGCGCAGAAGTAGGGCCGGAGGAAAGCAATGAATATTAAAATGGCTCGGAGTCGGGAGTGGCAGAGAAGCATGCAGTGTGTGTGTGTGTGTGTGTGTGTGTGTGTGTGTGTGTGTGTGTGTGTGTGTGTGTGTTTAGCTGTGCTCTAGCTTACAGTGGTGCAGAGTTGGGTTTTATGTCCCTGCATGTAGACACTCTCTCTCTCTCTCTCTCTCTCTCTCTCTCTCTCTCTCTCACACACACACACACACACACACACACACATACACACACACACAGGGCTCATGAATAATTTGGCTGTGTTAATGTTGAGTGCGACTGATTTATTCTGTGTTCCTTTGAAGACCAGCATGCTGAAGGGTCTGCACAGAGACGAGGGCGAACTGAGAGGAACACTGGCAATAAACGAGCGAGACAGAGAGAAAGAGAGATAGAGAGAGGGAGAAGGAGGGAGGAACAGGAAGGGAATTTAGCCTCCGCAGACGAGCGGCTTCTCTTATGTCGGAGCCCTTCGATTTCCAGCCCCAGCAGTACTTTCAGACAAGAAGAGATTCATTAGTCACAACACAGCCACAAAACATTTCAGCCTTGCCCTGATGTCCAGTAATGAGTGTGCTGTCTGTGAGCACTTAAAGAAGAGCTCCAGAGCTTTACACAGAGTGTAAGACAAATTACCTGTAAAATTGCATGCTCTGTTTACAGTACTGATGCTACAGTTCTCAAATTGCTATATCACAGAAATACAGGCTATAATGCATACACCTTTTATTTACAGAAATCAATTAAACTCCTTTAATAGTAAGGAATCATTTATAAACAGCACTGTTGCATCATACTGTAATTTCTACTTTTAAAATAACACATATTTACAAACATCTACAGACTGCCATGAAGTGAATTATCAGCTGACCATTCATAGGCTGGGGAGTCAATTCACTGGGCTGAACACATGGGCTGAACTTTGCATGTATTTTGCGAATGTACCGCTATAATTATTTATACTTTACTGAGACTTCAGGTGGGATTTTGGAACAAATTTAAGATAATGACATTAACATTAGTTCAATACTCCCACGTGTTGTCTACTTACCTTTACAGGCACCTTAGCTATCATAGCTAATGTTAGTGATGGTTGATTGATTACCATTTGCTAAACATATTGGCAAAATATTATTTATTTATATAATTATACTTCCTTTGACGAAACACTCAACCTATTTATTTCTATCCATCCATTATCTGCCGTTTAATCCCGCTAGTCAGGGTCATGGGGGGGCTGGGGCCAATCCCAGCGTCATCGGGCGAGGGCAGGGTACACCATGGCCAGTCCATCGCACGGCCAACACTCACTCACGCACTCACACCTACTGCCAATTTAGCGTGACCAATCAATCATGCATGTCTTTGGACATATGGGAGTAAACCGGAGTACCCAGAGGAAACCCACTCAAGCAAGGGGAGAACATACACACTCTACACAGAACATCCTGGACCGGAAATCGAACCTGGGTTGTCTTGCTGTGAGGCGACAGTGCTAACCACTACACCACTGTGCCACCCTATTTCTTTTAGTATATTATATTCTTCACAGCAAACAGTTTGTTTAATACAGACGAATTCTGGGTGACATTTCGTTTTCTGTTCTAGACAGGCTGCCTACACCATCCTCAGGGTTAGGGCCAGGCTGAGAGTTAGGCTTACATGCACATTAGTTGTATAGTAGTTGCCAAAATTATAGGAGTTACTAAATAACTTCATAGAATTTCAGCTTTGTCATTACATAAAATAAATGCTGCAACAACAATTCAGTGCAACAAAAAATTTCAACGCATTTGGATTGTTTGGTATGATTTAGAATGACTATAATTACACAAATATGGCTAGAGTTTTTATAAAATGCTGCAGTTGAAAAGCTGTCTTCAGACTGATGCATCACTATGCATTACTTCATTTTTACAGCTCTAAAAGATGAATGATAAGTCCGCAGCTTAAGGAGTTAATTCTGAAGTTTATTTAACTGACTTTTGCATATAGATTACCTCTGCATGTTAGCCATGTCTATTGACCTCGTAGATTAGGAGACGGTCAGTAATCACACAGCTGGCCACTGAAAATGTGGACCACAGAGAGGCTGAGGGGCCACCACTTCACCTCCCCGCCTTTCTGTGTCAGTGACACCCCAGTTTAACAGGGTAATGACCCAGAACTAACAAAACCCCATTCATTTAGCTCTATCAAAGTCAACGTCTCTTTATATCGCTGTACATACACACACACACACACACATTGCACTTCTGTGTGCTCTTCACCACATTTGACAGATAGCTGTCTTAACCTTAGTTCACACATTTGTACGCCCATCTTAGTATTTGAACAGGAGATGTGCGTGTGTGTTTGTGTGTGTATTCTTTTGTTTTACTCAAGTTTACTGAGTAAAAGCCTTTCAACTTATTTTCATCAACCTATATAAAGATGTATTACAAAAAATTGTAATGCAATCCTAATTATGAGGTAATATGATCTTTTTTGTGGTATTATTAAACGAGATACTTTGATGTAAACTGTAATGCCTAAATTTATAAGGTGCCATGCCATGTCCAAAACTGCAGTACAAGTACAAATATTAAAAGTTACATTACCTGTCTATGTCATGTTAGGGTCTTTATTAAGCTACTTATTTGTAATTCATTTTTTTGCACATGCATTAAACCCCATTGGTTGATGGGCAGGGGTTGTTGTAGCATAGAGGATAACTTTATGGGACAGACTAGGGGTTGATTCCATCTTTGATTCCATCCAGTGTCTCTGAATAAGAGCATGCACCAAAATGTCAGAGGCATAAAATAACAAAAGTTGTCCAAATCAAATCCACGTCATCTATAAACCTTTTCTACAGCAGTATAGCCTCACCCACTCTCCATTCTAATGGGATACCCCGTATAGTGCCTTGTTCTTTTTTAAACTTTTAGTTCTGACAGCTTTTTGAATGTGACACAAAACAGGGCAGACAATCAGAATAGAGCTCATTTATCTTATAAGGCACAGTTATAAAAATAGCTTGCTTAATTATAATAGATTAAGAGCTGCTAGAAAGTTCCATGTAAAATGTGCTATGAACATTGTTATACAGATAGATAGATAGATAGATAGATAGATAGATAGATAGATAGATCGATAGATCGATAGATAGATAGATAGATAGATAGATAGATAGATAGATTTAACTTGATTGCCATTGCTCAGTACAAGTAAATGCAGTTACCAGCTCCCAGAAGTGCAAATAATAGCATTATGCAAAAAAAGCAAACAAACTGCAAAAGCAAAGTGTAATAAATGCATGGAATATGTGAATATGTCTATGTAAATATAAACAAAGACATGCATTTATATAAAACCACAATAAGATATTAAGTTGAACTTAAAGAAAAAGATATAGCATATGAGCCCTTTAACATGACACAACATATACTGATCTAGAACATTAAAACAAAAACACTAAAAGACAAACAAATGCAGACATCAGATTTTTAAATTTTGGTTTAAATTTTATTTACTTGATGGCTAGAAATGTGGAAAGCAGAATATTGACTTGTGGTGTCAAAATACCAGCTGAGAAGTGGATAGGAGAGAGCTTTGTCATGTAGGTGGCTGGAAAATCACATTATTTACGCTGATTCTGTGTCACTGTGTTTAAATATGCAAGGGATGGAATATCTCAGGAAAAATCTGAGGAATGTACGAGGGGGTCCTGTTCCGGCTGAGCCTGGGAGTCTGTATCTGTTCCTCTGCTACAGGCATGAAACAGACCCCACCATAGCACTGGCTACAGGCCCAGCTGGTTAACTCAATAACATAAAGCAGCCTCAGCATAGCTGATAACCAGAAACCCAGAAATAAAATACAGCTAAAGCATACTGCAGAGACAGATAAACGAGAAAAGCGGAAATTATAGAGGACAATGCAGTACTTTTTTCTTGCTTGCTTGCTTTTTTATTTTGCAAACTATACAGCGCATATTTTACTGTATTACTTCAAACTGTAGCCCCACAAGACAAAAATGATAAAAAATCTAAGTATTCAAAACCTTAGATACTTAAAAGGTGAGCAATTAGATCCCATTATTTTGTAAATGTGTTCTAAAGTCCGAAAACCAGTTAATAATCTTAAGAATTGTAACTATTAAAACACATTTTCTGCAGTTAAGTTTGTTTTAATGAAAAGTATTTTTGTGAACAACTATACAAAACTGTTTTTTATCTAGTCATGTGCAGGCTAGCAATTTTGAGTTATGCTAAAAAATAACTAAGATTGTCAGATACAGTCACAACCAAAACTTTTGGTGGCATTATTAGTGTATTGGTAGTGAAAAAGGTTCAGTCATTTATTTACTGAAATAAATATTATGGGGTAAAACTTCACTCAACGCAAAAGGTCAAGTGTAAAATGGGTTTTCAACTCTAACTTTGAACCGATTTGTAAAATTACCCATATGTGATGTCATACACAATTATTATAAGCCTTTGTCTACCCTGTTTTTCTGTGGTACGCTCTCATGTTTTCCAGATAGTATTCAGATTGTGGCCCATTTACATGGTATTGTGTTTGGTGCGTGTATGAGTGTATCACACACAGCTGTTTTGCCTGCAGTTTTTAAACACCAGTGGCACTGCTAGGTTGAAAGTTTGTGTTAGTGTTTCTGTACACCAGCACTTCACCAGTGTAGTTAGTACAGCAATGTAGTTATGCAAGGTTAGCGTTTCTAATAAAGTGACTGGTTTTCACAATGTGCTATATCCGTGCAAACCTCATTAAGATTTTTACTTAAAAAGTTTTACTTAAAGTTTCAAATGAATAAGTAATGATATTATCTAGAATAATATAAATAACAGACGATTATATATATATATATATATATATATATATATATATATATATATATATATATATATATATATATATAATCGTCTGTTATTTATATTATTCTAGATAATATCATTGTATGTATGTACTCTCTCTCTCTCTCTCTCTCTCTCTCTCTCTCTCTCTCTCTCTCTCTATCATGCCCCAAAGGCTAAAGGCACAGATTGAACTGGGGCATATATACAGCCGTATACATTTAAGTATTTTCCCCATCTGTTAATTTCCTATTTGAATTATCCACTTAAGGAGAGGAACTACTGATGCATATCATATAGACCAACACTTCCTGGAAACCACTGATGACATCATCACACAGTGACTGAATGGTGTGCCCCTCAGTCCACAGTAGAAGGTCACGCTGATGTGAGTTTTCCAGTCGAGGCTTAAAGAGCGGGACATTTTACCATTTTATCATTTTAAGAGAAACTGAGTATGGGATGCCAAATGGTTCATAAGTATTTCTAAAATATAACTGTGGCCAGTGCTTGATCATGGATTGAATATTTTGCTTTGTGGTAATAATAATAATAATAACAATAATAAAAGTAATAATTGTGACTGACTAGCTCATCACAATACTACTGCTACTACCTCTACTATTACTACAAACAATAATAATTAGTACATAACATTATTACATAAACATCTACAAAAAACATCCTTCATCCTTCTCACTTTATCAGGACCCTTACCTCTGTATTAAGACACTAGGCCAGTAGCATCCATCCTCGGCTCAACTAGACTTTATTCCTGTCAAAGCTGTCTGATCGGAGCTTCAATCTCTGTAACAATTTTCTCCTTTCTCCCCTGTCCTAGCGGCTCAGGCTGCCTGTGCTGACAACACTCATATCATTATACTGCTTCAGTGCTGCGCTACCTATGAGCGGAGCTGACAGGGTAATATACCTATACTCCTCCCAACTATACACACACACTTTCCCAATTTTCATCACACACATACTCAAGGATACAATCATGCACAAACACCCACCCACACACATACCACCCGCACACTCTCACACACTATTGTTCAAAGTCTTGTGATATTTAACATTTTTGTTGTTTTTGCCAGTATGCAGTCCAATACAAAATGCTTTGATGACACATCCTCTATGGGATACAATAATAAGCTTAATAAAGCTTAAAAAAATAATGTGCTGTAATTGTTGCACGTGCATCGTTTTGTGTTCTTTCATTCATAAATTTAAATAATAAACAATATTAGTAATAAAATTGTAATAAAAACAGTAAGTCAAGTATTTTTTTAAACATGCAAAAATGTGAACTCTGTAAAAATGTGTTAACTTATTTTGACTTGTGTAATTTGATCACGGGTGTCCAAACTTTTGCATTTAAATGTACTAAATAATGGAGCTACAATGTAGAGGTTTACCTTTGTAATATTAGAATTGACTTAAATCTGAGTTTTAAAAAAATTAAATGTTAGAAAATCAGTTCTTTATTCATTCTTTTAAGTCTTAAAAGTTTTATAGATTATAAAATTACTACAGTTATCTAATTGCAAAAATATTTTTTTCTGAATACCCTTTTTCATATTTTTCTGCCATTTAAAACCTATAAAGAAAACAAGGTTACACATTTATTTGCACTCTGATTCATTTTAAATTATGTAGGTACTATTCTGTATGAGTGCCAGCCTGCATTCATTCACATGTGCACTTTCGGAATTGCTTTGTATATATATCTAACCAGGGCTGCTGTCGGGACACATAAAGATCTGGGGATCAGGTCCATTATAGAGTTTTCTTTTTTATTTAACACAACTTGCAGTAGTTCAGTATTGTTTAGTGCATCTTGGTGTAAATAAAATCATAAAAGACAAATAAAAGAGGAATGAAAAGACAGAAAATTCTCCCTTCTACTTTCTCACTGTAGCAACTTCAGAGCATCGCACTGCATTGGAGTTTCAAGTGTGGGTGAATGGTCCCCTGAATCAAACAGATGATGAGGGTGATGTGCAAATAAGTCAGGGTGATATGTGACATGTTAACATTATTTAAGCCTACAAGGCCTCAAGCAGTTCAAAATATATTCTGAGCTATAGTGCCTGTACCTTACCCAGCAGTCCCTGCAATGACTAAAGGGCAACTGGGCTCATTTGATTGGCTTCTGTTTGGGACTGAAGGAGTGGTTATACCCCCATTTACTACAGCCCTCCCCACCCCCTATTTGTCAGGGTCCAGTACTAACTGTCCGTCTATCTTACTGGCCAGCCCTGATTTCTTCCACCAACTGCGCACGGTGCTGAGGCCACAGCCAGACCTGCGCCCGCATTTGTGAGGCTGGCTGCTCTAATGAGGCTCCAGATGCGCATGGAGAGCCACAGCAGAGAAGAGACGGAGGGAGGAGAAGAGGAGCGGCGAGGATGAAGAGGAGGAGGAGGAGGTGCTACCTCCACTGGAGATGTCACATCCAGAGGGAGGTAGGATGGCTGAAGACTCACCCAGCCCCCTGTTCCAAATGTGATTAGAGCAATTACTTGTCAAACTTCTGTCACGGCCAATCAGATCTGGGCCGATTGGCAAGCGAGGGGTGACCCAGACCTGCCTGAGCCACAGACTGCCGTGCAAGTTCCTCACTTTTATACAAACACTTGCAAACTCCAAATGCACACATATACCAGCACTCTACTGAAAGATCAATGCACATTAATGGTGTGGCATTCTGGTTGGACAGCACAGTGGATGAAAGATCAAGATTTTGGCTCCCAGTAACGTTCTGGTGAAGCAATCACACTAGGGTCTTATATCAGTACTATACTCATGATTCCAAGATAACCTAATATTATACTTTACTTGTTAGTCTACATTAAAAACACCTTAAGATTTACTGCAAGTTGACTTTTGTAAGTAACCCCATTATTTCTTTGCACTGGGACCCACAATCCTAGTTACTATTCCCAGTCCCATGACATGTGTGAGGCTGTAAGGAGAAATTCAACACATCCATATCTACATATATATCAACATCCAACTCATAACTTACACTTTCCTTACACTTTCCTGATTTCTCATAGCCACTATTCTGTACCTCTGTACATCACTATCACTGCACCCACATAACATTTATTAATAGCATGTTTTAAGCTTTTCATATAGACAAATGTCTTTATTTGTATATTATCATGCTTTTGTTTAAGATAGTGTTAAACACAGAAAAACACTAATGATAATTGTATGGTTAAGCTGTGGGGTGCAGGCTTTCTGAGCAAACTGCATTTCAGTGCAATACTAGCAGTGAGCTTACATCCACTTTAAAACATAAAGTCAATGCACTAAATAAAGCTTTAATCTAAAAGTAACTCTTTTTTTGAAAATTTTAATACACACACAGTAGCAAATGAATTGTTGAATCATGATTCTGTTTTCCACAGGTATACCAGTTACATCAATTATCTATTATTTTTTTTTCCCATTGAAACAATTCTATCAGTCTAGATGAAGTACCTGTGTACCAGTAGCTACGAAAGGCTAATAAATAATGCTAACCTTCTTACTGTTAAAAACTAAAAAAAAAAACAAGCTTGTTAAAGTTTTATTTATGTTCCACCATTTCCAGTATTTCTGAGGGAGATAAATTAATAAATGCAGTTTATATCAAGTGGAACTGAAACTACAAGAATGGGAATGTTACAAGCATGAACATTTCATCAAAGTGCAGTATAAGTTCATATAAATGTGGCCTTATAGTTGTCCAGTCAAAATCCTTGTGCATGAAATGCACCCAGATGAATGATTGTCGGTTGAGCATCACTGGTTGCTGCTAATAAACTCACTTTAACAGGTTTATACCTTATATTCCTTCTTATTCTGTATTCTGCAAACATTAGAGTGGGCTGTCTAAGTTAGCAGAAATCTACCTGGCTAATGGGCTAATGCTCCAATGGTAAAACACAGTTTTTATTTTGAGCCTTTACAGTTATTTGAAATGGAGGAACACAACATGTAGAGTGCCCATCGAATGACTGTTAAGAGCATACAGTTAGTTAAATGTCTTTATTTAAACTAAAGCTAACATCAATATCAAACAGTCAGTGCTAGCTTGACATTAACATACCACACAAGAAGCATTAGTTCTGATTTAAGTAAATAAAGGTAACCGGCTGGACGATTTGTGTCCAATTCTCCTGCTTTAGTTTTTTTATTTATTTTCTTACCACCTCAAATGGTGCAGCAGTTAAATGTGCTTGGGTGTTACAGCAACACCATTAGAATAAAAGTAGAATGAAAATCCAAATAAGAAGCAATTTGCCTTGTTTCAAAACCTGAGAGCCGTGTATTGTCATCTTTTGCAAACATCAGATGTGTATATGCTGTTCTGTGATTGTCTCATTTTTAAATTAGCGGCATGAATTGTGGCAGAAGAATTAAGCTACTTTAAAGGCTATTGTTAACGCTAGATAATGCTACATTTCCAAACATTTCCCGATCTGCTGCTTTAACCAGCTGGCTAACGTGAACTTGCTGACTATGTCATGTATGTACTCATTTATTTACTGTATGTAATATTCATTCTTAAAAAGGAAAGCAGACCTTTTTAATTGAAATATGACACATTACTGACAGATGTTGCCAACTCTGCCACTGTGACTAGGTGGTTGTGTGATGTGTCCATGTGCCAGTACAATTACAACTATATACATCTATGAGTACATTTTTGGCAATGGACAAGATGGAACACAACCATATTTAAACATCTGATGCTCACTATGTACATATTACCCTCGTGTTGGCCCTTCGTTCTTATCCATCATCTCTATTGACCCACTGTCCCCTTCTTTTTTGCCCCTGCCCTGATCCTCTCCTCCCTACCACATTTACTGCGATTAGACTTGCTTCCTAATGCATCAGCACAGTGGTACCTCTAACAAGGAGAGACCTGTAGACCTCTCTCTGTCTCTTAGAACCTCTCTCTCTCTCAGTCTCTCTCTTTTTCTCTTTTTCTTTCTCTCACACTCTCTTGCTCTTTGTCAGTCAGTATAGAATCTGATGTCATTTGGCAGTGTGTCATTACACAGAGAAGAGAAGGAGACTGATTTTCTTCAGTAATGCTCCAACCACTAATGTCTGAGCAGCTGCAGCTACAGCCACATCCAGTACACAAAAAAAGAAGAAGTGTGTTTTTAGGCTATGCTTAAAATTTCTGCATAGCTCAGTCTAAAGGAAGAAATAATGTAAAACCATAAATTCTTAATTTTTGTTACATAAAACAGTTTGTTGTGGTATGTGAACATGGTTAGAGCTTGAAAAGGTACCATTCTCCAACTCAAGTCAAGTGTCAAGTCAAGTGGGTTTTTATTGTCATTTCAACTACATACAGAGTACACAGTGAAACGAAACATACAATCCATACAATCCATAAACAACTCAAATAGCCTATTTTAAATTCACTGTTTTTGTGATGTCAACAATAATTATTTTTTTACAGTCACAGGTAAACATTTGGCAGCCCCTTGTCAAATAACTGTTTAATTTTTTAAGTGAAAATATGTTGAATGTGTTAAAGGATGTTAAATGTACCATAGAAGGTATAGAAGATGTTATCATCATCATTCCGTGGGTAAAATTAGATGAACTCTGTGGACCAGAATGATCAAACCAATCCATAGACAGGATGACATGTCCCCCATTTTTAGACAGCTAAACGTTCTCTAGATGATCCGGGTTCGATTCCATGGTCCGGGCCTTTCTGTGGACCAGGAGTGGATTTTCTCTGGGTACTCTGGTTTCCTCCCACAATCCAAACACATGCATGTTAGGGTGATCGGTCACTCTGGGTGTGAGTGTGTGTTGGCCATGCGATGGAAGGGCGACCTGTCTATGGTGTACCCTGCCTTCGTCCGATGATGCTGGGATTGGCTCCAGCCCCCCCGTGACCCGACTAGCAGGATGAAGTGAAAGAAAATGGATGGATGGATAGACATTCTCTTTTTTGTCGCCAGAAGAGGGAAGATCAGGACAAAAGACTATTGCTGAAGGTCACCTTCTGGATTAGTGAACTTCTATCTTTGTTCCCAAATGATATAAATGAGAATAGTATGATTTATTCTTAAAAAGTTATATTTAATTAATGTGTTAATGTGTTAATGGGTTTTGACTGAGTATATGCTGTAGTTGTTATACTGTCACTTTACAAAGGACTTATTTAAGGGGCAATAAATAACTTTAAGCATGTGTGGTTAGCTACTTCGTATGTTTGTGCAGTATAACTCAAATGTTTATTTTTGACATTGTGTAGATGTTGATCATGGTGGGGAAAAGCACAGGGCATCTAAAGCTAAACTAAAACTAAAAATCTCATCAACATTTTAGGCCTTCAGCATATTATTCAACTACATTCTTGATGGAAGAAGGTACATGAATGTGTTAGCATCTAAAGAGAAAGAATGAGAGAAAATAAGAAGTAGAGAAGTGGAGAATAAATGAGATAATAGAGTGACAGAAAAAGAAAAAGAGGGACATTCGAGAAAAAAATAAAGGAGAGAAATTTAACATTCCATTTAAAATCCCAGAAAACCTAGACTCTATTCAGATTCATTCTCAATGACTGTTTACATTTAAACAATTAAATAATGCAGAGATGAAAAAACAGCCACACAATTTTGATGGTCCCCTATAGATGATCTCCAGATTCATAAACTATGAACTTCCTCTACATACTTAGTTGATTATTAACATTAGGTTGAAGGGTCGGTTTACGAGTGGGTTTATATTTTGTGTTAGTGGAAGGTTTGAGAAAGGTTAGGATAAGGGACAGGGTTATCACACTCAACTTTCGAGTTCAGTTGCATTTAATACATATTTAGTTAAATTTTAATGACAGGCTGAGCATCTTTGAAGCATATGCAGCAGATTATCAAAATAAAGTCTTACCAAATCTCCTTTGAAGAATTCTCCTGAAACTGTGCATTCAAGCCAAGACCAATTTAGAAATCTTCATTTTTAACCGAAATGGACCACAAATGGACTGTATGTTTATATTTAAACATTTCTTTTCTCCCCATACCTCCTCAGTGTGCCTCAGAGAGGTACATGAATCAGTAATCTAACTGAAAAACAAAGCTGAAATGGAAGTAAACAGTCATTAAAGTAACATTAAGCTCTTGGTAAACATGTCTTTATATTTACCGATGACATTCACTCTGACATGCTGTTTGTGCTTTGGTGTAACGACGCTGTAATTGCCTTATAGGACCCTGTCTGTTTGTAGATCCTTTTATGCTTTTTTCCTCTTGAATATGAACACTAAAAATAGGGAGCAGTTGCAATCTGCAAGCCACTCCATCCAGCTCTCACATTGCTGCAGGCCTTTTCCCTTCCTATCAGTGAAGCTCTCATCATCCTCTTCCTGCTCTATTGATATGTGTTGTACATATATATATTTTCTTTTCTTTTCATTCATTTGCAAACTGAAAATGACAACTGGATTATGGCAGAAGACAAAAGAGAGATGGATTCTAGGGGGAAAAAATCTTGTAATTACACATATTCCATCTAAAGTTGAAACTCGGATATATTGCTTCTGAAGTGCCCGGCATAACTGTCACCAGTTGGATATGTCTGCATTCTTGATATTATTTCTGGCCGGTGCGAGTCCGTCTTAGGGCGCAACCGCAGCTCTTTCATTTTCAGTGTCATAATGCGATAGCGGAGCCTCCCCCTGCGAGGCATGGCGGCCGTCGCAAAGGCAAATAACATATGTTGTGTCTCAAATGCATCTCTCGGCTTTGTCCTGCTGGTGGAGATGACCAGCCGGCTCACCAGTGCCAACGGCTTTGGAGACTGAGGAGGACAGTCCATGTCTGTCAGGACTACACTCAGTCATGTACGGAGGATAATAAGAATAAATCATGCTCTCATGGCGGGGGGAACAACACAGGATACAAATCTGTTTTAACAATCCTCCACCCACAGATATTAAACTAAACACTGAGTATTAATATGGTCATTATCTGATTTTGACAGGTTATTATCCAAGTGGTCTTAGAAACATTGCCTTTTACTGGGTAAAGGTCATTATCAGATGTGAGGAAATCTAATAAACCCATCTAGACTTTACCCCAGTAATCAAGCAATCGGAAATGTTTTTTTTTCCATATGTGTACGTGTGCAAATAAACTGGACACAGAAAAGCTGCTCTAGACATAATTCAATGGCACACCTCCACTACTGCTGCACAAACACAACGCATTTGGTTTGTTTATGAGTGAAGTATACAGCAATGTGCCATGTATTTAGAAAAGATTTCCAATTACTCCAGTAAATAACTGCCTAATCACAGCACAGATTAATGCTGCTGTTTTGCGTAGCTTCTTTCCATCTCTTCTTCCATTTGTTTATGTTGCAGCACATACATGAACAACAACTTTCTTTTTTGTCTGACAACAAATGCAGCAAAAAAACTGTAATAACAAATTTTTTGCAGAAACCTTTGTTCCATAACAGCATTTGATCACATTTAATGAATGGATATACTAAATCGAATACATTCCAATACATTCTGGATAGGATGAAGGCTTTGTCCCAGCATCATATTGAGGCATTGTGTTATATTTAGCATTTGTCTTAATTTGTCTCCATTTTAAGATCTTAAAGTTATGTGTGCATTGCTATAATGCAGTTCTCTCATATTTTAGCTGCTGATTTCTAAAGTGTATGTAAAGCACTATTTATTATGAACATCTATTTGTAGGATCAACTCATTAGAGGTGATGTTTGAAACTGTTGATCTGCTGTGACAGACATTGATCCTCGCCCCCAACATATTAGGAACTTCAAGTCTGCAAGAGGCCTGTCTCCATACGAAAAAACACTGCTAACCCCTCTGGAAAGTCTCCTCCCACACATCCCAAAGACTTTCAATAGGGCTAAGATCAGGGCTTCATGGTGGACAATGCATGTGTGAAAATAATTCCTCATGCTCTCTGAACCACTTCTTCACAATTTGAGCTTGATTAATCTTGGCACTGTCCGAGAACATGCCCGTTCCATCAGTTAGGAAAAAATCCATTGATGAGATAACCTGGTCATTTAGTACATTCAGATCGGACCACATGAGACCCACTGCTACAGAGTCCAATCTTTATGTTCCCTAGCAAATTGTTTAGTCATAATTCAAACTTCTTATCTCACTGTGCATGAAAATGCTCTTACTGTCACTATTAACATATCAGTTCTTTTTTTGCTTTTTTACTCATTTATCAAGCGATCCTTAGATCCTTTATTTAAGATTTTCTCCCATCCACCCTTTGTGAAGTTAATGATTCTTCAAGGTTGTAACACTGTGTCTTTGCTTGGTGCAGGACAGTAATTTGTCTTCCCAAATGGTTGTTTAAGAAATGAGATGCCACTCACTGTATCCGTTAGAATGAAAGATTTGTTGCTGGCTGAATCATTTTAATCAAATATCCAATCAAAGCCTCTTAAGTAGTTGCTTATTAAAAGATACATTGACAAGGCAGAGTATTTAGTGCACCTATAAGGTATAACTCCTAAAGCGGCCAATGAGTGTAACTATGTATATGTGCATCTCAATGAAGGTAGTAGAAAGTATTCTATGAGAATGTTGGCTGATGTTGATATAGTGTGGTATATTGCAGACAGTGCCATATATAGCAGTCAGTACAACTATCATTCACACGTGTTAATTAACGACTCAATGAATGGCATTAAGCAGACTTATTGCTTGCGGCTAGAGGCTGTTCCGTAGTTGGACTTCTTTTATCTCTTAAAAAAAGCAGGAGAAATAACCATAGATTATTTTTGTAAGGAAAGTCTAAAAAGGCCTTGAGCAGTTTGGGACTCTGAAGAACAGGAGCAACTTAATCAGTCTTCTAAAGCTAATTGCTCAGATGGCATTGGATGAGAGATGGGATATTTGCCCTAAAGTGCAGCAGGTCTCTACAAATGGAGAGCATTAAATAACTGTGCAAGCAAGCAGTGTGTTTGTGTTCAGATGAAGGAGGCCACCATCCGCCCAATAGCCACTGTCATGTCCTATAACGGTATTCAGATTGTGCAGAATATCTCTGCAGATAATCACCAGCCCAGGGGCCACCAGAGGCCTGCACAGAGTAATTGGAGGCCCAACTTACTTACAGCAATACACCTTACACACTTTAATAAACACCAATCGTGAGGCTGAAATGATATGTGCTTATCTTTTTAATTTCCCTGCACTACTGAATGTATTTTACCCTGGGCTCTGTCTGGGTCAGTGGCTAGTGTATCTGCCCACAGTAGTGTTGTGTGTGTCCGTGCATGTAAGTGACGACAGGACTTTTAAGTGACTATGGAAGGCAAAGCAGAGATAACAAATAAGTGGTTGAATACCCTATCCTCGTGTGATAACTACTGCAAGACCTTTTTCCCCAAGGGAAAGTTCAAACAAAAATCATTGATTTTTCCCTTATCCTAAGTGTGGCTGACAAATCAAGACGGGTTTTGAGTTTTAAAAATGGTTCTGCATCCTAAGTCTAATGTTGCTAGGCGGTAAAATCTAAGTCACCCCACATTGCCATCAGTAGTTTAGCATGTTTGGGTTAATGCTTCACAGAGGTTTTATCACAGGGAACCTTCCTAAAATCACCCCCTTAAAATCACTTTAATGCACCTTATTAAGTGGCTGATAAACTGATCACCACCAAAAAAATGTTGGGTTTTAATGCTGGCTTGCTGGCCATGTTGATGGATGAGCAGCTCAACATGCATCAGACCAGCATAAACCAGCATAAATAAACTTAGACCATGCCAGCCTGTGCTGCTTTTCTTTTAAAAGGTGACAACATATGAAATGATAAAATACACATAGTTTGTACAAATAATAATAATCACAAAAAGTCATGACTAGGAGGAACAAACTTGGCTTTGAAAGTTAGCTAAAAACATTAAATTGTTTCAGTTTATAAACTGCTTGACAGTGTTACAGTGTGGTAAAACTTAAAAGTATCTTAAATTCACTGCTACCTTAAATCCATTGACACCACTGATACTCTAAATCCACAGCTTTGCTAAATCCATCACTACCTTAAACCCAATCATTTTTTAAATCCACTGATACATTAAATCTAATGCTTCCTTAAAACTACTGCAACCCTAAATCCACTGTAGCCTGAAATCCACTGCTAATCAAAATCCACCGTCTACTTAAATCCACTGCCATTTTCAAACCATTATCTTTGCTGGTATTGTTGTGTATCGGGATGTATCTATTAAAGTTAGGTGTTTCTATTCATGTTAATAATGTTTTAGTACTTACATTAGGAGGCAGTAAATACAGTCTCTGGGTAAGGGGTGTTGGATGCTGGTGTGAGGGGTGGGTTGTTGCTTGGTAAAATGTGTAATAAATAATGAGGGGTTTCACAAAATATGTTGTAAACATATTTGTAAACAGACATATATGTGAACAGACAAACCTATAAGCTTATCAGCAACATTTTCGTAATATATATAAGTTGACATATATTCACTGTAAATAAGATGCAGTGTCATAATATTATTGTGTTTTTTATTGAATACAAGAGGGCTCCATGAGTGCTTCCCAGACCAGTAAATATGCATCATTAACTCAATTTTTTCTTATAGCCCATCTCCTCTACAAACATCACAGCAATTAATCCGGCTTGCTTGATGGAGCATCCGCTGCGCCCGTTCTTTTCTTTGTTCACAAGCCGATACATTTACCCCCCCGCCACCATTAATACTACCCTCGTATTGACCTGTTTCTTACCTAGTCACCCTCTCTGTGACCTAATTGCTTGGGGTCTGTGCTACTGCAGTTCCCCAAACTTTAGGCGGCATCTCTATGACAGCTTTTCCACCATCTCTGGGACAGGACTGACCTTGTCGCCAAGGCCAAATCTGAGGTAAACAAATGCCATTGGACTCTCTCTCTCACCTCAGGGAGAGGCACTTCACCCCAACCAGCTAGAACTGAGCAGCAAATGGCTTTGCAAAACAGCGTCTGTCCTGCTCCAGGAGACAGGCCAGTTAGCTTTGACCCGTCTTTGTTGACAGAGACGGTAAAATGAATCTGTGTAAGGCCATTAGTTTAAGCCTCAGGTAAAGGGAGGTCATGACATGGAAAATAATAACAAGCCATTTGCTTACCTTTCATTTCGTCTGTCATAGAAATTAAGCTCTTTGTTTTCAGAGCTTGTTTCTGAAGTTTTACCATTTTGTTTTTTTATACACTGACAAGTGACCTTTTCCTAGGCTTTTATCACTCAACTTATCATTTACAGTCGAAAGGTAGCTCTTGGGTCCATGACTTTAAACCCTAAACTCCCTTAAACTGTAAGCTAATCAATCTTAAGTTATTCAGCAGCTATGAGGACTGCACCATATATTTTCTATTTTTTGTCATTAAAATTGACCTTTTCACCATTTCCCCTTTTTCTGACTTATCATGATAATCAGCCCCGTTTGAAAGAGTTTTTTTGGATAATTTTACAGTTTTTTTTAGGTTAAAATTTCACAATATTTATTGTAGAAATATATAAAATTCACTATAATTATGCCCGAGTAAATATGAAGTGAATACAGTATAATGCAAAAGTTTGGGTGGCCTGGTCAAATTACATTTTTTTTTCAAATTTGAATTTGAAATGAGTACACATACTTTATAGACAACATACTTCTCCACATTTTACCACATTTTGCACATATTGCTGGCAAATGACATATTTAAGTTTGTACCCTGTTCAGGATGTGTAAATGCATGTTCACTAAATAAATGAACATGTATAAAACATGTAAATTGAGCTTAAGTGTATATAACATATATTATATAAACAATTCTACATGCATGAAAAAATGTAATTAGGCACCATATAAAGGGCCTTGCTTTTTTGTTACATTAAAAGTAGGGAATGTTTTACCTGTCTCTAAAATTTCTTGTCTAAAAGATCCTTGTCTATTTGTCCTGGAGGTAGGTTCCACCCCTGCCATTTGTTACAGTTATCTTCTATGATAACAATAGGAAGATGTAAATTGTATGTATTCCCCTTACTTTTGTTTGCACAGCTTGTGGATTCTTGTTAAGATTAAGATTCTTCATGAAGAACTGTAGCTTTTTACTTTACACAGTAATACTTCTTTTGCTTGAAAACAGCTTTTGGGTGACATGGCTGCTGTTGCCTGATCTCATTTCAGAACAGAAGGTATGATGGGAACCACAGTAGAAAGTAAACAGTGAACTGGTATGGATGAGGAGTTTATGTGTGTCTTGAGATCAACTAAGACAAGGAGCTAACACTCATTCAAATGACTTCTTCTCCTCACACACATATACAGTGCACACCCTCAACCCAGTCCTACTGAGAGGAGAAATGAGGGTTGTGGAAAAGGGAGAAGGACAGATGGTAGGATAATTAGTGATGGGAGGAGAGGAGACCTGGTGAAGAGAAATAGCGAGAGAAAGTGAAGGAATGGGTCATGAACGCCATGGGTAAGAGGTGTGCATGTAATGCACGCAGTTAAAGATTGGCCACTGACAAATGTTGTCATCTGTTGACTGTGGATTCAGTTCAGAGCTGTGGTGTGAGGCACTTGAGGGGTGAAGGACTTGGTTCATAAAAAGATTTCTACCATCTCTGGTCAAAGAGAGTAACCAGTAGGGAATATTGAAAGACAAATGAACCAAGAGTGTAATCAGTACATCTACACAAGGGATAGCCATGTTTTTGAGTGACTGATCAACATCATTCCAAACTAATATGCTAAGAGTTGGTATGTGTTCTCTATGCACTTTAACTTTGTATGTGTCATTGTATGTGTCTTTGGATATTTCTGTATATTCAACTCTCTTCATGCTCTGGCCACAAATTGTTTCTTTTAAAGACACGGTTAAACAAGTTTTACTGAGTGTTGAAAAATCCATATGAACCTGATAATAAATTGTAATGTACTGTTTTTTTTTTGACAAAAAGACACTGACATCTATTTTCTACCAGAGTGATTAAGCACACTGAGAGCAAGTAGCATGGTAGTAACACTGTGTGTAAGGCCACTGCACAGTGTATGCGACACATCACGTTAGGCCAAAAATAAAAGCCACTATTTTTAATGGTACACCAGCACCATTACAGCATGTCACTATACCCCGGTGCCTAGCGACTCTTATAATTTAATTTCTTAGTGTGTCAGAGCATGTCAGGATATTGCCATTACTACAATAAATTAAGGCCAGATTGAGACTACAGAAAGCCACAGTACACCACATGTGGCTTAAAACGTAAACAGAGAAAGGCAGCCAGTCTATAAATAAACAGGCAAATGTTAATAGTAACATGCCAGCTTTATCGCCATTCTATAGTAGTGAGCTGCTTTGTTAAAAAAAATATATATATATGTTTTTATCGATTTTAAACGAGCATCATGGCAAAAGTAAAGAGTAATATCACATGTTGAGATTCCAATTACATGTTTAAATTGATTTTATTGCTGTTGATCTTGTTTTTATCTGATTTTACAAAGAATTCTAAAAAACATATTTACGATTCAAAATAAATATTTAACAAGTAAAAAATCATCATATTCCACTTTATCCCGCTAGACGTGGTCATGGCGGGGCTGAAGCCAATCCCAGCAAAGGTGGGGGAACCATGGACAGTCCATCGCATGGCCAACCCACACTCATGCACACACTCACACCTACAGGCAATTTAGACTGACTGATCAACCAAACATGCATGTGTTTGGACTGTGGGAGGACACCGGAGAACCCTGAGGAAACCCACTCACACGGGGAGAACATGTATACTCCACACAGAATGGGAATCAAACCTGGATCGTCTTGCTGTGAGGCAACAGTCCTAAGCACTTCACCATGTGCAGCCGACAAGTACAAATTTAATTGATAATACTTAAAATATAAGAGTTACTAGTGAAGTTTTTCCATGTGCAAATGAGCCTTTATTCACTATTCATATTTATTAACTTTATTAAGGGCTTAGACAACACTGCACTTAGCTACACTGAATTAATTGCATTTTAAGTAAATGTTACAACTAGCCCCTGACTCAGTTATGATTAACTCCAAGTAGGGTTAACTGTAACATTTATGGAATTTATTCATATAGAAACAAAGCCTGTACTTTGATTGGTAGCAGAGATATTTAAGGTGTTTGTATAAAAAAAATTATTAATCTTGCTCTCTCCACTCTCTCCACCTTACCAAAAAATTTAGGCCCACATTAAGACACCATATTGCATGATATCCGATATGTTGACCCACTGTGTATGCAACTGTCTACCAGATTACATTATTATTTTATGTTTCTGCCATTACTTATATCTTATATTTGTGTCAGTCAGACAACAATAGCAAGTAAGGCCATCAAAACCACTGGACAAGTATCCCATAATCCTTTGCTCTTATGCCACTATTCTGACAGGCCAGCAAACCTCCTTGGTCCCTGTATGATCGTGATCCCCATTGAAAAGTGAATGGAAAGCTTGGAAGACATATTCAGAAAATGTGTTAGGAACATTTGGCTCCTGATTATACGCAACGCTTGCTGACAGGTGTTGTTCTACCCGCCATTTCCCTCCACTGCCAGTCAGACAGAGAGACAAAGAGAGAAAACATCAGAGCGGGCGTTTCGCTGAGTGCTTTGTTGATAGTGGTTGACTGTTTTTAGACTCTGTGTTCTTCCCGAGTGACAGATTAACGCCCGTCCCCTCGGTGCCGTTATGACACACTTTCAGCATCAAGGACAATTCAAAGGGTAACAGAGCAAAAATATAGAATGTAATATGTTTGCCTTACCTTGGGGAATGAGCCAACTCTTGCATGAATTGCATGAGGCGGTCCAGGAGGAAAAAGCATGGCAGCACACACCACGGCAACAACTTTTTCTTGAGCTAGATTGAATCTTCACAGTGCAATTGTGGACCCTGATATTTTACAAAATTAGAATTTTGCTAATTAGATTGAGAAGTATTGTTTAGAGTGTACGTGTGTGCCTTGACTTTCATGAGCCTGAAAGTCAAGCACCAAAATAAGCTTTTACAAAAAGAATCTTGAGACTCAACACAGTTGAAAGCTTTTTATTTGCTTGCTCTACTTTCTTTCATTAAACTTTCTCTAGACTAGTCCACTCACCCAGCAATTTAGATAAAAAATATAGCTTGACAGCAAACAATAGCTCAACGTAATGCAGTTAGATGCCAGTGCTGACATCAAGTGCAGCAGTGCCCCAAGTAATAAAAATCTCAAGACTAGTTGGCCAGGACAAAGGTCTCAGAATACAAGACAGTATCATTGTTCTCACTTTCTCTGGGTGAGTAGGATGGCCTCCCTCCTCCAGCAGTCAGATATTGGCCATAAAAAATTCTGACACTTACTTTTACACATTTACAGAAATTTACACTACAACTTACTGTCTAGTTTCCTGCTCCCTTCTTCCATTACTACTGTTGGCTTTACAGAACATTGTAAAAAATACTATTCAACCCCCCCAAAAAAACTGAACTGAAAGCAGTCTGGAAATGACAATGCAGCCATGCTAATGTTAGAACACACCCACACACACACAAACCCCCCCCCCCCCCCCCCCCCCCCCACACACACACACACACACACACACAAATAAATAAATAAATAAATAAATAAATATTGATATATCTGATCTTTTCAGAGGCAGTTGACTATTAAAGCCAGGAGCGCTGTCAGGGATTTTGGGCCCCATGAAAATATTTTACATCGGGCCCCGCCACCACAGCACTATAGGTCGTGCCAACCCTGAAAATATAACACTGTGCAAACATATATGCAGCATATATGCAGTGCTCTGCACACAGTGGAATTTACTATTTGATACAAACTATATAATTCGTATCAGTAATTTGCTAAAGACTATCTTGCACAGTTCAAATGTAATTTTAATTAATTATAAAATTATTTTGCTGGTAATAAAGAAATATACATTATCACCTTCAATTAAAATAAAGTAACATTATTATTATTTATAGGATGATATAACCAACAAAAAAGTAAAATCAACACCACATTTTTAAATTAAGTACACATATCAATTGGACAATAATCAGCTGTAAAGGTGAAAATAAAAAAAACTCAAAGAAAATGAAAATGAAACATTCTGATTGTGGCACAAGATGAAAGGTCAAGTGGCCACTAGGCAGGGGCAGGGGAAATAACTGATTAAATGTCAGCCACAAGAGGAGTGAAAGTAAACTCAAGATATTAAGCAACTAATGTTGGGGGATCAAAAGTGGTCTATTTTACTATCGACTAAGCAAACAGTTAACTTCCACCACTCACAGACTACACCCACCCTTTTTGTGAGAAATAGGGTAACATTCTGTTGACCTTTCTTTTCTGTCACATATCTTTCTGTTCTTCTTTCAGGTTTTGGAAGTCCAATTTTTTAAAAGGAAGCTAAGATATTATGCTCTGCAGGCACTCTTCACTTGCAATTTACTGCTAGCAAGAGCTACTCTTGTGGAGTTGTGGGGCAAAATAAACCCATGTCATGTAAATTGGGGAGATGGGGGTAGTAATCATCAGTAGTAGGGTCTTAGAATCACCTTACTCAACAGAAGAAGGAAAAAGAATAATATAGACATTAGGTCTTCTTTGATGGCTTATAAAGTCCTGATAGGGTCCTTACTAGACATGTCACACCCTTAAACAAGAACACAAAGTAGCACTGACGCAAAGGACTGCTATTATGAGTGGGCAAAACATTGTCAGGTCAATTATATTTACAAAATATGCATACTACATTTATCTTTAGTATTAGATGGCCATTCTCACACCAGTTAACAGCAATTTATTCATTTAGACTTTACTCACCTGTATACACAGCAATATGCTGCAGGTATAGTAAGCTATGCAAATATAGATGTAAAAGCATGGCTTTTCACTATTCACCCTGCACATAGGAGCTGAATGAAATTCAGGCTAAAGGCACCGGCAGCCAACTGACCTACAGAAAAAGTTGCAGTGGACATATCCCCGCTCTCCTTCTGGCAAAGTACATTGAGGTTGTGGTGGTGCAGTGGTCATCGAATTTGGCTATGGACCAAGAGGTTCAGTCCCAGCTGATACAGCTCTACTACTGCCCCATGCCTTAAAGCAGGACACTTTATCCCGGACTGCTTCAGGGGGACAGCAACCAGTGTCTGCAAGATAACTTATTAGGCCTAGATCGATGTTCAAATAGGTCTATGTAAAAACAAATAATACTACCACAGGCTATTCACTATATATAACTTTTTGTGTCCTCTAAATGCATAAAAGAGTGCAATTTAGTTTATTTCTGTCTAACATTTTGTTCGGTATTAAATCCAGAGTCATTTACTGTAGGTAGGAAAGTAATATCTTATATAAGTCGCATTAGTGTTTCACATGCCTTGTGCAAGCCACTTTACAGCAAGTATGTTTTTCCACTGAGCAGTGGACTTATGTATTGGAACCTACTCTTAATTGAGGTACTATACAGTGAGCATGTACTAAAGCAAAATTAGTTTGTAAATATATACATTTTAACCTCAAACCTCAAATCTCTCAAATGTAAATTTCATGGTAGTAACATTTCCTGTATTTAAAGGGTATCTGGTGTGCTTAGATTTATGTTTCAAGTCTGTTACGAGAGAGCAGGAGTGTACAGTACAGTACAAAAGTATAAAATGCTTTATAAGATAAAAGTATGTTGACACACATAAGGAATTAAGTTCTGGCTGATAGTGTCTCTGTAGTATTGTATGCAATATTCAGATAATGCACATATAATTTACACACAATACACAATATACAAAATACGCAGTATACACAGACCATACAAGGAGCGGTAACATAAAGACAATATACATGTTATTTACAGACAGTACACAATATACAAGCAATATATAGATTAAATAGGAAAACACAATGGTAGAGAAAAAACAGCAATGTACAACATGTATAAGAATGAAATTGTGGTGTAAATGGTAAGAATGGGTGTAATAACTAGCAGGAAAAACAAGAGTACCTATTGATTAGCAGATGATATTGGTGAGCAACTGTTTATGATAGGATGGCATGAGGAAAGAAACTGCTCCTGGGTCTGGAAGTCTTAGTATACAGGGTTCTATTGCACCTGCCGGAGGGGAGGAGTTGAAAACGTTTGTGGCTAGGGTGCAAGGAATTTGTACTAATTTTCTCTGCCTGTTTCCTTGTTTTTGGAGAGTACAAGCTCTCTAATAAATAAAAGTCATTTTTGCTGCAGTCTGTTTCTTTTCTGTTTTGTGGCTGCTCTGAACCAGACCGCGATGGATGTGCACAGAAATAGATCCAGTGTAGAACTGCAAATCCAGCTTTCTCACTGCTGCAGGAAAGTACATCCTCTGCTGGGCCGTTTTGAGCTTCCAGTTGATGATTGGATCTCACTTCCATTCCTGGGAAATGATAGTTCCTAGAAATGTGAAGTGTCCCCTAAAATCCACTGCCATCTCCACAGTCTTAAGCATGTTCAGCACCAAAGTGTTGTGACTGCACCAGAGCACCAGCCATTCAACCTTCTGCCAGTATGCACACTTGTCCCCATCCCGGATGTGTTTGATGACTGTAGTGTCATCTGCAAACTTCAAGAGTTTACCAGATGGGTCCTCAGAGGTGCAGTCATTTGTGTGGAGAGAGTAGAGCAGTCAGGAGAGTACACATCCTTGAGGACCACCAGTGCTGACTGTCTGTACACCAGAAGTGACTTCCCCCAGCTGCACCTGCTGTTTCCTGCCTGTCAGGAAGCTGGTGATCCACTGGCAGATGACAGGGGATACAGTGCCATCTGTCAGGATTTCTGGGGATGATGGTGTTGAATGCCAAGCTGAAGTCCAGAAACAGGATCCTTGCATATGTCCCTGGCAGTCAAGGTGTTGCAGTATGCAATGCAGTGCCATGTTGACTGCATCATCCACTGACCTGTTTACCCAGTAGGCAACTGCAGGGGGTCCAGCAATTCTGACATCCCTCATGTATGCCAACACTAGCCGTTCAAAGGACTTCATGATTACAGACGTCACAGCGAGGTGCCTGTAGTCATTAAGTCCTGTGATGGAGGGTTTCTAGGGCACTGGAATGATAGCAGAGCATGTAAAGCAGGAAGGGACTTCATACAGCTCCAGTGATCAGTTGAATATCTGTGGGAACATTGGAGCCAGTTGGTCAGCACAGGATTTAAGATTTAATTTATTTACACCACCTGAGTCTGGTGCCTTCCTGGTCTTCTGTCTCTGGAAGAGTCGGCACACAACAACTTCACGTACAATATATGGACAAAAGCACTGGGACACACCTCTTAGACATAGAATTCAAGTATTTCAACAGCTCTGCTGCCACAGCCGGGCAAGTCATGCAGTCTCATAGCCATGCAGTCTGATTTGGAAACATTTGTGAAAGAACGTTTTGTTCTGAAGAACTCTGAATTTCAGTGTGGTACGTTGTTGTTTAGGCCTAAACAGGACTTTGTAACATTGGTTTGGTAAATTGTAAATACTGTTTGACCAGAGGAGGATGGGTCTTCCCTTGAGAGTCTTGGAAACTGTGTTATGTGGATTTACGAGTCATGCTTCTTTTTCCACTTTGGCAAATGCCAGGAGAATGTTACCTTCCTGACTGCATTATGCTGACTGGAAAGTTTATTGGAGAAGGGATAATGCCATGAGGTAGTTTGTCAGTTTACACTTATCAGCTTCCAATCAGTGCGGTACAGTAGCCGTCAAATTTTCCCATATGCGCCGCCATGTTTTGCCCATTTGCCCACATGATATGACCAGGCACATGAACAAATATGTGAACAAAGGTTAATTTTGATTTCAGCCCATGTGCATAATACTCAATTGGTATTTAGGGCATCCCATATCTTAGCTATGTTGTCAGATTTAGAATTATGATATGGCATATTGCAAAGTTTTTTAAGGTATCCCAGACATGATTATAGTTAGCTAGGCTATGAAAAACAAACTGGGTAAACCAATTTGCTATAGTGTCGCCCTGAGGCAAACCAGTGCTACATCTCCAGTTATTTAGGAATATTAAAGACATAAGTTTGCTTACTGTGGGTGATGCAGGCTAAACATTTCCTGAACTTCTAATAGAACATCTGCTTTTTCCTAATGGATATGATATAATTTAAATACACTTTTTTTCAGGGACTAATTCTTTTTTGGCATTACAACTGGGTGTTTCTAGACACAAACAATAAACTTTCATGATGTAGATACAGTGTAATATTATACACTGATTATATTAAAATACAACAACAATTGCTTATTCTATTAATAGCTAGCAACTATTAAAATATATATTATTAGAGTTTGAGACCTGGCCCTGCCTCAGAAGCAAAACCCATTTGGGGACCTTAAATTAAATTATGAATTAATATTTCATATCAATATAAAAACAAAATAAAAAATAATCAAATATGAATAAATATTAGCTGAATAGGAATTAGATTTTAGCATTCATTACTTTTTTAGCCTATTGTTTTGTCTCATCGATTTAATTTCTTAAAAATAAACAAACATGTGCAACCAAAACAGCTGGGGCAGGAGAATGTTTCCTACAGTGTTGCATCACTTTTTTTTAACAGCAGCCAATAATCATTTATGGTCTGACAATACTAACAGTATTTTAAATAGTATTTTATTCATTTATTTATTTATTTATTTATTTATTTATTTATTTATTTTGATTTACTTATTCCCATTCTTCATTTAAGTCTGCACACCCAATTGGGGTCTATATTATATTTTGCATTTAGTAATGTGGTTTGCTGCTGTCATGGACATCCCTGTAAAAGACATCATCCAGAATGCAGAATGTGTTACTCCAATATGTGTGCATGTCTTTCAGTGTTAACAGTGTCTTCAAAGATATGGAAGTTCCTCGCTAGTAGCCCCATACCGTGACATACCCTGGCTATTATAGTTTATGTTGGTAACAATCTGGAAGGTCCTTAACTTTTTAGGCCCCAAGAATACATTGTCCTTTATTTCCCTAAACAGTCTGCAAGTTTGACATGCTGTTTCTGGACATTATTTATCAAAGATCAAAGGTTTTGTCAGAATCTTTGTGAAAAGTGAGTTTTAAGAACAAATGTCTTCCTAAGAAGAGTTGGTGAATGGAGGCCACTGTTCTAAAACTGCTGATGCATTTTTATATTTGGTTATAAAACATTACTCTTTTCCATGATGCTCCTTTTGTGTCATACCTGCATCATCTGTTTAAACATTTAACATTAAACAATACCCCTGGCCTTTAACTACCCTGTCACAGTGTTTTTGTGAACATGCTGCAAGGCATCACTTTCAGAATAAGCATATATTTATAAAAACAATAATGTAAACAGTGTCAAATTTAGAAAGGCTGTTTTGAAACTAGGTGAGCACATGAATGAGTAATCAACCTGTTAAAAATGAATACTGAATTAGGAACATTAAGGTCTATGTTTGTGCATATATTTACTGATCACAAAAGTGTTGCCTATTGGACTGTAAGCGTAAGCCAAGAAACGTTTAGGAGAGTTTTCATTCAGTCATTCTAGCAATTTAAAATTCATTCTTTCCTTAAAGGTAAATGTTCACTGACTAAATGTGGGGATTTGGAGGTGTGCTCAGGGCTGGCTCGTATACCACTGGGAGGTTCTCCTGGCTTGCTTAAATGAAGAGTGCTGACAGGCGAGTGGATCTGCAGCAACAAAAGGAGTGCTGTATGGACCCCAGTCTTCCTCTTATTACGTATCCAGTTCCCTCCTAAATATCCCCCCTTTTACGAACATGCACACTGATGCTCTCTCTCATACACCAAGAAAAAAGTTTTTTTCTCTGTTTGGATCCAATGTCATATCCACCTGCCAGGATTCTTAACCATTTTCCAGCACACAATGGCTGTCCAGTCCTAATACTGGCCATAGCTTGAGTCTCTGAGGACCTGGCGCGATCATTCCTGTACTCGCTCGCTCTGCCAGCCTTTCCCTTCTGAAAGAGGATTGCAGTGCACAAATGTTTTTGGTTTAATGACTAATTCATTGCCGAATGAAAGCGCCATTGTTGCTCGCTGAATAGAGGGGGCTTACTTTTAAATCCAAATCAAATTGCACATTTCAGTATCATTTCATTTTGGATTTACTTAACACTTCCTGGGCTTTCCCCACTACTTTACCTAATGTTCTGGCTTAGCCGGCAGTGTGACACGAGCCAGTATTAATCACTGGCTTTATATATACTGCATGACAACCGTAAGTAGTGCACATTTTATATGAATAAATACATATATACCTAAGTGGGCTGCATCGAGAATATTAAACATTGCACATTAAGTACACAGTTGTTTGGAATGCGCCTCTCCATGTGCATTTTCTCTTATGAAAAATGAGGACAGCAACAAAATTTGAAATTCAGATGCCTTTCCTTGGGGACTCCCATTTGCGATGCATGGCAATAATGTATTTGTTGTCTTTAGCACTTACCACTGCCATTGAACATCATTAGGTAATGTGCAGTCGCTGGTGGAGCAAAAATAACGTGTTTATCATAATTATTTGCTGTGGATGTCATTTGAGCGCCCCAGCATGGCTATGCGTCCGCCTCCCTCTCTCAGACCCATACCGCTCCTCTGCTATCTTCGCCATACTGCCCAAATCTTCCCATTCATCATTGCACTTTTACATACTGGTTTCTGGGGAAGAACATCATTAGTATTGCCTGTTTATAAAGGAGAGCGAAATGGCATTTGGGGAACAATAAGACAGCCTGCGGAGAGAAACGTTAGAGTCTATCTAGAGTCTTTAGCATCATTAGCATGGAATAGCTATTAGGATGGTGCACGCAGAAGCTCTGTCACCTTATAGGAGGAAAAACTGCGTCCGTATGAAGACTTTGATTTATGTAAACCTCTTGGGTTAAACTTGAGTTACACAATTACCGCAGCATTAGACTATTTAGCAAGGTGACACGTTCAGAATAATTTTAGTAGCCAGTTCACATTTCTGCTTTAATTGTAGTATAGAGCAAAAGTTTAAGATAATAGAAGCGTTGCAGAGTCAATCGTGTTGTGTTCAGCTGGCAGCAAGAGTGATTTTCTCTGTACTTAGTAAAACAAAATGAACATGTTTTCAAAACCTGTATCATTTTAAAACACAATGTGAAGATTATAAATGTGGCATTGGAAATGGTCCAAAATAAGTTATAATGAAATTGTTTTTGTCTTTTAAAATAATCCAAATAGTAGGGGAATAAGAACCTAGCCGATACGGATCAGATTTACAGTAAAATTGAGAAAATACAGGTAAAACTCTTGATAATAAATTATTTAAGCACTCAAATGCAAAAAAAATATTTAAACTATGTGCATTCAGGTAAATCCAATGATTATTTTTGTGTATACAAATAGTGGCACCTGATTTAATAATTATAAATAAACCTGAATGATTTAAAGGATTTATTTTTTGTAATATTTTCAAATTTACATTATCAAAAGGCCAAATACTCAACACTGCATACACACATTAAGGCCTGAAAATGCAAATATTTTTCCCTCTGAATTTCATTTTTATAATCTGTATAATGTTATCAGACTGAGTATTTTAAGCTATTTTTTAAATCATATGTGTTTTACTACATATACTTTTGCATTTTTATCTCATCCCACATCACACAGATTTTGCTACATTTTATTGTTTTGGTTTCCTTTTATTCTAGTTTTATTATAGAAAAAAAAATGCACAGCTTCATTTCTTAGAAGCAATGCAGTCTTTTTCATTCTAAAGGGAAATAGGAAAAAACTAATACATCAGTGTTGAGAAACTTACATGTGGGTAAGGTAATGAGAATTTGGGTTAACCATGAAAATAGAAAATTATGGTAATCTACATCTATCATTACAACTAAACAAAATACTAAATTTCATGTCTATGTAATGATTATGGCACCTGTATTTTTCTCACTGTAATCATAAAAATATGTTGTACTTGACAATTTTTCCTTTTCTTAAAATTTGTCATCTTTTCTTCATGACATTTAACAAATTTAACGAGTTTGACCTGCCAGCATTAAACCTCATTTGTTTAAAGAGGGTAAAAAAGAAAGAATGAACAGAAAGTCTCAACAAATGAATAATATATGACAATATAAACACAATAAAAAATAATTTAGCTGATGTCCAGCCATATTCACATTATTATATAGCACTGTTCATCCCCATGCCACTGTTTCTTGACCTCCACTGCATCTCCTTTGTATCACCATGCAGCCACAGTAGAAGTAAATTCATCCAAATCAGTCTTCAGCATAGCATCACAGACAAACACATTTCCAGACATTTATTTATACATATGGGAAATAATATAGGCTAATATCCCTGGCTTACTGCACCGAGTCTTCATATTTGCAATATTGGATTATTATTATTGAGGTTAGTAAACTACATACAGGGCAAACCCCAGAGTCTAACACTGCCCTGGAGCAAACTACAAAAAGGCTTATCTCACTATTTTGTTTGCCACAAAGACAGCCATGTATCTGATTCTTAATAATGGAGAAATATATGAGACATGGCATCCTATTCCCAGTAAGACTGCTGTACAAGTGCATTTGTTGGAAATTAGACTGGACATGAAAGTATCACAACAGGAACTCATTTGTAATGAATTGCAGGAGTATAACAACAACAAATATAAAAAATGAGGGTAAACTTAAATCATAGAAATATCCTTCTATATTAACAATACACACCACTTACCCTAGGTCATACTGTTTTCTTTCATTCAAAATCTATAATACAACATTAACGCATTAAATAGCGCTTCTACTCAGTTACTTTGTGCATGATGCCTTTCTGGGGCTGTAAGTGGAACTGAACAGAGGAAAATATATATATATATATATATATAGTCGTATGTTAAAGTTCATGATGGTCAAATAGTCCTTTCTTTAAGGACAGTCTGCAAAAACCTTTTTATCATGAATGTCCAAAACCAAAACCTCTCTTGAATCAGTAGCTTGGAAAGACATTTGTTGAGAGATTAAACTTTTCAGACTCTTTATGATGACTACTGTGAACAGTGCTGACTTTCTGAATTTCTGTAGAGTGCATTATTCTACATCAAAACATCTGAATGACTGACAAGTGTACACTATCAAAAAACATATGTTTGTATGGGCTAGATTAAATGATCGATTAATGAGAGTGAACACATTGGACCAAGTTTTTCAGTCTCTTTAATCACTTTTCCATGATACCTAGACTCAGCTCTGCTTGTCTTTTTTGATTTTTCCATTAGAAAAACATGTTATTATGACTCCGTCAAGGTTTCAAGCGAGCTGAGTCGAGCCCAGATGGTGTCTTAATATGCTGCAGACTACTGTTTGGTCAATGAGAATTGTCACCATCACCCCATACACAGATGATAACGGTCACTACAAGGTTAGCTTACCCTCTTGTGTCACCTCAAGACTGATACAGTATTTCCCAAACTCTGTTTTTTCTGCAGTTTTTTGTCTTGCTGCCATCAACCTCTTTGTTTTCTGCACATTGCACCAGTTTCATGCAACATCACTATGACGACCAGCTACACTGAGGGAGTACTGCAATTGCTGTAGAAAATGAGGAAGCTGGTACTAAAAGCCGAGCCGCACTATGCAATGGAAGTGCTTCTATGTCAGTGAAACTACTGAAAGTGATGAACAATAGAATGATTCTATAATTATTATGAAATCTTTTTAGCATTAACAATAAACTTCATATGCAAAACCCTTCGTATGTAAAAATGCAATGACAAAAGCTCGCTATAGCTATTCATACTAACTTGCTGAGGAGTTGCTATAAATATAATTACAGTTTATTATTAAATAATCATTGCTGTTCTATTTTATGCTATTACTAACATCTCTGAACTGATATGTCTTATCATTTTGTGCTACTACTTTTCACTTCTATTTCCTTTGAATTTGGACTCAATGGAAGGCAGCTGGAAAGCTGGACTTTTGCACAGTACTGTACATCTCATGAGTATTATGTTGGATATTGCAGATTAATGTTTAATTTAGAAATGATGGTAATATGATGTTATTATTCTGTAGATTTTAAACAGGTTGTAGGAAGCTTTTTCCAAAGGGTTCTTCAGAAAGACTTTAATAATTCTGCACTATCCAAAGAATTCTTAGAATTCTACACTAACCAAAAGGCTAAGACCCCTAAGAGTTATGCTTATATGATGAAGTAATGAAAGGGATGCTAATCAACAGTGAGTTTTTTAGTCTTTGTATGTGCAGAAGTGTCTGTATTGTATAGGTGTACTGTACGTGTAGAGCTTTCACCATACTCTCTATCTCCACCTCTCTCTCTCTCTCTGTTCACTGTCTCTATCTGTCTCGGCCCGCTCCTCTCTCTGCACTGCGTCTGTGGGTAATGTGATTGGACTGTGTCTGCTGGCAGCCGGGCCTGTGTGTTGCTCGCAGGCAAACGGCTACGTGGCTTTCATTGTGGAGCACGAGTTGCAGTGAGCAGCCAGAGATCGGAGCAGAAGGCTCTCCGTTCCGCTGCTCTCTGCCGCCCGCCGTCCTGACAGCGCTCTGGCTACAGCCCGCAACATCCTGACATATGCCGCGAATCGTTTGCTCTCACTGAGCCACGCCAAAGTCCGCCAGTGTGACGGGAGACAGTGTACAGCTGTCTGCTGAACGAGACGGGGTGAAACACACACACGGGACAGCACATGCACACACACACACACACACACACACACATATACAAACAGCAAGACGCACACATATGCTCACATACATACAGAAGCATAGACTTGTATGCACATTATTGGGGGCCCCACTTAAACAGTGATATGCAGTACTGCGCAAAAGTCAGAGACCACCCCATGATTTATTTTATTTTCCCTCCAAACAGACTAACTATAACTACATATAATATAAAGTTTTCAGTGTTGTAGTGTTTCGGACTTGCTTTCAGATGTTCCGAGAAGTCTGCAGGGATATATTTCCACAGTTCAGTCTTAGAAGTTGGTGCATGTTCTCCTCATGATTCAGTAATCTCAAATTCATTTAATGATGTTGAGGTCTGGACTTTTGGGTGGTTAGTCCACTGTTCTGAGGACGCCAGCAGTTTCTTTGTTTGATCAGCAAAATTTCTTTCTTTCTTTCTTTCTTTCTTTCTTTCTGTTTACTTTGTTTTATCAGTAATGACTTCTTGACAGCTACACATCCTTTCAGACCCATAGTGGTGAGTTAACTTATCACTTATCACTTGTGGATTTTTTAAAGGAGCAATTTGCGAGATGATGCAACTTGTCAAATTCATACTCCAACATATCACCAGAGAATGCATAGTCCGTTCTCTTCCCCCCTTAATTTCTGCCAGTCTAAAAATTGCAAGTTCAGCAACACACTTCATCCCTTTACTCACCAGGACATCTACAGCTGTGGGTCATGATATCTAGAAAGCAAATATGCTCGTTTTGTTTGTTATACAAAACAAATGAAGTCACGTGTATCTTTTGGTTTTATATGCAATGTTGGAGGTTGAAAATACTGTTAAAGCCATAAAAGCCAGTGTTCTTTGAGTACTTTGATTCTTTACATTCTGTATGTAACTGTCTGCCCTGCATGTACGGTCATATGCAGAAGTTTAAAGGAGCTGTTTGTAAGATTATGCAATCTATCATTTATTCTCCAAACTCTAGGGGGCAACATATAATCAGAAAATTGTGGTGTCCTTCCCCTCTAACAGTTATACTTTCTTGGTATTTATATTATTTCTTTTTACTGTCAAATGTGTTTTGTTGCCATAAGGAGCTGGTGGCAGTGATGATAATAGTCGCTTGCCAAGAGCTTTAGCCATCATTGTGGTAACTCTTTGTGTCCTTAAATGATCTAACCAGGAGCAGCACCTTCAACATGATTCACAAGAGATTAGAAGATGCTGTCAGATCAGTACTACTTCTTTATCATCTCATGTTAGACTGATGAAAGAAGATGTTACATTAACATTTCCTTCAGTTTGCCTTCTTGCTTATACTTAATGACTAGAATGTTGGAAATTAAAACAAATGAAGGGTTGTCTATGACTTTTGCATAACACTGCACATTCCAACAGTATTATATACAAATCGCTGTTCAATAGTTGGAATCACTATTTTGAAAACTACAAAACTTTTTGTTGCAGTTACCAGTATAACATAGAAATGACTGTAATGTGATGTTTTAATTCTACCAGCTGTTGTAGGAAGCTGTAAAATGTAAGAATGATGACTGGAGGTGATTCCATAATAATTATGAAAGCTGCATACCATTGAAAATGAAAATAATGTCCAGAATGCCAATAGCCAAACCTAGCTGATCAAATAGCAATTCATAGATATTTGTCTCCTGTGACAATAATACTTTAAAAATATATTTATAGTTTATGTTATAACTCTTTTTACATTATTGTTTTGAATTGTGAATAAATCATTCATTTACAGTCTATGCTACAACTGTTAATATATCAAATGATACCTTTTTAACTGTATATGTACCTCAGTGAATGTAACTAGAAGTAACTAAAAAGAAAAAGTTGTCTTTTTAAAGCTGTCAAAAAGTCAATTTCATACCATCTTGCTACTTCCTACTTTGTATACTTAAATAGGGGCCCAAATAGGGGTCTTTGAAAAACAAGATTCAGCAAGATTCAGTTTAGCATTTCATTCATTCATTCATTCATTCATTCATTAGCAGTTCTTTAGCAACCCAAAATGGCTCTTTGTGGTAGCACTGCAAAGATCACCTTTTTAAACTACTTTACTTCCAGAATTTAAAAATGTTGGTTTTTCCTTCTTTGCTCTGACATTCCTAAAAAAGTCAAGACATTTTAGTCCTTAGAATTTGTGTCCACACACACACACACACACACACACACACACACACACACACACACACACACACACACACACACACACACAGCTTTGTGAACAAAGTAAAAAAAGGTCAGAGAACACATTATATTTGCAGTATTGTGATATGTGCCCAACCTGTCTGCAGCATCTAGCATCAGAGCACAGACAGCCAAATAGTGCAGCATTTTCAGCATGGCACATATTCCTCCTAAATACCATACACAGCAGACAGGTCTGTCACACGTCCCAAACGGAGCACAGTTCCTGCAGTCTCTGCCCTTTTTAACCTTCCTACAACAGCCTCTGGCATCGGGTGCCATAATAACACCATGTGTACAAACGCCAGTTTACTTCAAGCAGAAGTAGGTTGGCTGACAGAGCTGATCTCAGAAACAGAGCTTTAGAACTCTGCTGCTGTTTGTCTGCGCTATCAGAACGCATCCACTCTTGTTTCCAAGGTTCATAAACAGCCTCTTTTGGTAAATGATTTAAGCAATCATTGCAAGTTCCTTTATTTTCATATAGAAAAACAATTTTAAGAAAAACATTTAATGGTATAGAATATACTTTTGTTAATTTTTACAAATGTTTCTTTACTGAAAACAAACAAAGATATTTAATGAAATGCATGAAACAAAGCATATACAAATGGATGTGGCAGATGACGGTATGTTAAAAAAACAGAACACATTCGGGATGACTCAATACCACTTTTTCATATCCGATAAAAATACTGAAACCGAAACATACATTTTTTGCTTACACAAATACCAATCAGATACAATCTTTTTTCCTTTCATAAAGTAAGCTCTTAAAAATACAATTGTCTGGATGCACTTTGCTTAACCTACCCATTCAAATAACATCATGCCTAAACTATAAAACAAATAATCCAGGAATACATAGCCCACAACATGACTCAGTTATGGAATACTGCTGTTTGTTTTTCTTTTTCCACACGCAGGACATTTAGTATCAATTTAAACTGGTCAGCAAAATCCAACATTCAGAATTACATCTCAATTGCTGCTTTATGCAAAGGTTCATTTAAGCATGTAGGTAATAGTTTAGGCTAATGGATCACAAAAGAAATAATTTTTAAAACATAATTTCAAACATATAGCCGATAGTCAAATTGGTTCACCCATTAAAAGATTCTTTATGGGATAAGGATGGATTCAAATCTTTGGAACTATGCTATTGATCCAAAGAATCCTTATTGATAACCTTTTTGAGAGGTCCATATGATTTTTAAATGACCCATTTTTTCTCATAAGTGTGCAGTTTTTTATCACAAAAATGGTTATAATTCATCTTTGCATGACTCTTTTTCAACACTTCATTATTCTTTACAATACAACCGGCTGTTACTGCGCTGATATGCCTGTGTATTGCTTCTTTTAAAAAATATATGGCAGAATATTCTGGACTTGCAAATGTTGCAATGTGCAAGCGCATCATTAAAGACAAGTGAATAATGTGTGCTTGCTTTTCTATGTATGATGCCTGATACAATTAAAGTAAAAAAACGTGCTTTTTTTAAAGATCTTATTGATCTGACTTGGACATATGCTTACAACTGAATTTCCTCATGGTGGTGCTTCACCTGTGCCAAAATGAAAATGCAATCTGCAATCAACCTGGAAGTAGTGTACATTGGTTGTCCACTAGTTTTACGATGCATAGTGAATAAAGTGAACTATATAGGAAATCTAATTGTCCACTGAGAATTCCGACACTACAAAATGGCCGACACCCTGAATAGAGCACTAAACGGTAACTAGGGTGTGATTTCAGACACACCCATGCCAGAGCTGAAACTCATCTTAGTACTTCACTGAAAACACTGAATTCAGTCTGCAGGATTTCGCAGGAAACTGAGCTGTTTCAGCGCCAGTATGCTTTCCTCAATTATAAATAATGGTTTTGATTTTTAGCAGTTGCCTTAGGAGAACTATATTACATGCAATAAAAGCAAAACATTATTTCTTCTGAGGGAGCAATTTCTTCCTGTTAGCTAACAATAGCGTTTGGCTAGCTAACTTATTTGTCTTGTGTTATAATCCAGACATTTTAAAGAGCACAGACTAGGGTACTTGAAAGTGGGACTCTAAGGGGATGTAGCCCTGTTAATGGGTTTCTGGTGCCACCAACAATGGGGTTTAGTGTTTTAAGCACAATAGTTTAAGCACAATGGGGTTTTGTCTTGTCATAGTCTTGAGCATAGAAGCCTGATGTGTGAACAGATAAAGACTAATTTATAATCGCTGATCATATAATCATATAATCAATCAGTATTTCTATGGCAAGGATCGTGCTGTGGTAAATAAAAATGTCCAGAACATGATACGTTTTGTTTTGTGTACTTTTTTCATCAAAATATCACTGAATCCTCTGAATTATGAGGTTTCAAAAGTAATACCAATTTGACGTCACTGAACTATGGAAAAGTAAAGTGGACTATGCTGGTGTTCTAACAAGTTGTGCTATCAAAATCTCCTACCACAGCACATAATATAAGATAATAGATAATTCAATACATTGAATTGTAGGATATAGCCTAAATCTCCTTATCAAACGTGCCTCAGACATTACGAGGCTGAAGTCAGCATCTTGTTCTTCAGCATCTTGCTCAAGAAATTTTCCTATTCCACTCTAAATGGTGCAGCAGTTGTGATTAGCTACAATTACAATCCCCACAAAGTAAGTCCAGTCTATTGTTTCTGTAAAACAGCAAAAATATGTTAATGGGTAATAAGTAGCCTATTATAATATTAGCATACACTCTGTCAATCCATAAATGTCTTTTATCCCCTTTTCCCTTACCCCGCTTCAGAGTCTTCACCCCTATATTTGTCATTTTTTCTGAGTCAACTAGCTAACCATGATTCTTTCTTTCACCAATTTTAGCTCCTTGCTTTCAACAGACCCCCCCAACCAAGCTTTTCTGTTGCCATCAGAATAATAAAAGCCCAAACCAATTACCGGCTAAATGTTCTCAGTATCCAGATGTTGAGATGAGAGGGGATGGGGACTGAGAAGGAGGTGTGCAGGGGGATAAAAGTAGAGAAAGAAAGAACACAGTGAAAATAGGTCATATGCATGTGCGTCTGATCGCCGAAGCATAGCCGCAGCATTTCATGCTACATTAGGCCGCTTTTTAAAAGCTAATCTGCCGGCGTGAACGTTTTCTGCTTAATTTCATGGAGGTGCAGCCTGGCTACCTGGTGCCAGGGTAGAGTGCTGGAGCGTAGAGTACGACTACGCCACCTATTAAAACTCCCAAGGGGCCGTGGGCCTGCAGAGAGACAGCGATCTGTACTGGTCTGGTCTGCTTCTGTGTACAGGACTGTGGGAGAGAATAACAGCAAGATGTCATTATGGATTCCAACTGCACTGCTGGTAGCGTTTCATGTGGAAAGCACAAACATGGAGCAGCAGCATGCTTGTTTAGTCTATGCTAAACTGGGGGTTTCAGATAAAAAACGTCTGTCTATCTATCTATCTATCTATCTATCTATCTATCTATCTATCTATCTATCTATCTATCTATCTATCTATCTAAAAAGGGTCTAATTAGTCCCTTAAATGATTAATCTCAGATGAAAATGCATGAAATAAAAAGGAATGGATGGTAATAAAACAGAACATTTCAGAAACATAATTTCTAAAAACTATAGTGTTATTTTTAATATTACCCGCTTGTTGAGTTTGTTTAAATCATCAATCAAAAACCACATTTTTTTAATGAGCTCAGTGGCCTTTTTTCAGATGGGAAGATGTGAGTTTCCCTCTAAAATATCCTGCAAAGTCATTGCTATCTACTATATTTTCAATTCAACATTTTTCCAGTCTGTTTCTGCTGTTAATGTTCTGTGCTATATCCACATTGATCATTATCACTCTTCTCTTTCTCAAAGCCATTGGGGGGAGGTTTGTGAATTAAAAGCATTTAACCTGACTCTGACTGAGCTCCATTCGCTGCATAATAACGCTGCTGCCCTGAAGCTAAGTGCTAATCAACCCTAACCCCCCCCCCCCCCCTCCCCCCATTCCCTTTTAATTGGACGCATCCAGCTGATTTGGCAATGGAGCCCCTTTACAAGTACGTACCAAGATCATTGATTTGAGAAATGATCCAGTAGACTGTAAGTTATGATTGGGTGGGTTCATAATGGCATTAGTGGGGCCGGAGCGCCGATGCCGTGTTTGCTAATTGTGGCTAATTTACTGTGAAGTTTGTCTCAGGATGGAGATGTTTGGGGACTTCCCTAATGGCGCTTAAGCATGCAAAGTGAGGCCCATCAAACATTTTATTAGTAGCACAATAGGGGAGGAAAAAATGTTATGTGATGTAGTAATTGTTTAAAGTACGGATAGACAGCAGCTGGAAACACTGGTCAGGTCTAGTGGAGATGGCTAGACATTGTTAAGACATAAAGACAATGAAAAAAAACTAGAAGAAGGTGTTGAAACTGAGGCAACTGGCAAAACAGAATGCTGCACTACATATACTACTTTCTTAATAAAGAGCACAATTTTGAAGGATTCGATGAAGACTTACTGCGATGAAGTCTTTCTAGCAGCTGAAGTCACACCCTAACCAAGCCAGCCCAAGCAGTCAGCAAGCTTCTTTGGCCTGCAGATAGAAATAAGAAACACTGAGAATTCCTAGCTGTGTTCCAACCATTTAACCACAGTGTGTGCTCATATTGTGAGGCACGATGGAAATAAAACACATTGTGAATTATATAGATTAAGGGAATTTGTAATTCAGTGCAGAAACCTGTTCCAGTTTACCATGCCGGTCCTAAAAGTAGTCTTTTAGGCATGCTTAGGCCAGTACTCTATCCCTGCATACTTGTGAACATGCTAGTTGGGGCCATTAGCCTAATGATGGTGAATTAAGGTTAATCCACCTCTAACCATTCCATATCACCTACCATACCTGCCCATTAAGATGATATTTAAAATGATGTATGGGAGAAAACTTTGAGTATGGCGCAAGATTTCCCCACTCCTACATAAAAAAACTCTTACTCTGAAATGGCATGAATGGATTTGGGTACCTCAGATAAGTAGTAGAGGTGATCCGGCTCGTTAAATCCCAGAAGGTGGCCTTTGAACATTCAAGGTCAGTGCAGAACCCTTAAGAGGAGGGTCACTGTACTATAATTCAGAATTAATTTTCAGTAGAACTGGCCAGCCAAATTCCTCCAGGTCTAGAACACACTTAAGAATGAAAACAGAACAACAGCAAAACGTAGCCAGACCTGCACGTCTGCAGATTCCAGCATAACCAAATAAAATAAGTAATCTACATCAGTGTAGACAACCCTGAGGACATAAACACACTGATAGCTGAACTCTAGCCGAAGATTTGTACTCCAAGCAAGAAACTGCCATATTTTGTTTAGTAAACACTCAGCACATAGTGGGGTTGCCCTTCTTGATGTAGTGCTTGCCTTATGGACTCCTTCATAGCTGTGGTTTCGATTACACACAATACCCTCAATAAAATAGACTGTTCCAACAAACTGTCAATGTGATGAGCTGGTAGGCCAGATCTATCTCAGCCAGTCACTGGTATTCATCAAGGGACCTGCTGTACCAGTGAGAGGAGGCTATCTGCTGCACAGGGCAGCTTTTTTGGGTAGGACAGCTAAATTTAAACTGGGACAGTAATCTCCATTCCACTAAGTCATTTACTGGGGTACAATTTGTTATTGCAGTCTCAAATTGTTCCAGCCTACATTTAAATGTTATGCTCTGTAAACCAATGTTAAAAAGTTTTATGGCTAGGAATCCAAAAGAGCATAGGTGACCCTTGATCTCCCCTCAATACTTGATGTCTCCTAGCTGGCAAAACACAATTGGCAGTGTTCTGTTCAGTGTTCCTAGTGCACTGAGCTGTGCAATGACACTGTGTCAATGGCGGTTGGAAACAATGCAATGGCTAATTCAAATGATTTTGAGGGTTAGGGTTATGCAAGCCTTCACCTTTCCAGCTTTGGTAGAAGTGTGTAATTGGAGAAAAAACAAAATAGTGGGTGGGAATTTGCTTCAACTAAAATCGGAGAAAAAAATGGTTGTAGTAAATCAAAATCCAAATTGTGGATTGTGATTTGTTATACATGCAAATTCCAATATTGCAAATATGAGAGCTCAGCATCAGTGATTTGTAGGATAGAAACAGATACATAATTAATCTTTTTTGCCTATTAATCTACATCATTCAGGTGTCAGTCTCTACAGGACAGTTTAATGAGGTGAAATTGTTGATATAAGAACACACATAGGCCCAATGACCACCTCGTGGCAAGATAAAAAGGTTAGGAACATGAGGGTACCCTCACTCATTAAACTAACTATTTAGCCGTTCACTTTGCCTCTTTCTTTCTATAGGCACCAGGCTTAATGATATTCAACTCCACCATACAGGCTATACAGAAGTCCTTTTTAGAGCAAACCAACTTTATTTCAAGGCCAGTTATTCTTTTTCCCTTCTCTAACACCGCAGAAAGAGGTTGCTGCTCCCTGTACGAACTTCTCACCTCCCTCTTACCTCTCCATCTTTCCCCTTCTCTGTCCCCATCCCTTCTTTTTTCTGGACGTATTATTTCATTTAAACTTCAATCCTATTTACAGCCCCTCTTTCCCCTCGAACAGCCTTAGGCTATCAAACAATTCATCCAACAGCTCTGTGAGCCTGCTCCACATCATAAAGCTGCAGCAGGAATACATGGAGAGAGAGAGAAAAAGAGAGAGAGAGAGAGAGAGAGAGAGAGAGAAAGAGGAGAGAATCTCTGACTTTGTCTGTCCCCAGTCCTCCATGCTGACATCTGTGTTGGTGAGGCATCTTTGCCTGTTTGGTGTATGCTAAAGTACAATAAATAATTAAAGAAGCTGATAAGACAGACTAAAGATTTTGTACTCACCTCTACACTTAAGTGTTCCCATGTAGTCAATTTTACTCCTACACTGTGCCATGATGTTGGTTAGTTCGCACTGGACATTGATGTGATAATATGCATTGATTATACAAAAAGCTTTTGCTGTCCATATTTGTTTTTGGCAGTAATGGATAAGTCAATGTAACATATAGATGTTTATTAGTCCAACAGAATGTAATGTTTTCAAAGTTAAAATATTTAATCTCTTTGGGTATATATTGCACAAGCAGCAAGAATAAAAGGCATAGTTTTTTTATGCACACAAGCAATGTGAAAGTTTACAGTGTTTAAAATAGAAGAATGCTGTGCATGATACTCTTCAATGCAAGCAATGTGATCACTGCATCTGGTGTAATATGGGTTTAAGGATCATCCTGTTTGAAATCTGACTAAGAAAGCTGGACTCAGTAATTGGTAATCTCAAAGCATATATACATAAATATGTTAGTAGCATAAACACAGCCATCACAAGAGTTTGAGTTTTACTTTATTTTTACGTAACATCTTATTCTTATTCTTATCCAATTATTGTCTGACTCATGTAGACCTCGAGTTTTACTATTATGTGATTAATCAAGTGCATATAAATGCAGTGAACAGATTACAAAATTAGCTATAGGATTATTAAATGCATGTAAACGTGCTCACTGTTTAACAATCTGACACTGACTAACAATCACACAAAATACAAATAAACTACAGTCTGGACTGCTTACACAACAGCAAAAAACAGCCCTGTCACCAACACTTGGTGCAACATTTTCATGTTAACCATGTCAAGTTAATGTGATGAGACTTAATTTCACTTCTACAGTATTTGTACATATACAAACAAGGTAAAGGACAGTCATCTGAGAAAATTAATGTTACTAGGTTTTGGTATGACAATGATAATATGTACATGCGGGTGCACTGGCATATACATAAATATACACACACACACAACCATAGACACACACACACACACACATACATACTCACACACACCAGATGTGAGATGCCTCAACATTAAGAACACACCTGCAAGAACATGTACAAATCAGCCTTTTCTGTAATTACCAGACTAGAAGTAAAGAGACCCTAACTGTTACAATTTACCTTCAGCTTTTGTTCATCCCTAGTAATACTCAGACATATAAAAATATGTAAAACTGTGAAAAGAGAGTAAGACAATGATGCTGCTGTTTGCTTACTTGGCAGTATTTTGACACATGTCACGTTACTGTATGGTCTGTCTGACAGAGGCAGACAATGTAGTAGCATACACTGAATGAAATGAACGTCCCTTTAAAGGAGCATGTGTTTGTGTGTAAAGGAAAATCAAAAGAAAGACCCTTTTTTAAAGTGTACGACGTGGATGTATGCTGCGTAGAACTGTCATGTTAAGTGTGAGGATATGACACACAGATACCTTCATGTGAAAGAACAGAGGTATCAAACTGTCAGCGAACGAAGAGAAGACAATGAAGTCTAGTAGGACGAAAAAAGTAACAGCAGAAAACATTAGGAAAATCCGCAACTATGGTAGGAGGGAGAGAGAAAAGAAGTTGAGGAGGAAAAGAGAGAAAGAGATAGAGAGAGAGAGAGAAAAGAAGGAAAGAAAGAACCTCGAAGGAAGCCCCTCTTTTTCTCCCCATCCGTTGTTCTAATTGGTGCCCCGTGTGAGGGCATGTTGTCCACATCAGCAGAAAGATGGCTGCTCTCATCTCCGGCATTCAGGATGAAACAACACGCCCATCATCGGCTGCGTTTCTGCTTTCCTGCTTCCCCAATTAAAGCTCGCCGCATAAACAACTGTCGCAGCTACGTTTGAGGCGAACCGTCTGCAGACGCCTCTGACTGACACGCTCAGGTATGCATTAGGCAAATCCTGCCATTAAGGCGCGGAATTACCTGGACAGGGCTTCTAGCATCGTCATCCTGGTTCTCCTGGAAAAAAAAAATGTAAGCCTTGATGTCAAACGGAAGTGCCCTTAGCTCTAGCACGACAGACCCAGTTTGATCTCTTTTAAAAAGCTATCGCTGGAAAGGAACAATGAAAGGGAAGAAAAAACAAGGAAGACCAAAGAACTGCAGAACAGGTAGAGTAGTTTGGACGACGGTTTGGATGGCAGTATCAAAAGGAAGGCCCTGTTTTTCTATCGACAAGTAGCTCTACTTTTAGGTTCCCTCATACAGGCCTGTTTTGAATACCATAGACTAAGATTTGACTGCTGGACACAACACAAACTTCCCTCTGTGAGTAGAAAAGTGTCAGGAAGAGAGAACGAGAGAGAAGTAGAAGTTAGAGATTGCTGAATTTGTCTGAATGAACTGGTTTATTCTCTTTGATATAGTACATTGTAGTCCTCAATGTCCAAACAATGACACAGGGAAAGTTACAGCAGGACATTTTCTTACACTTCACATATGCCAGAAGATTTGTGTTCTCCTCTCAAAACTGCACACAAGTTCTCATTAAGCAGCATACATGTTTATTTATTTATTTGTTGTTTCTTATTTTTGCAAAATGGAACTGGATATATGTGTATGAGTGAATGAACTCTACATGCCTGCAAGTGTGTGTGTGTGTGCATGTGTGTGTGTGTGATGTTAGGAATGTGAAAGAGGCAGAGAAAGAAAGAGAGAGAGGGAATGAAGGGGGGTGAAAAGGAGATGTGAAATCATTTGACTGCTGACTGTCCTGCTGGGTAGCCTGAGGCTCTACCACATTTCCATTGAGGTACTTTATGATCAGGCCACTATGTTATTGAAATATTATCTCTTTAGTGCCGGCTCATTCGGCCTCAGAACTGAGGCCTCGCTCTGCACCCATACACACCAAGCAGCAAACAGAGGGCACATGCTATTTAGGACACAGCCTCCCTTTGATCCCAGCCAAAGTCATATCTGTGGTCCGACTGGGAAGGAAATAAGATAGACAGCTTTTATATTCCACATTAATATAGTGAAATATTTGATCTATGTAAGTGTGACCAACTGCAGATATTCCATTGACTGATTCATCTTCTTAGACAAACTTGTGGTAAAAACTGTAAAACTCTATAAATTTGGTAATAATTACAATTAGGGATATGTCAATCCATTTCTTTGCCACCCAACCAATCTGAGCCATGTACTTTAATGTATAGGCCAATATGGTCTAATTGTTCTGTTATCATAGTTAATGCAACCAACTTGGGTAAAATATAATAGGTGGCCACTTACTACAGTATCTAGACTGTTTTTTTGTTTTTTTGGCCTACTACTTTTTATTGTCCATTTTACACTGTGTGAATTTGGTTATATTATTAGCTTATGATTCAATTTGACTGAGCTACACCTGCTACAAGTTTTTTTTTTAGCTTTTCTCTAGTGAAATGATATGCAAATAATAGTATACACTCTGAACTATATTATTAACACTTTGATGCACAAGCTAAGCAAACCCCATGTAATGCACCGCTAGGGTCAAACTTGATTTCCTATGTTATTTTATGTATCGCTCAGCAACAATTTGGTATTCAATAATGAAATAAACTAATTTCAAGTCTTCTTAGTTCTTAATTCTTATTTATTTACTCCAAGAACAAAAATTGTGTTGTAAATATGTTTCTGACTGCAAATGTTTACAAATGTCAATAGTTTCTATCAATATCCATATTGATCCATATCAATATCCATAATAACCCTTGTTGTACATTAGAAGGCTAGTGATACAATTTTTTTTATTGAAAAATAAGGATTTGTGATGATCAAAAACAAGTAAATTGATGGATTCATGGAAACTTAAATGATAAAATGAATTTATTGCAAAGATAATAATAATCACTTTTGACCCAGGTTGTGCATCAAAGGGTTAAGGACACATCATAAATCTGACATAGACTTCAACTTCAACTGACATAGACCTTTCTTAGGAACAAATTTAAGAAAAAAGATTTTGGCGAATAAGCGTTAATGTTTTTTTAGAATGCACTGACAAATCTTGCAGTTTTATTGTGAAATACAACAAAAATGCATCCCATTATGTTGAGGCCGAGATAAAGGTCAGCTTGACTTAAATCAAGACCAGGTGCTATGTTCAGATGGAGTATGGAGTAAAGACCTGCTTTTGAAGTTCCACATGAATTGTGTGCATGCTTTCGCAATTTGGGTCTGGATTTTTAATCTTTGATTAAAAGCATTAGACCTTGCCTACATGGCAGCGGGAACACTATAACATGCAAAACTTTTGTTCTTTCGTTTTAGTAGTCAGTTTAATGCCCAGGTTCTCCTCTTTGTCCTGTATATACCTTCCGTCCTGTCTCAAAATAGCTAATCTTAGTTGTCCTAGCGGACCATATCCCTGCACTCACAGCTCTCTCTCTCTCTCTCTCTCTCTCTCTCTCTCTCTCTCTTTCTCTTCCTCTCTCTTTCTCTTCTGTCAGATTAAGATAAAGGTGAGCTGGTGCTGTCCCTGTTGGTTGGTGTGAATTAATTTTGCTGCTGCTGACAGAGTGATCTGAGAGTGCTGACTTTGTGGCCAACACAAAGTGGGTGTGTTCATTTTAAGTACATTTAAATTTGACCTTGCTTTCAGGGGTGAGGAGTTGAATCCTAAATGACTAGCATGTTCATCTTGCTTTGTTCATGGAACATATCAGCCAATCTATTGTTACTGACCTCTTCTTATAAAAATTGACTTACTCAGCACTAACACTTTAAACTCTAGGGGTTCAGTTAACCCTTTAAAACTTAAAAAAGATCTGTAGGTATGCCTACATTTCTCTGACATACCTCTCAGCCACTCACGATCACCTCTAAACATTGCTTTCACAGTGAAGTGAAGTGGAAAACAGCAATTTCTCAAAACATACCTAGAGCGAAATTGATGGTGGGAGTAAGTTAGTCAGACTTAGAAATGATGCATAGGTGTTACTGAAGAATGTATAATGCCTAACATATGCTATTCTGATCATCTGAAGGGTGATGATGCTTTTCTTCCATCCTTGAACCTGAAAACATTTTAAACTAAACTCTGTGGAAAGCTACACTCACAGCTCAGTGGCGAAACTGGCATGAGGCACACATATGCTGGAACCATGGTAAGCTAGACTGGTAACAATTGAAGAAGCAAAATGAAATCAGGACAGACATTAAAGCAACATCTAAAGCCGCCACTGTAGATATTAAGCAAGTGAGGGGTGGCTAGGGGGTGGGGTTCTAGACATTGCTCATTTTCTTACCCCTTGCCACAGCGCTGGGCAAGCCAACACTGGAGCTATGTTCAACACTGGAGCTATTATGTTCTGAGCAGGACTTTTACATGAGAGCATTCAACAAATAAAACAATACAAAGCATAGCATATATACAATCACGTTAATACTTATACTTTTAACTAATGTTATGTGATGTTACTAATGTTACTGTAATGTTTTAGTGTTCGAGGGAAATTTCAATGGTAACTAGCTTCAGTGTTGGCTTGAACAGTATAGCTTCCATTGCTAAAACCTACTGCTTTAACATCAAGTGACCAAAAGATTTTCCTAGTTTGATTTATGTGATTCATCCAGATCCCTTTTCAAGGAAAACCTCACTGAACATGTGACTATAAGAAAATAACACTCAAAAAATAAAGTAATATTATTATCTCATCCAAACTCATCCCAACTCATGACCAAATTGGTTCCCCAAACAATAGCATTGTTTCTCTATAACACTGTGTAAAAAAACATTTATTTATTTTTTCAGGTAATGGTCATCCTTGCTTTTTTTAATTAAGGTGTGACCCTTAAAAGCACTATATATGCAGTCTGTTATTCTAAGCCATTGCTACAATATATACAATGATATATGCTGAAACTGTATTTATACCGTGATGTAAATATTTGGTCATACCTCCTACAACTAATATCAGCAATCCTATTTTAAGGGACAAATACATAAGAAAAATGTATGCTTTTTTAAATAACTCTTCCCATATTCAGCTAAACTCTAAGCATAGTGACACATTCAGTGTTGATTTTGTGTTTAAACGTCATGACCAAATTCTGCTATATGGCTTTGTTCCTTTGCATTATTTCCTTTTTCTTTCACTTCTGCCAGAATGTTTGGTTTGCAGTCTTTGTCACTGCACAGTAACAGAGAATAAAGCAGAAAGGACTTAGGCTACTTTGTTTAGTCAGTGTGTATTTGTTTTATTGGAGCACGTGACTGCACCTCTTTGATACAAGTATAGATATCTTCCAAACCATCTAAAACCACATTAAATATGATGTGCAAATTCCCCAGCCGCTGCTGAACACACACACACATACACACATACACTGAGGCACTGCCTCACACTCCTTTCATCTTTTATTCACCACTTCTGAGTGGAGAAGGGAGAAAAAGAGAGAGAGAACAGATGAAGGGACGTAAGACGCATTTGCGTACTCATCTTTTTTCTTTTTCTTTTTTTTCCCCTCCTGCACAGAGCCGCAGCGACTCCGGCTCTAATAACATTTTCAGCAGTGTTTACTAATGTATCATTCATTAAGCCACAGCCGCCGCGCCGAAACATCATCCGTCTGGCAAAGTGGAGGTTATTATCGCCTTAAATCATCTGACAATATACCTGTGTGCCCCGGCCTGACAGTCACACACACCCTCACACACATTCACTCTCAGCTCTTTTTGCCCTAAGGGTCTTCAGGTCTTCTCCTCTTTATCTCTCTTTCCCTCTCCCACTCTCTTTTTCTCTCTCTCTCCCTCTCTCTCTCTTTCTCTCCTCTGCCCTGATGAGATATGAGTTCAGCCTCTGATGAATGTCATATTACCAGTGTCACTGGGTGAGAGCTACTGGCTGCTGCAAATAGTCTCTCTCTCTCTCTCTCTCTCTCTCTCTCTCTCGCTCGCTCGCTCTCTGACTCTCTCTTCTCTCTCTCTCTTTCTCTCTCTCTCTCTTTCTATCACTGTTCTATCTCTTCCTGTCAGCTTTCTCACTCTATTTTCAATCTCGATCCCCCACAACTATATCTTCTTTTTTTTCCTACCATACATCATTTTAAGAAAGTGCTATAGGTTCTCTCTCCCTCTCTTTCATTCGTTTCTCTCTCTCTCCCTTTCTCTTTTTCTCCCTCTCTTTCTACCTTTTCTGCCTCTGTCTCACTCTCTTATATTCACATTGACTTATTCTTCTCCAATAAGATCAAGTAGCTGTTTGTTTTTCTGCTAATATAATAGCAATATTAAATGGTTTACATTTACTAACATGACATATAAGAAATGGTGCGCATGGACCTGGGCAGTTGTTTACAACGCGGTGGGTGGTGGACAGAGATGAGAATTGTAAACACACACAGAGATCCATGGGTGAATGCTGGGTACAAAGCTTTATATATAATATGTGTTGCATGGGTCATTTGTACTGTACTGCCCTAGGACCGTTTAGTAGGTATTAGTGCAGTGTTGGTGTCTACCATCAGGGAGAGTTATATGGCTATGATAACCTGCTTACTCTCCCATCAGAACTCTGTATCAGAACTCAAAAGCTATGAATCCTGTATCGCCCATGCCAGTCCACAAACTCCATTCTCTTGCCTCGCTGAAACAGATCTTAAAGAATGTTGGAGGCAATACACAATACACCAGGGCACATAACAGTCAGAAGAGGCACGACAAATTCCACAACAAATAGCAAAGCTAACTGTTGCTGTCATAAGAAAACTCTGTTAACCTTTTTTTTCTCTGTTAACCTTTTTCTTTATATATATATATTTTTTTTTTTTTTTTTTTTTTTTTAAACAATAGAACTTTTTTTTATGTGAACATTTCCTGACTATAATGGACCAATAGATATTTGGAACCAATGCTTTTTTAACTCGTATTTAGAGATGTTCAGGTTTCTGTGCAGCAATGAAATGTTAGCTTCATTAAATAAATAAATGTGTTCCTCTTTCAAGTAAACAAACAGGCAAACAAAAATCTGAACCAAATAAAAATGAAACAACAGAAGACTAATTGCTCCTGCATTGCTATGACCTGTCGGCCTGAACTGGTTTTAGTCCACTGCTTTCCCTTGGCTACACTTAATGCAGCCACATACATCAGCATTGCTGTGCATTACTCATACAGAATGTGGCTGTAAGCTAATGAAGCATCACACATTTGTCACATCTGCCTACACAGCAAACTCTTTTCTTATTTTTTCTTCTGCACTTTTCTTAAGCATAGCATGAAAATGTTATACTCAAAATTTTCACACATACTACAGTCCAGCATTTAGCTCAGTTTCCTCCAGGATGCCGGCCAAGGACACGGTAGGGATTTTTAAGTGCCGAAATTTTACATAGCGTACATGTGATGTGTTTGACAACGTCATGCAAATTATTAGTCTTTTTTCATGTCAGTGCAATAATGAGGTGGGAGATGATAATACATACAAATAACTAACACATCAAAACACACTTCATCACTCTGCTGTCTCATTCTGGATAGACTTTCTGCATATAAACTGTGTGGTGACAAATATGATTTTTTTCACAGTGCAGATTTTGAAACTATAAATATTGTATTCAAAATAGTCATATCTTTTTCTTGCAACTATGATGATGTTTCATTTTAAAAGATGCTTGCAAGAGAATACATGAGAATACAATTATTTTGCATTCTTACTTTTTTAAAATGTTCATTTTAAAACTACTCTTGGTTTTTAATCTTTGAAATATGTAACATTTTTATGTAACATATAACATCTAAGTAATCACAAACACATTTACTGATGTTGAGATTTGGACTCTGGGATGGTCAGTCCATTGTTCTAAGAACACCAGCAGCTTCTTTGCTTGATATACAACTTTCTTTTCTCAGTAATGGCTTCTTGAGTTCTCACAGTGGAGGGATTGACAGAAACACCTGTGGAGTTTTTGTGTGGAGCTTGATTTTGTCCTCTCTGCTATAAGTACAGTTTTTCTGATGATGACAGTTTTTGTGGTCTACTTATATAAAGGTGGATCTGGCCTTCTAGTTCCAGCCAAAGTGCCCAGAACTCCAGCCTAAGTTCTCAGATTTCTCAGCCTTCCCTCAACCAGTCTTACCTCTCACTACCAAATGTTGAAGGAACTGTCTGAACCAGGGCTGAACTGGGACAGAAAATAGGCCCTAGCACTTTTGACCAGCCCGTCATATTTAGCAGAGCACAGCCGACCAGTACTTTATGTGTCCCATGAAGGAATGTATTTTACTATTATCATATAATAATTATCAAACAATAACTGCATCAAATAAAAAAAAAACATAACTTTTTTCCTTATTAGAAATTTACAGTAAATCATTACTTTTAGAAGCCTATTAAATAACCATTGTGGAAAGCAAAAAAGTAAATTTACACATACTGTAGTTCCAGCTCTTTTGTTTAAAATATGTATTTTCTGATATTTCCTGATATAGCAGCTCAATTCTAATTCTTCAGGTTAAAAAATGCTCCCTCCTTTAAAAAGTTATAACATGCATTTGGATTAGACAAAAAACGGGTCTGCTTTGCGCAATGCATCAGCTTTTGACACTGTCTTACTGTGGGCATACCTTTTGCTAATAATACTTTTATACACTTACTTTAGTAAAGCTTAAATTGTTTTTACTTATCATTTAGCAGTTTTAAGATCTGTTATTTCACTTGTTTGAGTGTTTTTAAAACATGTTTAACTGCAGCATAGAGGCTACAAATTCAAACTACTATGCAGCCTTTCAACTCACCTTTAGCCTAAATATCTAAAATGCTATGATGTAGCCTTAAATGGACATTTGCTGCTCAACCAACACCTCTCAGCCTTGACCGTTTGTTATTTTATCAGAAAAAGGTTCCGTACGTGGCTGTCAGAATTTGGGAAGTATGCAAATACCAATAAATACTCATACTAATCAATCTGCGTTACTCATCATTCTCATGTAATAGAGCTAACGTTATCTCTTTCACCTCAAAGTCCCTGTGTTATCCTAACATTACTACCTGCTTACGTACTACACTTTCCCGCTCGGTCTGTCCCTCAGGTTCTCTGTCAAAAGCCTGTATCTCTGGCTGCTCCTCTGCCCGCCCGCTGCTGCTGTCTTCATCTACAACCTGCTGTTGCTTGAGCTCTGCTGTCACAGAGAACGTGGAGGCTACAGCAGCGAACATGTCTGTGATCTTAGCACATTTTGCAGCATCTACAGTGACGCTTTTTAATCTCTTCGCACATAACTTCTCCGCACCCGCTTCTGCCCCTTCGCTTTCTCCATGTAGCCTCTCCTTTAACACACACACTCAACACTGAAACTAGCTGGAGTTACAGCGGACCACGCAGAGAAAGGGTTGGGGCCGCTTTCCTCCTATATCCTAATTGGTCTAGTCTACTGTCTATATTGAAGATGGATCAATGTCTAGGGAAGAAAAAAAATCCAACAGCATTGGCCCCTGAGCACTGTCGGGTCAGTGGGCAAATGCCCAGTATGCCAGATTGCCAGTCCAGCCCAGCTCTGAACTCACAAAGATCCCATTTAAACAAATGAAACCATAAAATTGTACCTTAACTTAGAGTAGATGAGTCATTTTTAAAATATCCTATTTTAAGGACAGTAGAGTTCACTTCTTTGGGTGTGTGTTCCATGATTTGGTTGGAATTGCACAAGACATTTTTTTTACATTTGTTTTATTGTACTTGGTTGATTTTACGGCTAGAACATGTATGTCCTGTCACCTCTAATATTTTAAGTATATTTAAAACTGCATCATTTCAACAATCATCATCTTGATTTGTTTTCCATTGTTGTCATTTAGAGTTAATACCTAGAGCTTAGAGGACTGTAAAAAAACACTGCTGTTTCATATGAGAAAACATTCATTAAATTAGGCTTTTTGAAATTATGCCTTCACTTTTCCGCAGTGGACAGTCTGAACTCTCTGCCTCTACAGAACAGTTCCAGCTCCCTCCAGCTTGACCACATTTCAAACTAAAACTTGCGCACAGGCTGACCTATAGAAACGCCTTTTGGCTTGTGAAAATTAAGCAGAAATTCTGTGTATTCTCTTCAATAATCTTGGCTTTAATTGGGTCTTGGGGAAACCCCCGAACTGCTTCCAAATTCATAATTTCTCTCTTTTTTTTACACTACTGTTAAGCACATGGCAGTTGCTTCACACATCCCTGCTTATCCAGACGTACTGAATGAATTCCTCTCTCCTCTGCCCCCTGTTTATTCATTTGGTTTGTGGGCAGAAACTAGCCCACATCATTAAAGCCTCCCTGAATATCTGAACATCCTTGATGCTCCTTCTCTCTCTGTCCCCCTCTCTTGCTCTCAGTCCCTTGTCTCTCCCTTCCTCCTTTCATTTTGTACTGTGGGGCGCCCACAGCTTATAATAAAAGGCATAGGATTTTAAATTAGAAATTAATTTGGATAATTTGTCTCCTACGAGCAGCCTCCTCTGACGCGCCTGCCAGGAATATGTTAATATATCATATTAAGTAATTGCTGGACCCAGATGCCCATGATTATAGCACTGAAGAGAGGGCCTCATCTAATTAGTGAAAGCAGCCTCACCCATGTTAACACCACAACACAGTCTGCTTAGAGCACTGAGGAGTCGGATGTGACAACCTTTCAGCATGTGCGCACACACACACACACACACACACACACACACACACACACACACAGATATGGATATGGAAAAACAGATTAAACAAAGTGTAAAAGATTATAGAAACATCTACACCTCCATTTGTGTATCTGTGTATAGGTGGGTGTGCAGAGAGAGAGAGAGAGAGAGAGATAATAAAAAGTAATAATATTTTCATCACTCACTTTTCTCATCCTCCTCTCTGCACCACTTTGCACATTATGCATACACACAAACCTTGTTTGTTGGGTGAAGGGAGGATATGGGCTGGTCTTCGTGTAAAGATATCCACTCCTACTGAAATGTTTGAAGAGGTTCAACTTAATGTAAGGCATGCTTTGTAGGATTTGTCTACAAATTAGAATATATATCATATCGTCGCTGTCCAATGAAAAACATGCATCTCCATTTTTGTCGATTTTCAGTTTTCTACATCATTTGAATACGACAGCTGCAGTTTACATTGTGAAAACATTTCATGATGACTGGACCAATAGAAATGCTTTTAAATCACTTGGGGAAAAAACTGGTTCCATTGACAAAAATTGTGTTGTTTTTTCGAGATTCACAGCAAGTAGCTAGTACAGTTAATGTTAGCTACTGGCAAGCCTCAAGTAACCAATGTTAAAATAGCTAACTACTAAAGCTAAATAGCTCATCTGTGCTTGTCTAGTTTATAACATGGAGGATCATTTTATTTTGCTGTGCTCATTTTAACCTGTTGCTTCTGTGTAAAACACTGCAGTGTCTCGCTGTAAACAAGCAAATCAGCTCAAGAAAAAATTTAAATGCATTCAAAAGCACGGTCAAAATCTCCATTACAAATCATAAATAGGACAGTCCTGAAAATTTAAAACCTGTATGACTTTAGAGAGAGGTGCACAAATTAGCACACTAGGTCACTTGCTACCTTGCTGAGCTGAACTTTGAACTCTAAAAACAAGCTAGCAAAGCCAGTTGGCTGTTGTTTCACTGGCAGATATATTTTGGCACATCACTTTCTTTTGGAACTGCAGCAACAACTCATCTTATTCATCAGTATTCAATCACAGAAAAGTCAAACTTTTGTCTCCTTCTCTGTTTGATTACGTTGATCATTTGTTTTATGTTAAAGGGGAATTGGTTATTAAGTGAGTACTGAATACTTTTGTTGGTGTTATGAAGCATTCTCTAAAGCAGCACTGTATCCCTCTGCCACATCATTTGACAGAATCATTATGTTAAGTTGTCTTGCTGCAATAGTCAGCAGGAAAACCTCATACAACCTCTAGAAATCAACCAATCTGCACTGCTTTTCTACCCACTGTTCTATAGGCTACTAAATACAACCAAGCTAGCACTGATGTAACTCATAATACAACCATTAAATAAATTTGTTAAGAAAATAGAAGTTAATATTTTTTTTGGCACAAAGACATCATTTTGTTCGCTTTCAGCCAGACAAAAGAAGCCATACTGATCTAAACCATCAAAATAGCCAGCTTTAGCTTTTAGTTTGTTGTTTCCTGTCATTCAAGTTATCCATTGTATTGATGATTTCAATACAGTTAATCAGTTACACTGTTGCATTTAGCAGTTTAGGCTTCTTTACACTTTCAAGAACATCACTGGCCTTTAAACTGGAATAGAACAGTATGCTGTAGCTGATCACTGTAAAAGTAAAATCTGTTCCTGTTAAACATGTACCTTTTGTTTGTTTGTTTTTACATAAATTTACAAGTAATGTTCTGGCAAACACAACATGGAGCACACAAATGAAATTCACTCACACACACATACAGGGTGATGGAAGACGCACACAAGGCTGCGTAAAAGGCACTCCAACCTGAGCTAAGCTCTACATTAGCCATTTGCCTGTGGGTAGTATTCCAGTGAAGCTGGAATAATATTCAATGCACATGAAAGAAAGCCACACATCACACAGTGGTGTTCTTGACCAAACATTCCTTAATCGCCTTTAAATTTCCCAGCAGCACTTTCTCTAACTGACATATGACCATGCTCTATTACTTAACGTGCTTGTTGGCCAGTTCTCCAAGTGTAATTTTCACTATTACAAATAGACTCACTTAGTTTTCACATAGGTCTGCACTTTAGAGCAGTTTTGCTGCCCTGCGTGCAGTGAATGCTACCTACTCTATTTAAGGCCATTACACAAATAGCATGGTTTAAGGAAATGTAGTCAATCAGCCAAGATATGCTTGGTGTCCAACATTTTTAGTATTGCGCTGGAGCTATCAGGATAAAGTAGCTAGTGCCTAATAGAAGCTACTACTGATAATTAGTAATCTCCGTAATGCCTTTAAAGTGCTTCTTGGAAGCTCCTAGTAAAGACCTTGAAGGTCAATAATACAAAGTAATATGTGTTCTAGCAGTTTTGGTCAAAATCGAGATGGACAGTAGTGGTTTATTTGCTTTGTTTTGTTTTTCTTTTTTAAAAGGATCCACTTAGTTACTACAACAGAATAAACGTAAAAGAATGGGTGATGTTCTTACTGAGTTCGAAGCATGCATAAAGAATATTGTCACTTTTTTTAAAAAAAAGGAGTCATAATACTGATATTGCTAAATGTAAGTTAATGCTACTGCTTATCAAATCGACGTCACTGAGCTACATGAAAGTACTGGTAGTGGTAATTGTACAGGAGAAGGAAGACGAATTTGACTCATAAAAGAAAATTGATGGAACTAGATTTTAAGCAATTTTGGACCATTTGTATTGGTTTACTTAGCATGAACTCTTTAACTGAAAGCAAACGGTAACCAGATTTTTTGAATGTAAAAAAAAGTTAATCAACTAAAATTTAGATACAAATTTTTTGCACAACAACATCCATATGTGATTTAAAAAAAAAAAAAAAAAAAAAAAAAATATACATAATGTATGTATATTAGATGTATATTAGAAATATATTATATATTAGAAATTTTGGGCCAGCATCAACTATAATTCATAAAATGGGAAAAAGTTTTCACCCAAGTATTTCTTTAAAAGCGCTCACAGGAGTTGATTCACTTCTCCAAGGACAGAACTTTCTATCAGTCACCAAGACTAAAACTTTCTCCAGGTTGTTCTGTAGTGTTGAAATCACAGTTGTGAGACACCCTGTCCAGGTCAAATGAGGCTCGGAACAGGATCAACATGCAATTAGTGCAAACGTGCATACTTAAAACAAGCACCCTGCCTCACATGCATTTTTACAAATGTTTAATTAGGTCATATTAATTAAAAGAGTCCCAGTCTCTCTCCCTTTTTCCCATTCTCCCTCTCTCCCTTTCTCCTCTTCCTCTCCTTTTCTTCTTTTTTTTCCGATAGATCTGCAGCATGACCTCTAGTTAATTGAAACCCAAGAGACTCCTCTTGCATAAAATCAGATTTATCTCTCCTTAAAAGGATTCTGGTAAAAATAGTGTGAGCGCAGTGGCTGGGAAAGCGAGAGGCCTGGAGCCATGGAGACGGAGGCTCGCTGCCGCCCTTTGCCCTTCCTCCATCGCCGTCCTGAAACAAGTGCTACCGCTAACTAGCTGGGGATGCATTAATTAATTGCAGGAAAACACAGACAAAATGTCTATAGGGCAGATTTTGTCCCTCCCCAAAAGAAAGAGCGAGAGAGCGAGAGAGTGAGGGATTGAGGAAGAGAAAGGGAGAGAAAGAGACAGAGAATAGGAGAAGAGATAAGTGAATCCACTGTGGAAGATTTCCCCTTGACGATTAGCTGATGATGGCCATGGACTGCGCTGCGCTAAAGCTCTAATTATATGTGTCATTCATGGCTGAACACACAGGAGTTCCATAAATTATCTTCCATAAAGTCACCAGAGTACATCTCACCTACAACTTAAAACCTGGGCTGTGTTCAGCCCTAACAAAACACAGCAAAGCATTTCTTTAAACAGAAATAATGGTGTGAAGAACACTCTCGTTGTATTACGCAAACACTGTAACTTAGGCAGCTGAGAAGGCCAGTCTTCTTGTCCTTTGCTAACTATTTTTGAAGCCTGATTAAACAAATTTACAATGTAAAACTGATGACCAGCATATCTCCTAACATCTTTAGCTGTTGTGTACATCAAGCTGCAGTAGCCACATTGGTAGAGGACTTTTATTAGAAACCATTGTGTTCACTGCCTTCTTAATATGGTGGGGTTTTTTTATAGAAATTGCTGCTGACTGGGTAACAACTCTGACACAGTCATAAATGTACCTCAATGTGAAACAACCTGAAAACTGTAGCAAAATGTTGAATGTGCAATTGAGATTGAACCTGATGTGTAAAGTTAACATTTGACCTTTTTTGAGAAATCATAGGCTCCAATCAGAACAGCCAGAACAGAGAAGGTGAACTGAGCAATCTGAGCATGCTGGGCTCATCGGAAGAGGGCTTTAATACACAGGAGTGTCCCCTTTAAATAAAATATATATTTTGAACTACTTTTTTCCAGTTTTTTCTACAGTCCTCATGATCATGGATGGCTGAAGTTGTTTGGGGGCCCTAAGCAGGACTGTTTTGTGGGGACTTTCTTATCTTGCCAGTTGATGTACTTTATATTACAGAATAACTAGTGACAGTAACTACCACAAGCTGCCTAAATTATATACATTTACAACTGTCTTATTGTGCATTGCTGATGCTTGTTTGGGGTTTTAATAAATTGTAGTTAAAATTACAGATTACTTCACATCATTCTCAGTCCAGGTGTCTGTGTAATGATGTTGTGTTTCTTGCTTATTCATCTAACTTTTATTTTATAAATGTTATAAATGTTATAAATGTCACACGCATGCACACCAGGATTAATAACAGCCTGGGTAATTGAACCTGGATTAACAAAACCAGCTGTTATAGAATGAGTTAACTGGATGTGTGTTTGTTAGGGTTTGTGAAGGTAAAACTTAGTCAGAAAGCCTCTCTAAGCCTTTCTAATATGCTTTGATAAACAGACACCTCATCCACTTTTTCTTGATTCTCACGATACATATAATCTTGTTTAAGGTGAGATTAAGGTGAGGTTGGGGTTAGGGTTCAAGCAACAGAATGTTATAGTAATAAACCAGAAGTTAGGGGGCCGCTAGAGCCTGCAGGGCCCTACACAGTTGTTTATTTCACTTGTTATGTAGAACCATCACTGCTTATACATATATTACAGGAAAAATGTAGTGCTTAGGGCAAAAAGTAAAGTATTCATTGTTGTTATTTCATTATTTAATTCCGCCACAAAGACTACAAATCAGAAATAAGTGTAATTTACAATATACTGTCTGTACTGGCAGTTTGTTATTGCACTTATTATGTGCACAGAAAGATTGTCAAACATGGTACTGGCATCAGGATATTAACCTTGATATTAGTTGCTATTAGTTTGGAAAGAATATAAATAGAACAGAAATAGGATCACCAATTGCCAGTTTGAAAAATGTGGGAGGATGTGCTAAAAACATACACAAACATATAATGGTCATTTTATACATGCCAGTATTTTCTCTCACAAACATTTGTTTATGGACGGCAGGAAAATCGCCTGATGTACTGTAGCTGACCTATTCATTGTGTAATCAAGCACATTTTTATCAGTTGTTAACCTGCATTTTGGTTTGTATTTTGATTTACAGTATGTTTACATTATGTAGTATTGAAGTGGAAAGACAATTGGGTTATCCATTGAGCTAGTCTAACCTCACAACCCTCCCAAGAAGGGAACAAGCGTTTGAATGTGGCAGTAACCCTATGTAGTGCCCTTAATGTTAAAAAATTCAGTAATTTTGTATTCAGCCCTGGTCTTTTTTGTGCCACAGACAGCACAAAGCGAATGTGCATTAAACATTATAGAAGCAGGAAAACACAGTCTTGAGGGCTTACAGAGCCTGAGTGTGAATTCACTGGCGCTGTCTGCACCTTCAGACAGACGAACGGTGCTGTCGCACTCACAGATAAACCTACCACCGAGGAGGGAGGGTCACAATCTTTGTACCCAATTACTGCATACACATATTTCACATTCAGACACAGGCGCCGTGCAGAAACCAGCCTGGGGGCAACCGTTATTGATGCTACACCCCCAAGGACACACACATATGGGCCCCTATCTCACAGCCTTTTATTAATTCACCGTAATATACCTCTTCCATGCTAGCATTTACATTGTGGGGGAATAGTGCTATAATTAAAAAAAAAAAAAGACTATGTATGCGTGTTGCTTGCTTGCAGCTGGGGTGATACATAACACAACCATGTTGTCCCTCAAATCTACACTCCCAGGCTCCCCCTCTCGATCTCCAAGCAAATTAATAGGCAACCACCACTGATGCGTTAAATTGCCTTGTGTCGGCTGCTGAAGACGACCAGATTATTTATTATTTCCGATTAAAGCAATTCCTCCACTTCGCTGTTGGGCTAGGATGGTTTCCTTTCCAATGTTACATCATACAAGACCTGAGACGCTCTCAGACATTATTACAGAATAATATCTAATTAAATGCAGACATGGAATCACTGTTTTCGGAATAGCCTTTAGAAAGGCAAACAGGAAGGCAAAAGCAAAGACATAGTCGAATACACAGTCAGAGTTGACATGGCAGTAAAACTTAATAAAACCTGCAACATAAATGTTTGTTGGATGTGAGAAATGAGAGGTTTACCCATGATATAGAGAATATAGATTCAAAACTACATTAGCCAAAATGCATTTAGCTCCCATTTCTATTTTTCTATATCATTTAAAAGTATCTGCTGTTTACATTGTAGGACAATTTCATGATGATTGCACCAAAATATCTGGGAAAGACTTGTTTCATTGACTTACATTAAAAATGAAGACTATTTTGGAGATATATTGGTATATACTGTATATTATACTTTACACTCACTATACCCACATTAGGTGCATCTACATTTATTTTCTATTCTACAAGCCCCCCTTACGATATAGAGGCACCTTGTAGTTCTACAATTATAGACTGTAGTCTATTTGATTCTCTGCATACATTGTTAGTCCCCTTTTTGGCTCAGGCGGCACTACCGTAATCTTTCAGTCCCTCCCACCAGTACTCCATCCTTGCAGCTTTCCTCAAATATGCGTACCTGCTGTACTATTCCCTCAACAGTTACAACCTGCGTAACTGTTTAGAGCTCCCCTACAGAGAGTAATAACAGTAATCCATACCATATAAATCCTAAAGTCCTAAATCCTAAAGTTCCCCCTATACCTGCCTGAAAATGTAAACAAACATTAAAATATAACGTTTGTTGCTTTTTGTTGGAAATTCTGTAGGCTTCTTAAGCAGACATACATTTTAGTGTAGTTTAGCTACAGGTGTTGTAGGCCATATTATACATAATTTCACGCATGTTTATCAAGGGAACATTAAACCTAATCATTTTAACAATATTGTGCTGATATCATGAGGAGTGGCCTAAGCCAATCACAGCAATGAGGGCTCAGCCAATGCGATTCTGACAAAATAAAGTTAGATAGCTAGAGTAGTCAGCCTAAATTGTTTGACTCCATTAGAGAACAATAGTAGCTTTAAAAACAATTCCAAATAGATTATGCTACACTATTTGACCATGGCTGATTTAGTGACCACCCAAGGTAGGTGTCACTTTATGATAGCATTATGATTATGTTATATCATGCTTTTAGCATCGACTGAATTATCATTATCATCATTGTATTTCACACTCTATAATCATATATATATAAATCCCCTTTTTATGAAGGTACTCCATGCTCATTGATTCAACCACACTTTTGGACAACAGCCCACAATTGTAAAACTATAAAAGTGCATCTATATGGTAAGTTGGACCTGATAGGTGTACCTAATAAAGTGTATATTTGGGTTACTATATACCACTATGTAGAGTATGGTGGAAAAGCGAAAGTATACCATTTGTTTTTTATTTCTTGCCAAAACTGTCATGATATACAAGTTATTCAGTTTTAAGACAAATGTCAGGAAAAAAGAAAGATTTATTAAACTGGAAACAACATATAAACATATCTGTTTATATTGTATGTTGTACTGTGTGCAGCCTTGTTTCGATTCAGGTTAAACAACTTCACGGTCAGGTGACAGTATATTGACAGCTTTCGTTTGCATCATTCTCTGGCCATAATTTGACAAAGTAATAAATTAATATATACAAACATTGCCAAATGTATGAACTTTGGTTTCCTATTTATTTAAGTAATTTTATTTAATCCTCCTGCAGGCCTTGCTCAGCCACTCCCCTGTGTTGTCCAGCTACATCTCCATTTGTATCACACCCAGCAGCTTTTCTGCTTTTCTCCTCTTGTTAATCTCCTCTCCCTTCAACAAACAAACAAGTGTGCCCCGATCCCTCCACACCTCCGCTGCAACAGCTTCTCCTGATGCATCTACTCCGCTACCTCTGGCAGGTCCATGGCGCTGCCCCCCTCTGGTGTCAGGTGCTGTCTACTCAAAGGGCGACACCGCGACGCAAAGCCTTGTATTGCCACATATGTGTGTCACCGGGTCTTGGTGTGGCGGTGAGGTGGGGGTTATGAGTACTGATGGCAGCATATTCTCCTCTGATGGAGGCCATTACTGAGGTCAGGTGTGGTGCCAGTGCAGACATTAACTCATGCGTTCCTCGGCTGTCCAGTTGGAGAGAGAAGAGAGGGGAAATTTAAGATGGCAGCTGGCTTTGTGTGAGTCAGACAGACTCAAGAGTCTCGGTTCCTCTCTGCTGCTCTTCTGCTTGGCTTAGTATGTTACATCCTTTCACCCATTCAGATACAGTGATACATAAGAATTCCATATCCTACATTTTTATAGTTTATTTTTGCCACAGACTCACAGCACACCAGAGAAAAAATCAGATGAGTATGGGAGGCTCTGATGTAATGTGCTTTTAGAAGGAAAGTATTCACCTTCTGTGATGGAGTAATAAAGGCAGCAATTTTTTTTGTTAAATTTGTTATGAAACATCCAGTTGGCACTATCTGTGTTGTTTTTGCCAGTAGGTGCACAGACCGGTAAGCCATTCAATCATTTTGCTCAGCTGGAGTGAAATGATTAGACAGGATTTTTACAGTCCTGTGGCTCACATAGAAAAGACACCTTTTCTTTATGTGAGCAGAGCATTTGATTTTCTGATTGCTATCAAATTTAAAGAGTATAGTAAGTTTTTATTAATGAAATAATTAAATATATATACACACATATATATATAAGGGAGATAAATAATATAAACTATAGGTATTTTAAAAATGGGTGCAGTGAAAATGTGATGAAAAACATTCAGTGATCAGCACTTTTACATGTGTAAACATAAATGTATTTCGCTGTGTGATGTATACGCTGTGTGAACTAGGTCACATTCCTGCAATATGCACTGCACTACAATTATAATCCTGGTTCCAGATCTTCAGCTGGCAGCTTTTCCAGCACTGTTCCTCTTACTTGAACTCAGTTTTGTCTCATACCTAGAAGTTGTATTAGTCATACTCAAAAGTTATACCCAATAAATAGACTTCAGCTCACACTGTTCAATGTTGTGGCTGAATCAAAGAAACAATTTAGAGTATTAGCAGCCATGTCAAACTTGATTTAATCCTTTATGCTTTTGTTTTATGTAATATGTGAATCTTTTAGGCTACACATTTCATTGGTTATGATCAGGGTATAGCAAATACACAGCATACCTCAAACTCATATGCATGCGTTCTCCTTGCTCTTGAGATCTTGCAAGGTATCTTGTCTAGAACTCTTCTCATAAGGAGAAACACCCACTGTTTTCAAATCAGTTCAAAACAGTTTAAAGCAAAAAAATGAAAGACACACTTTTAACGCACTAAAGTGAAAATGTAGTTTGGTGAACAGTGAATGCTGGCTAGTTAACTATTTTGTGAGTAACAGGTGGCATTATGTTTACCAAAAAGAAGTCCCTCCATGTTTGTATTTCTTCAGAGAAAGGATAAAACACTTCAGTGTCCTTTTTATTTTAGTTGATCATTTTGAGTGTTCACCTAAGTAACAGATACCAAAAACCATAAAACTTGAAGATTTGATACTGTGGCCAGTGAAAAAAACACAGATCCAGTGTATTTGGTGCATAAGTTTGTGGTAGTTTGTGCAGTGAAAACACTCAACAATCAAATAATCATAGAGAATAACAATCTGGGCAACAGTCCATCTCCAGGTTAAAGTATACACTGTTCCCGTTATTGGTGGCACACTCTATACAAAAATATTTTACAAAACATCCTTTTTACATTTTGTAATAAAAAGCCAACACATTATATATTTATATTTTCATGGGGGACACACTACATTTTTTCATCAACATCAATATTTTTGCCTTTGAAAGGGATTCCCTAGCCAAGTGATCTCTTCTTTCGTCACAGAAACGTATATATGTATGTTTGAGAGTGAGAGAATGATAGAGAGAAAGGATTTGAGGGGTAAAGTGATGCTTAGCATTCCAAATTTGTCTGTCTGCCTGTCTGTCTGTCGTAAGTTATCGACGCTAGTGTGTAACAAGCGTCTGCCAGCTGGATTTACGTGCTGATTTGAAAAATAAATAAGAGCAGTGGAGAGCAGTGATGGCTTTAATCACAGACTGTAGGAACATGAAGAAGTGGGAATATGAAACATAGGGAGGAAATTAGATATTATGCCCCGAAGACAACTGCAGCCACTGGCCCATTCATTATTAGTGTGATATTTATTATTGAGAATTTCTCTCAGTGACTGAGTGGAGAATATTCTCTGAGCTGCAGCACTCACAGTCCTGTCACGAGTGAAGAAGTGTGCAGATAGCATCCAGAGCTGCTGTCTGCTGCTGACAAGGCAAATCTGTACTGATACATCACATACATTACTGTCAAACACACACACACACACACACACACACACACACACACACACACACACACACACACACACACGCACACACACACACACACACACACACAGCATGAGGATGGGCATTTGAACATTCATGAGATGAATATTTATAGTTTAGGCAGACGGTTTGTCATGAAGAAAGGCCAATTGCCGAATTTAAAAGCTTAATTTGCTTTTAAACTGGTCATAGAGCAAACCATTTTACAAACATAATTTTAATATTATTGCCACTATTACTTACCTTAACCATCAAAAGTCTACATTCATTGTTTTTACCACACAATTTAAATATAATGCAATGTATATTATTTGGAATCATTGTTCAAAAGTCAGAATCAATATTTTCATCAATGTACAACCAATTTGATTGCAGGCAACTACTGCATTTCCGTCCATCCTTCCACTATGACATAACAGCTCAACACTACTGGTCTGAAAGGATGCATAGCCCATACTGGGATTTGGATGAGAAAGAAGAAACTTTGCAAATCAAAGAAATAAACCACTGAAACCTGTAACCCCAGAGTCCAGTCGTTAACATTTACTTAGTCTGTAAGATACAGGAAGTGGATCAGACACTGATGTCACTGCTGGACTGAGAAAAGTCAGAAACAATCAAAACTATTCAGCCAACAATGTCCAGTGGGCAGCATCCTGTGACCAATGATGAACAACCAACACAAACTGTGTAGCAACAGATTGAACCGTCACACAAGGCCATCTACAAGGTGGACCAACATGTTAGAAGTGTCTAATAGAGTGGACAGTGTGTGGACTTACTGCTGTGTCTAATATTAATGCATTAATGAAAAGTCTATGTTAGTTTTATGACATCCTAAGCCACAGAATTGTTGTTACGTTTGTGCACAGATTTTGTGTTTAGAACAAATCCAGAATAAGAAAGCACAGGTAAATGATTGTGAAAATATGTAACATCCACAGGGTTTAAAAGTGGATTCTGACCAGGCCAAAACCATCAATGTATATATGCATACATACATGCACACATGCATACATATATACAATGCTAATCCTGTGCAACTTTCAAATGCTTAAATGTTATATGCGTAAGCTGTAAAATGTAATACAATAGTCTAGTCCTTAAATAAAAAAATATATTTTCTTAAATTCCAAGACTTAGATTTCGAGGTTAAGATAAGATTGAGGCATTAAGATTTTCAGGCTAGGCATGTTGCATTTTACAGCTTACCATATACATATGCAAGAAATCTGCAATATTACATTAGGCTGCAAGGGAAGCTCAAATTAATTAGTCAAATATGTACAGTTGTGTTCACGTTTTATTGACTACATATGCGTTAGAACACGTTCATCTTGCGGATGAGTTTGTTCAGAATCAGCGACTTGATTTTGCTAACTTCTCATATATTCCCATTAGTGTCAAAGCATTTGCCTGTACCAGCTGAGCCACTATTCACCTAAACCGACTGCATTGTGACCAATTTGTTGGTATTTGCTGTGTGAAATAACCATTTACATTGTTCATTGTGTAAATAGTTCCTTGTTTCAGTTAAACATAATTCCCTTCTTCGGGTTTGATATCGTTTCGTTTGATCGTTTAATCAAGTATTCATACTGTTGGCTAGGTCAGAGTGAACTAGCCAGCTAGCAAGGTGCAGACGATAGCAGACAATACTGTTGACCTGATTTTGGCAAAGTCATTTGATAGTCTTCCTTACAAGGAGAAAGTTAGAATTAAACAGCAGGGCAGATCAACATCTAAGACTGATTTGGTGCAAAAAGTAGGGAGAGGTAACAGCTCTTTTCAGCTCTCGTTGTATGACAACGTTAGCTTACTGACTGGAAGTGCACAGGCCATTTTGTTGAAAAGGAACCGAGGGCAGAATTGATGTATAAATAAACTGACAAATATAAATAAACTGACATATTTTTACAAAACACTGAAAAAAGAATGGCAATAGTTCTTCAAAGTTATGAAAAAACAGGTCAAAAGATTTTTCCTTAAGACATTTTCATGAACTTAGGGCACATGACTTATATAAATAAATGTAAACAGAAGGCTACAGCACATTGCTTGTCTATTCATAAATTGAGCATTAAGAGCTCTAAAGTTGTACTGTTTGAGCAATGCATTTTAGCTTATGGCAATAGTTTCCAGTCCCAGTTCTGCTGACCCAAAACTGGAGTTTTATGTTTTTCCTGCTCTGACACACCTGATTCAATTAATCAAGTAATTAGCAAGCCCTTGAGTTGGATTAGGTGTTCTAGAGCAGATAAAGCACAAAAATGTACATGGGACCAGCAGGTTAGGGATTGAAAGCACTGATTTATGGGCCATTTGCTATTTCTGCTCTATATGTTCATCACCTACATAGTTTCAAAAGGGCATATTTGAACACAGGGACACAGGAACATGCTTGCAACCAGTAGACAGGTATTAATAATGTAATTGCTACTATGCAAAAACAATACAGCAAGTCTAAAGGAGCATTCCAGCTAAAACCTAGCATTTGAGAACCTGATGTTTTTTTAATAATTTCTATCAGAGAAGATAAGATATTCAGTTTCAGTACTGATAGCAATGGCTTCATCAGAAGCAGGTTTTCCCTTTCTTTAAACTGTAAAATTACACTCACACCCTGTTGTAGGATGGGAGTAGCCTGCTTACAGGAGTTATAGTAGTGTTTTGTTTTTTTTTTAAATGTGTCCC